>JAACJM010000055.1:0-435933 GCA_013368315.1 Tetrapyrgos nigripes
CAAAGGCGCGCTGAGCAGCTTCGACAGCAATGTCGACGTCTTTGGGAGTTCCCTCGGCGATTTTGGTTATCACCTTACCGGTCGCTGATGGGTGAAGACAGCTCAGTATCTTAAAAGGGGTCTACAATGAGAGTAGTACACACAGGGATTGACGACACTGAGGATAGGCAGGTTAAATACCCGGTACACAACGAAAGGACGAAGACATACTCAATGGTACTCTTGCTGGAGCCATCAACGAACTTGCCGTTGATGAAGAGGCCAGTGCTGAAGGAGGTTTTCCCTTCGAAGGAGGGGGTGTCAAATTGGTGAGTGAACGAAGTGGACATGGTGGCACGAGAAGGACAGTCTGGGGAGGTGTCGAAGACCAGTGACACTATAAATATCAACTACTCGATCGCTGGATCCAAATTTCATTTTTGGTCAGAGGGCCCAATTTCAGTTTCCCGATAATGACCGAGACGACTTCCACCTCCCGTCGCGTATGCTTTTGTGAAGTGGATTAGTGGGTATCACCCGAGAATTTTGTATAGCCGTATACACGTAGGATATTGAAGCTGGTATCACTTGAGACGAGTGAAAGAACTGCCACTGTTGAAGAGAAAAGGAGACAAGAATGATAATTTGAAAAAAAAGTTGATAATATGACCACTGCGGTCAGTTCTGTCTCAGAAAAATGCGGGAAAGGCCCGATGACACCATCTCTTAGGGCGCACCCAAGTCACAAGAACGGATGCACAACAATCGGAACGGGGTTCAACATACCCCGCAAGACCGATTTCGCATTGCGTCATAAGTCCCATATTGTTTGACATCGAGAGGAACTTGTTACAGACCAATGCTACATGATTTTGACTGAAATAAGTGCGGTGGTGCCCACAGCTCTGACTTATTGGACTGGTTGCTTTAAATCGCCATGTCTTCTTGAGTGCATACTCAAAAACAACTAAAAAATGGACTTACCTCAGTTCCATTTGGCTAGCTCAATGACTCTTCTTCCATGCGGTCCATTGTTTCGAAAACTTGTTGATTTCCGCCTTCAGGAAATTTCTAATCGCTTGGAATTCTTCGGCTACCCAAAAGCTTTCTGCTTTGTTCCCAGATATGGATTCGAGAAAATCATCGGGGGACGTCATGAATGCTTTCGCAAAGACTAGGATGTAGGGTCCACAGTCGTACCAGTTAGGCTGAGTGGGCGTCTACACCACAAAAGCTCCTTCAGTCGCCTCTTCAGACATTCATTAGATGGACCGAACGTTCACCAAAGCTTTTCTCCCGACTAACTTCTGGTCAGAGATGCTGACACCATGTTTTTCGCGTGCTTCTGCCTTCAGGTAAAAGGCAAGGGTGTCGACGACTTCGGGACGGTCAAACCCCAGCGGGTCCAGTGTCCAAATTGATGCCCTGTCCGTCATAACTGTAGTTTGCCTATCGACTGGGTAAGAAGTCAAAACACACCGGCGCTCCTCTGTAGAATCATCCAACGCGTATTCTGGATGGTAGATGATAGCTAGATACCAATGAAAACTGCAAAAACTGTCAGCAGGATAATCATCTCATCTAACAGCGTACGTACCTGCGATTTATGGGGACGACCAAGTACTTTTTCCGAAAAATATCAACCTTGTCCGCGTCTGTCCAGCCTCGTACATGTCTGTACCCCTCTTCCAGATTATCCCTGCAGATATCATTCAGAATACGCGTTAAAGTGTGGAAGGAAACGTATCCACGTATTCTTGCTGAGTATCGGGTAGAAAAACGGCGTGAAAATGTGGATTTGCTCAGCGAGCTCTGGGTTGGCCTCCTCCAGTCGTATTTGGAACAACCTACAAGCAAAAAAATGCCATAGCGAGTTAGCTGACGGTTCATTATTGACGGATACTAGTAGTTGATGCGCACTTGAGTCCAATCTCTATCAGAGAATCATCCAGCCATCCCGGTGGTTCTAGCTGACGAAAGTCTTGTCTGTAGAGCTGGACGCCATCCACTCCTTCCCATGGGTAATAAAGAATCCTGATCCGTAGTCAGTCAAAAGGTGGCAAGTTTTAGAAAGAAACGCACACTTCTTCTGGATCTCCTTGCGACAACTCAGCTATCTCATCATCGTCACGAACAATTCCTTCCAGCAAGATGTCTTGTGCATCTTTCATAGCATCCAGCTGGTCACTTGAGATAGCTTGAGGAGAGCTAGTGGAGGCTGAGGGCATCACTCGCGCTCGCGATCACAGAGATTGTCGGCAGTTCCGACTTCCAGAATGAGCAACACAGTGATTAGTTCTGCGCCCAAAAGGCTACCGTTGACAATGATGAAGGCAAGATAAAGTCGTGTTGGGTGTAAGTAGTCAAAGAACAATACACGACAACATCGCGTCAACGCGCAACTATGTAGTAAATACCGTCCATGGCTCGGATAGACTTGAGATTACTCATCAGAGACACCAGCGATGAGCGGGATGACGTTACCGAGCGTCTAGAAAGTTACGGGGGTCCCTGACTCCCTCTCGTTCCCGACTATGATTCTAGTCTTCAGACTTCTCCGTGTTCTTCAAGGCTTTCGAGGAGAGTGACCACAGAGAGAGAAGAATGATGCCTGCCACTTGCTCGAGTCACGTTTGTCGGACCGTTTTGCCAGGGATGAATGGACGTCGAACCTCAACGTACTCAGCACTCTCTGGGTCCCTTTGCCCAATCTCACCACAACTCATTCCTCAACTCGCACATCAACGTCGTTGGTGGCAATCAGACGATTCATAGCAACAATATTAATGGCAGGGACACGGAAGACGGTATGGATTCTGCGCAATCTCATTCTTGAATTATACTAACTTTGTTGCAGGTCTCAAGCTCTTGTATCAGACGATTGCTCACGTCGGAGCATTTCACGACTCTGAAGCTCGCTTTCCTCCCCCAAAATGTCATCCCAAAACTCGCACCGCTGTTCTGGGTGATATTTCCACTTGGATCAGTGGTGGATACCCCTACATAGGTGAAGCAGACGACGATGACCGGTCTATCAACAGTGACGTCATTACAGATCATTCCATCCGGACTCAAGGTGAACTATCTGAGGATATCGATTTCTATTCTTGGGAGAAAGAGAGGAGGTCGGAAGGGTCAACAAGGAGCACGAGGAAACGGCACCAGCAGCACACCCCTGCTCCAGATCACTCCCCGGAATCCAAAACACCCATTCATTGGCTCTACGGTCCCGCAGGCGTTGGGAAGTCTGCCATTGCTCAGACTTTGGCGGAGCGTTTCGTTATTTCGGGAAAAAGCGGGCATTTGGTTGCCAGCTTCTTTTTTTCCCGTCTAGATCCCGCCAGAAACAATCCCAAGTACCTCTTTACCACCATCGCGTATTGTCTGGCAACCTATTCGCGGGACGCCAAATTACGAGCTGCCATTGATGATGCAGTGAGACTGCAACCTGCCCTTCTCGGAGCGTCCATTGATGTACAGTTCCGCGAACTCATTCTGAATCCCCTACACTCTCTACGAATGAAAAAGAAGGACGAGTCTCGAGAGCAATGGAGGAAAGACCTGGCTAGAAGATGGGAGAATTTACCAAAGCTCGTTATCATTGACGGTCTCGACGAATGTCAAGGCGAAGATTCTCAACGGAGGGTGCTTCTTACTATTCTAAACGCGGTGCTGGACCAACCTCGGCCTCTACGTTTCCTCATTGCCAGCCGACCAGAACCCACAATCCGAGATCTGTTCAGTAGGAACTGCCACTACAACGTCACGACTCGCACTGAACTCAGTGATAATCATGAAACATCCAAAGGCATTGGGGTGCTACTTCGCGATGGTTTCAAGAAGATCACAATGGAGTCTCATCGGGATGCCATGCAAAATGTGACTCCTCCATGGCCTCCGGACGGAGTCATTGATGACCTTGTGCAGAGGGCATCAGGCCAGTTCATTTACGCCTCTACGGTCCTGAAATACATCGGAGACGAATATTCCCATCCCGTTGAACGCCTCGAGTTGGTCCTTGGTCTGCCTGTGGGCGATCCTGACGCCTTCTCTGATATCGATATCCTTTATCGACAAATCCTTTCCTCAAACCGTAACAAGGACAGGCTCATGCGTGTTCTGGGGGCTTTCCTTGTCCTGCAAAATCCTCTCATCAGTACCACGGAACGCCTGTACCGTCTTCCATTTGGGTCAATATCTATCACCTTGCGAGGTTTGCACTCCGTTTTGCGTATCGGCACGGACACAGTAGAATTCTACCACCAGTCGTTCCAAGACTTTTTGCAAGATTTGCGTCGCTCAGGCGAGTATTTCATTGATACGTCCCTGTGTCATGAACACATCGCGCAATGCTACATCAAGCTCATAAATGACACCGACGTGTAAGTCTCTTCCTCAAAGTCATATCTTGTTGCGTAACCGACACTCTTGGATCCAGCTCCGATTTCCGCTCGTTTGGACCATACAATTTCCTGTATCACGTGAAGCATGCACAAGGCAACACGCAGTTTATTGACGCGCTTCAGAACTTCATATCATGCGATCTGGTTGGATGTATCACGAAGTCCGAGCTTGCCAGTAGCGTCAAGCCTTCCGTCAATCTCAATGAGAACATACACTTTCATCTTTACGACCATATCTCCACGATTATGGATATATTCCTTTGTTACTTTCAAGTAAGTGCTGCGTTGATCAGTTTCTGTCTCTGCTCACAAGTGGTCGTTCTACAGGCGATTGCAGTATACCCAATTGACTTTCTTACACAGTCAAGCCATCTAGACCAAGGACTCTACATCTCAGGCCTTAGCCAGGAATACCTCCCTCTCGTGTCTGATTTAGAAGTGCTCTTTGCTTATGTCCTGCACTGGCATAAATGGAAAGAGTTCTGGTCAGATGCGAGTCTCAGAACATCTCACCGAGAAGCGGGCGGTTTTCTGTTCTTTCAACCTCATTTTCAGTTTCTGCAACTTGGAAGTCTGATGAGCAAGCCGGACGTGTGTATATGTCTGAGTCCCTCTACTCACGCTCGTTGTCAGAAAAAGTCAAAGTCAAATGCCACCTCTACGCAGTCGAGTTGGCAATTCATCAAATTTTCAAAGGGGTACAGCTCGTTATTCAGGTCCTACCTCAAGTATCTTAGGTTGGATGAGCCTGTCCGGTATGTACACCTTTCTCATAATGACGAACGGTGTACTGCCTACTTAAAGCCCCTCCACCAGTTGGTATGCTTCCGAAGCAAGATGGCATTCACTCCTCCAGAAATCATCTTATGAAGCGGATCTCATTGATGAGTTGAGGGAGACTATTCCACACATCCATGATGCATCACAGCTGCGTCAGGCCATCTTATGGTTCCAGGTAAGAGAAAAACTACTTTTCACTACCCCCGAACTCCTGTGTTTCTCGCAAAGGCTCATATCGCTGTTCTTCTTACTGTAGCAATTCCCGCATGATATGAGACGCGAGCAGGCAGAGTTGGTGATTTCTGAATGCACAGGTCGAATCACAGTATTGCAGGGGAACAAAGGACGGGAGGACCATGAGGAGGAATCCGAGCTTCAGCTGGAGATTTGAGGAGGTTGAAAGTCCAGAGGTGAAATCCAATAGTGAGGAGGAGGAGGAGGAGGAGGAGGAGTGTATTACCCGGGCTGAAAGAGCATATACGGCAATGAGGTGCAGTCCAATGGAGATAGAGGAGTGCGATTGCCGTTATTTGACTGCTTACAGCTACATAGCGAGTCTAGTAGCGGCGACGTCCTCTCAGAATAGGTAAACCTAAAACGCGTATGTACATGCATGTTTCAAAATACAACTACCAGTATACAACATAACTACATTTATTGTACTTTAGATTGTAGCAGAATAATAGAGCAGAAGTCGAAAATACCCGGTCTATGACATCAGCAATAGCAGATCTAGAGTCCACGGCATTCATCTACCACACTTGCTTCACACTCCCATCTTCCTCCCCGCCGTCCCATAGTTTTTCTTGCCTCCACTCTTCATACTACCGACGCCCCAACCCATCCCGATACTCAAAGGTACATACTCCCCGTTAATACCTTTTGCTGCACCTTCACCTTCATCGAGATACGCCCCATCAACCTCCTCATCGAACCCATTCACCATGAAATCTTCCTCGAAATCGTATTCCTCTCCTTCTCCCGTCTCGTTAATGAGCCTAGAGTCCTCCGTAGCCCATTGGACGAGTCTATTTTCACCGACTCGGAATCTGTAAGGACGGAGCGAGTGTCGTCGACGAGAACGTTTGATGTTGAAGGAGGGTAGTTTGAGGTTTTTGACGTTGCTTAGGGTAAAGGTGTGTGAGGAGATAGTGGGGACGTGGATTTCGGGGAGGGAGAGAGGTCGAGTGAGAGTTGAGATACGGGCTAGGGAAGGTCGGATGTAGGTGTCTAAGAGGGTTCTTGGTGGATAATGGATTAGGTAGACTATACTGATTATTATGAGCCTGAGGTTTGATGCATACATGTATAATTAGTTCGTTACTCATCATTTGGATAATGCAGAAAATAGACTGACCCAATGATAAGCAGGATTATAGCAGCTTTTCTCCGAGCGTCTGAGGGAGCTACGGGGTCCGTGAAGCCATCTTGATCCCCGTTGTCTTTGTCTTTGTCTTCGTCTGAGCTACTCTGCTCGGCACTAGGGAGCCTTGTTCGACTTGCTAGAATTGTTGTTATAGGTTGTGGAGTTACGGTCATTGCGGAGTCGTAGACTTTCCGAGGACAAGCATGAGTAGATCGCCATGAGAAGTAGTGGACACCATTGTGACGGCCTACGAAGGTCGGTAAACTGGATGGTTCTGACTGAAAACGTGGAGATCAGGGTAAAGATTTGACATCTAGTACTGTCTTGAACCGAAAATTGGTACGCACTCGGTCGTCATCGACGTCCTCGTCGCAAATGAACTCAATACGCGTGGATTGGAGCTTGGAGTCGTATGTGGTGCCCTTGAGTTCTAGGATGAATGGTTCTGTGGTGTTTAGAGTATTATGCGTAGGGGTAAGCGCCAAGAACGAAGGGCACGAGGTTTGAATTGGGCTAACCATCAAAGCTGTTAGATTTCGAGATTGCTGTGAGGTCGACGGAGGAAGCTACAGCTATGGAGGAAGACATTTCAGGGTCTACACGATGTCAGAACAGCTAGAGCATGTAGTGCCGACTGATGTAACTCACTGTTCCAGCAAACAACAGTATTTTCTGGACACTGTTTTTGGAACCGGCAATAGGTAGCCGTCAGAAGCAACGTTCGTCCTAAAGAGATGGTCAAGGACGCACCGACGACTCCCCAGTAGCCCCAAAGATGTACGATTCTGCGCTCGACTCGGGCCCACCGAACCGGGATCTACTCGTGGGTACACCGAGAGTGGGACCTCCTTTCTCGAGAAGCGGACAAAGGTCATAAACGTGATTTCCCACTCGGAGAGCACAAAGTGTGCTCTGTGAAGACGAAGAAATCCTAGATAAGGATTCCTCAGTCGCTAGAGCCTGCAAGGCAGATGAGCTGTTCAGAAGGCAGGCTAGCAGCAGCTTTGAGCGAAAAGACATCGGGTAAAGATGTGGGGCAGTGGAGAGAAGGTTTCTAGCATGTTTTTGTTCAGCTGACGGATTCGCAGAATCTATTCATTCTCGACGGAGCAGCGAGAACATCCGAAGATGTCGCTGAGGAGTCCAATGATATCATTGCATGTAAATTTGGCATGTCATGGGGCTGTATTCCCTTTTGGCAAGCCAATGGCGAGCTGAAAGACAGGAATATTTCTGTAAAAGAGATTGAAAAGGTACTCCCAAGAGACCGTGCACTTACAACGGGGCATAGTTTAAAGAAATCAAAGGCATGGTGATTTTGACGATGAAACAAAGGTTCGGCTGGTGAAACTATACAACCATTGCAAATTCTGTTTTTCGGACCTTGTTTAAATTTATCCATGTTTCCTGGTCATTTTTATACCTTTGCTTCCTTTCGTCTTCCATCTCCGTTTACTGGTCGCTGTTGAGGATGAAAAGAGGCGTGAACAAAGAAGTCAAGCTCAACTTTCCTGATGACAGTGACAGTTCGGGTTCAAGCACCGAGAGGTCTTACACCAAAACCCTCAACATTTCGGACTTCCTCAAAGTACCACCCCAATTACGATGGATCGCCGACAACTGCACCTGGACAAAGATCAAGATAGTACTGCGATGCGCTTTTGCCGCTTGGTTGGCCTCGGTGCTGTTCGTGATACCCTCGGTAATGCGTTACATGGGACAGGTGCGTCCAGCATCATCTCTATCGCGAGAATCGCTCACTCTCTTTCATAGGCTAGCTTTCTTATACTTCTCTGTAAACAGCAACATTTTCTGCCGTATTGCACCATGCTCACTGTCCCCTATCAGCGTCAATCATGTCACCTCCAGAAGGCCCATTCTTGAGCGTGTTTGAACGCGAAACTCTGATCATCACCTTCGTAGCCGCCACTTGGGCGTGCGTATCCTTTTCATACGTGTCATAACTCGATCCTCACTTATTGGGTTAGTTGGTCATGTCTAGGCATGAAACTCGCCGATCTCGCTCGCGTGCACAAGGACCCAACAGTCCCAGTGGTGACTGCTTTATCTAGCGGACAGTACATTGAAGCAGCAGTAAGTTGACCATAACAAAGTCGTTTGACATGTCTGATTCTTCTTACAGCCAACTGTTATCATCGCCATTTTCATTTTTATTGGAACTGTGGTGTTGTTGTATATCCGGGCGCGTAAAGGACCAGGTCCCTATCTTTTTGCTTGCATCTTCTCGTGTATCTGTTTGGGTATGTCTATCATCGTCAGCGTCTCACATTATACTGAAAATATTTTCTGACAGACATAAATCTGACAACTTCGGTGTTGATTCCTTACCCGTACTATCGAGTGGGTATATGCGCTATCTCCAGACCTTGAGCAAGTACTAACCTATCTCTTAGCTTGGCCTTAACATTCTCAAACCCTTGGGTCTCCACTCCGTCATTGCTCTCGTGTGCTCAGTTCTCCTCTTCCCTCAAACCGTCTCTGCTCAGTTTACTACACGTATCCAAGATGTTCTCGCGCCTCTGGCCGCCTCTATTGACCTGCATCGGAAACTCCTCACCTTGTCTTTCGACGACCCAGCTTTTGTCGACTCTATCAAAGAACTCAAAGAACTCGTCCAAAACTCCGAAAAATCCGTAGTCCCACTCGCCATATCTGGTCGCCTTCTTCGCAGTGACCTCATTTACAGTAGGTTTCAACCTACAGATTTCAAACCACTGCATAATCTCGTTCGGAGAATGGCCGTCCGTGCGAATGGGATGTGCATTTATTTCACGCTGATTGACCCCACGAGGGAGAAATTCCCGGTCACACCTGCAACATCGAGGCCTGGTACTCCTACCACTGTCAGGTCCAGGGCTCCATCTCTCTCTCTCTCTCAAACGCCCCCACTTCAGCAGTCGCCATCTGACAGAGAACCACCTCCTCTTAGTAGGATCCAGACCTCCGTCGCAGATCACGACGATGCGGCGAGCACTCTTTCACATACCACTTACACGTCACCCAATACACCTACGACGCCAACGCTTACTCTGCCCCGTGACGATAGAAATCATCATCGCGCTCATCATTCTCATTCGCGTTCACATAGTCTTCACCATCATCACCACTCTCATCATCATCATCGCCACCACCACCACAGTCTGCTATTCAATGCCCTTTCACACATCTCTACAATTTCTCTACCTCGTCATCATAGACAAGAAGACCAAGCTGTCGGTGTCTTTGAATCTCAGCGGTATATGGATCTAGAAGCGAAAGTGTTCTCTGATCCATTAAGCGAGATGTACACTGAACGAGCGAAAAAGTTGTTATCGGAGAGTTGTGATGGGCTGTTGGAAGGATGTAAAGAGGCACTAGTGAAAATGCAAGAATGGTTGGCAAACTCGAGAAAGGGAAGGTGGAGTTTTTGGAAGAAGAGAGAGGTCAAGGAGGAAGAGTGGAAAAAGAGAGTGAAGGATTTGGAGGATTTAAGAGCGAAGATGGAGGAGTTGTTGAGGCAGTTTAAGCAGGACAATAGGTTGGTTGATGTTGTGTTTTTCTTGATGCTCAGACTGATGACTCTTTTTTCTTTGTGTGACATCTAGGCATTCGGTATTGGAACCCTACCGGTCGGCGTTTGAGCCTAAAATGGAGGGAGAGGAAGAAGAGGAGCCGCCTGCTCATCGATACCTGTTTAACTGCTACGTGTACCAGTATCACCTCATGCGTTTTGCAACGCAGCTTAAGGAGATGGTAAGTTTAGGCATCTATCTTTCCATTTCTTGTTACTAAACTCTACATTTACAGCTCGACCACATAATTCGCCTCGAACACGAACGCCGTGTTAATCGCCTCTGGACACTCGTCCAACGTCTATTCCAATGGAGTGATTGGGAACTCGATGATCACGGTGTCAGACATGATGATGAAGATCCCGATAAGATTCAGGGTATTACTCCAGCGGTTGAAGAGGATTTGGGTATGCCGAAGAAGAGGGATCCAGATGCGTTACCACCTAAGAATACACCCGAGTTCATTGCGAGGGGGGTATACAAGTTTGTTGTGAGCTTGGGCGGCGGGAATATGCTGTATGCGTTGAAAGCGGCGTTGTTGACTAGTTGAGTGCCTTTTTTTGCTTGAGTAGATTTGTGCTGACGAGATCTGTGCAGCTGTGCTTTGTCTACCGTATTTCTTGCAACAGTCGGCGGTTTTTGCGTATAGTGCGTTTTTCTTTGTCTCCGTTGGCCATGGGTTTACTGATTGCATTCATTTTTGCAGAAAACAGATTTATCTGGGGAATGTACGTCTTTCATTACACGTCAAGCTGTCCTGTAATTAATCCGGGGATCCAAAGTATCATGGCACAGTTGACGATAGCCCGCTTTCGTGGTGATACAACTTTTGGACAGGTTACTCGTATTCTCTGTACTTTCCTTGGAGGGATACTTGGGATGGTCATCTGGTACGCTCAAAATGGCTCCCAGAAGAAGGTGGTACTGATTTACATCTGCAGGTACATTGCGTCCGGAGGCGGGGGCGGTAATCCGTACGGCTTAACTGCTACCCTCGCAGTATGCTGGCCGTTCCTGCTCTTTGCTAGGCTTTACTGGCCTGGACCACCAATGCAGATTTTGATCTTCCTGATGACTACCGGACTGGTGAGTACATAGTCAATTTTACCAACAAGCATGTAGAACCTGATTTTCTGATGTAAAGGTGGTCGGATACTCTTACCAAGACGGGATCATCGTCTTGCCGTCAAATCCTGGTGTTGGCTGGGATGTTGCATGGGTGAGTCATACGTCGATTTGCGTGCGTGTATGTATTTTTCCCGACATGTTACTCTCAGCGTCGATTCGTGCTTGTATCCAGTGGTGTCACAGCTGCATTGTGAGAATGTTCCTTGAGCTCACAATTATCTTCTTGACTAACTTCGTCCACAATACCTAGCATCTTTTCATTCTTCCCTCCGGCCTTCACTATCCGAAGATATCAGCGTACCACGCTCGCCACGACCTGTGCCGAACTTGGCACACTTTATTGTGCTATTTTATCTTATGCAAACACGAGAAACGAAGACGAGAGTCAGGAAATTGTGCAGAGTTTAATTGCTATGCGAAGCAAGCTTAATCGATCTGCTGCCATCAAAACCAACGTCAAATATGAGGTAAGGGCGTTTCTCTCCATCTCCATCTGCGACTCTGGCGCTTATATTTGGTCCTGTAGTTCTCATTGAGAGGTCGTTGGCCTGAAAAACGATATCAAAGGATGTTGGAGTTGCAAATGTAGGCGATGTTCCCCTGTTTACGTCTTTGCATGCATTGGTTGACTGAAACTGTTCCATAGGGAATTGGCATATTGCCTATCACATTTGTTGTCTATAGTGGAGCATCTTGAACCAGCGTGGATTCAGGCGTTCTTGGGAAGAACCAGATTTATAGATCCCAATTTCCAGGGAGACATACTTGCTGTCATTAGTACGTTTCTCCCTCTTCCCTCATCCACAGAAAGGCATTAACTGTCCTTTAGGTATGATTTCAACTGCATTGCGTACGGGAACACCGCTACCACAAATCACCCCTTGCCCTCTTCTTGATCGTTTCTTGCTCAAATACCATGGTCTCAACGTTATTCATCGAGAGGCAGAAGAAGATTACGGTCTCCCCCGAAACCTTACAAAGGAGACGCTGCAAAACGAGCAGTACATGATGTTCTGTGTAGGAGTTTCTACGGCGTTTGGTATTGTGAGCAGATTGGACAAGCTCATGATGGCAGCAAAAGAGATTGTTGGCGAGCAATACCATATTCATGGGGTTGGCGTGATGCCTTCTATGAGAGGTGTTGGTGTGCCGTTGGGACCAAGGACAAGTACTATAGCATTTAGACCACCACATGATGTATAATAAAACGACCTGTAACCAAATTGTATCTAATAGTCTATATACATAAGTACTCTCAAGACTGGAGCTGGAGCAGTAAGCTTCCTTGTACTGCAGTATCGACTCCGTGCGAAAATTGCTTATACTGACTCGAATCTCTTAATGTCAATGAACACGTTTTCGACAACAACAGTCACTGACACCTTATCTGGACCCCCAAGCATCCAAAGCTTGAGGCACTATGTAAGTCTTGCCATTAATAATTGTAATCTGACAGGCAGCAGTAGACTAACTCATTGCTCTGAACATCCAACTTCAATCTGATCTGGAATTCGAATAGAGAATGCTTTGGCAAAGACTACTTAGACTATCACCTTTTCAACCACGCGTCCCCGACGTTGACATCCATGCAGATGATTTTTCAGCCCCTGATTTCGACCAGCTTTCACGAGTCATTTCGGATGCCGAAGAAGATATAATTGAATACGAGGACGACATACACAACCTAGAGAGCATCATTTCCGGTCTTGGGCAGAAGAAGAAGGACATGGAGCAATACACGGAGTGCTGCAGAGTGGCCAGAGAATCTCTGTCTCCAATTCGCAAACTACCCACCGAGATCATGTGCGAAATCTTCCTTCGATACCAAGACCTCCATGACTCTGGCATGGAGGATGGCCGGTTCTTGGAGCCTCTTCACGATCCTTGGCACTCTTCTCCCAGTCGAGTTCTGACGGCTTTGACATTGAGCTCGGTTTGCAGACTCTGGCGCACTATTTCCATTTCTACTCCCCAGCTTTGGTCGCGCTTTTTGTTGGTTTTAGCAGAGAATTGCAAAGCCCTCCCTCATCTACTTGAACTCTATCTCTCGCGATCAAAACAAGCGCCTCTTTCCTTTCATGTCTACGTTGATGCTGGGGTTAAGGCTACACTCACCATTGTGCCGCTCCTCGTCGCCCAGGCTCATCGTTGGTTTTTCGCCAGCTGGGAGACCTCGGACAGGAAGGACGAGACACTACTGACATACTTGAACGCTCAGAAAGACCTTCCTCTTCTGTATGCCTTCGATATGGCCAGTACCATGGATTTTGAAGACCCTGTTGGTATCTTCACCGGTGCTCATACTCCTCGGGCAGTCTCCTTGGAGTTGTCCAACTTCCTTCATTCCAATCTACGCTGGGACCAAATTCACTTCTTTCGTGCTACCGACTATGACGGCCCAGTCAGTGAAATGTATCGCAGGATACCGTTTAAATCATTGACATTCGTACGAGATTTGGCGGAGAGATGCCCTGCCATTCGTTCTCTAGACTTGTATCTTGGACTCTGTAACGTCGACAATCCAGAAAATGTTGACAGAGATATTCATTTGAGCTTGCTCGAAAGATTATGTCTCAGGGAGGCAGCCTGGTATGAAGTGGATTGGATTCTTGCCCTCTTCACATTCCCCCGTTTGCGCAGGTTGTCATTTGACATGTTGCTTGATTGGGAGCCTGTTAGCCCGGAGGAGGAAGGATACCCCTCTCCCAGGCCCGATACATTCTCTTCCTTCATCTTGAGGTCGCAATGCTCCATCTCTGTGCTGAGATTGGAACAGCTGCATTCTCGCTTCAACGACGTCGTTGTTGATATGCTGCGGAATCTGCCCTGTCTGACTGAATTGATAGTTGGAGAGAGAACCCAGGCCCTCTGCGAACACGAAGCATCCATGATTACAAATTTGATGGAGATCCTGCGTGTCCGCAACCACCAATCTGCCGAGGGCGACGTAACCACCATCGAACAACAAGTGGAATGCACTGCGGGGCAAAACAGCAACATCCTCCTGCCTCTCCTCGAGAAACTCATCTTAGAAGTGGCCGCAGAACCGTTTCAGGCTTTGGCGTTTGCAAAGATGGTCAAGTCACGACGAATGCTGACCGGTCGTGGACTTCGGGCTCTGCAGTCGGTGAGACTCTTTCTACAATGGAGTAGTCCGAAGGCAACGGACGTCAATTTGCCATCATGTCTACGGTCGCTGCAAGGTCCAGGTGTGGAGGTCATCATGAGCACTGAGGCTTCTAGAAGGTGCATGGTAGACGAACACCGGGAGTGCTGGAGTTCGCTGGAATAGTTTTGTCATTGTCTGCGAGTGTACACGGATGGGCATTCCTATGAATACATGTTCCTTCTCAAACTTTTCCCTTGCAGACTGCATCCTGAAGCTGAATGTGAGACATTGGAAGACAGGGACATTGCAGTCCTTTACCTTGCTTCATATCTGGGTAGCCCTAGGGTCTGGTGTGCTCGATATGCTGAATTGCTCCGATATTGTCGAATACGCTGGATTGGTAAATGAACGACGAATGTGAAGGATCGCTCTGCTTGTCAGAACCGAATGAATGACCCGCTCATGAGGTCCTATCAGGTTCAAAAGCTCAATCTGAAGGTAAGTGATTATCAGTACCACGCTTTGCGCTTTGGGAGTAGGAAAGGAGGGCTAACAGGAGCGAGGAGGATTACGAGGACATTTAACAGCGTCAGAGCTATGTATTGGTAACATTACCAGTCAGTGGCAAAAATTGTCGAGGAGAGGATCACCGTGACTCACTAAGGATGTACAAGTAGAAGAAGATACCTAAATCATTTCAACGCTACGAATGAAGGGTAAGAAGGCATGACTGACTTACCGTCATAATAGATGGTGCGGAGCAGTCTTCCACCGTGTATTCCTATACGGGTTCAGATATAGGAAGCAGTAGAGCACTCTGATAACCACTGACCTGTTCGAAATGCGGATATGACCATCAAACCGAGAAGAACTAAGTGTTCATGAAGACCGTCAGCAGAGTCATGGGCTGGCCATGGCAGATATTTCCTGAATACCTGCTTGATAGAATCCAGCACATAACCACGAGATGAACATGAGACGTCCACCACCAACAGTAAAACAAGTAATAAAGTTGGGTAGTGGCGAAGGTTGGACTGTGTAAATTTACGATACAATGCCGTCAACACAAATTTGCCCGACACATTCTAGAATCTAACGTCGAGTCGTCTGCACGTACATCTGTGAGAATTGAGGTAAAGCCAGTTTACAACGGACCCTGGAGTCCAACAGAGCACAAAAAGGAGAGGCAAGCCGTATTTGAGTCGCTTGTCCCGCCGCCAAACAGAATATGTCCTAATGCTTAGAAGGACTGTTGTCCCTGCTCATTAGTATCAAATGCCAAGATTTCATGCTTTAAATGGCTTGCTCACTTTCCGACAGTCCTATTCCTGCGATGTAGAACCCTGGTTTAACCATTAGCAAGATCTCCGAGTCATAAGGGGTACATGAAAGTACTTGCAAGACGATATATTGTACAGTGTTTGACATTGAGTGTATTCCATGTGCTGAAACAGAACTAGTCGTAGTACGAGTCAGTCTCTCAATGCATTTGGCATGGATTCGAACATATTACCCATGAGAGACATAACAGTATCGGCCAGCAGTACGTATCTCTGCACAATATACAGCACTTTGACGGGTTCGGTACGACTCGACCATATATACTCGTACTCGAGCCGAAAGGTGATACTGTAATCGTACAACAGCAAGGCAGCAGCAGAGACTTGAGGTAAAAATCAGGGTAAGTCTTTGTGCCTTGCAGTGGGTATATCTCTCACGGGTGAAGTACTATATAAATATGGTCATGAAAGATGAGCGCAGCACCATTAGAACGATCCTCACCGAGACCAGCTGAGCTTGATGAACAACCCCTTCAAGGAGCGCAGGCATGGAGAAGTTGCGCCCAAACCAAATTCACGTATCCTCCCTTTATATTTGGCTACCATACTTATACCTCTATATTTGGCTACCATATACAACATCACTCTAGACAACAATCGTTAGTATTCAAAATGAATCGTAGTGAGCAAAAATATTACCCTAACGTCACTTGCATCAAGTTTCGTATCTATCCGTCGGACTCCGTCGCTCGTAGTCCATCCTATGTATAATCTACACTCACTCATAAGGTGAGTACTGAAAAAGGGACTGCGGGGGTAAATGTCCCTTCTTTGAGCTCCGTCAAATCATTCTTGAGCTTTACGAAGAGCAGAGTTTTGTCGGGAATCTGTTGCGTGGATGTATTAGTCATTGTCCGCCGAAAGCCGATGTAGCAATCCATCTGAGACAGGTTCTCACTTGATAGCCCTGAACTTTTCCCGATGTACTAGGCAATGCATAGAAGAAAGTTTCTGCTGTCCAGTCAATTAGTGAGTCAAACTTCGGCACAGATAGTGGAAGGGAGCCTCCTACCTGGAAGCTCGTCAATCCCGCCATTTTCCGTCTTATAGACCATCTTGTAAGGCTGTAATCCTGGCGAAAAAGTATTCCACTGTTTCGTATCATGGCGCTCGGCTTGGCGGCTGGCATATTTTAAAACACTCCGTCCTATGTTTAGGCCAATAAAACAAACAATGCGCGGCCGATATCTTTCGATTTTCTGGAGAAAGGTTGGGACTCCTGCAGTCAGTTCGGAATCCTTCAGCTCGCTTGCCTGTAGTTGAAGATACGTCATCGACAATTCTGAAGGTAAGTATGACTGCCATACCTCAGCGGTTGGTCGGTCAACAATATTAGTCTGCAACAGAGGTCAATTCAATGCAACACTCGTCCTGATTGTGCTGAAGGTCTTACCAAGCCATACGAAAAGCGTTCCGGAAGAGTGAAATCTTCCGTCGGCGAGAGTTGAGTTGGCGTCAAACCTACAGTTTCCAAACGAGTCAGGCTTCCTGCTTTTACTATCATCACGACGATCACATACCTGAAAGATGCAGGCATTTCCAAAAGTGATTTGTTGGATGAGCAAAATGATGTCCCATTTCTGCAGACCGCTGTCCTGGGCTGGAAACAAGACATTAGATCGCTGCACTCGGTGTATGGTGAAGAGACTCAACTTTATACCACAAAACACGACTGGTCAATGAAAAGTCAACAGTGCGTCTTCACGCCGAAATACTCAAGGCTCACTGTCCAATCCGAGTGCCAGATGATCGTTGATGTGATGAAGGTGAGCGTATTTTTCAGGTGAAGCGTACCCGCGAGACTTCTGCTTCTTGGGACTGCTTGGTTGCTGCGAAGGTCTATAGGGCGGTGAAGAACTTCTCGAACGCTTCTTTGATAGCTGGACGTTGCGGAGCTATGTGAAGACGGTTAGTGTGAAGAAGACTGTAAAGAGAAAGCGTTTACACTTTGAGAGCGAGCATCACGGTAGGTGAACTTTGAAAGTGAGGCTCTAAACCCCTGGAGATCTGCCCCTGGAATTTCGCCCATTTCTTCCTCGTCTTGCTTTTCGGGACCTGCTCTTGAATATCCCCCAAAACTTGTCGAGCTTGAGGCCATAGTGAGAGCTAGCAAACTAGCCTAGACAAAAAAGGGCGCAAAGATCAGAAAACGCGTGTGATGGTCCAGGTGAAAGCTGAGAAATGAAGTAAATAGTCACGTGGATGACATGCGCATACCAGGACGCGTCGCGTCGTGTCGCATGTGTCAATTGCATCTCATACTATCGAGTACTGTATCACTGTATCGAGTATATACAAGTATAGTGTAAGTGTAAGTAGTACTAAGTAGTGTAAGTAATACCTTCTCACTGTTAAAGAGTGTAAGTAGTCTCAAGAGTGTAACGCTTTCATGTACAGCCGTTCCGGGCCCCGCTACCCCTTCGGGCCATTATCCCAATAAGGCTACGGATCCCGCACCGTCGCTCATAGTCCCGCCTCCGTGTCAGCGCTATCCCGCCCTCAGGGACTGTGCCCGCTCCCTTTAGTCACTTTGGAGTGCACTGCATATAGACGCGTATCATTTTTTGTTCGATTCCGCTTCAAGGAGGCCGCCTTTTGCATTGCCTCCCGCACTTGGCCGTGTAAAAATTCCCTGGAAGATACTGAAATTAAGCAGAGATTCTCTTCTTTACTCACTATCTGTTTGTATCAATAGACTCCCGAAGGCAGTATGTACCATGGCGAGCGCGGGGATGTATCCCAAATGGATGTGGCGGCGCTCGGACGTCCGGAGATAGCATTTGATGCGCCCCACTTATCTCCGGGAGGTGCTCCACTTACACTCTTTTGAGCTTCGTGCATCAAAACTACTTACACTATCCAAGTCACACTTACACTAAACTATGCAGGTTAAGCGAGGTGAGCAACTTACACTTACACTATTTCTGTCATTCCTCTCACTGTATCATTTCGAATAGATGGAATGGTCACAGGTCACATTTTCCTTCCCAAAATGTCTGCTGGTCACAGGTCACTGATGCCATTTTCCAAGGAAAAATCTGTGACCATGAAAAATTTCGTCCAAAAAATTCCAATTTTTGACCTTGGTCACACCTAAATTTGGAAAATTTCCAGGTCCCAGATGGAAAAAAATGTCACAGGTCACAATGCCTTTCCATCTATTCGAAATGGTACAGTACACTGCAAGACTAGAGATTAATACTATGGGACTATAGTTAAACTAACAAAGCTTTAACGTATCAATCATTCAAATGAAGGTCGTTTTTTTTTACTACATATATCCCTCCGAATCCGCTGGAGCTTCGATGACGGTCGAGGAAGCAAATTCTCCATCTGAACTTTCCAATGCAGGACGAATTTCCATCTCAAACAGAGTTTTTCGAAGATTTTCCATGCTTATAGAGCTAGGAAGTTGTTCGGGATCTACCGCACAGCTACGGAGGAGGGACCGCCACGCAGTGACCGATTCTGGCTCGCGTGAGAGGATCCCGGCGAACCAATGGAGGATTTGTGGAGCGCAAGACAGCGCCTCGCCACCAGGAATCCAGAGATGGGAGTGGGTCTGGTCTCGCATCCACTGTATACCGTCTGAATAATAAAGAGTCAGTTTAGAACAACAGCTTAAGAGATCTCAAACTCACTTGGAACTTTGATAGAATAAAGAGAAGGGCACAAAGTGCCCCACGAGACGATCGACTTGAATTCTTTGTTGAGTAAAACTTTGTTCATATGGCTGTAATCGAATGGTCCTGGTTGGACGAGGAAGCAGCTCTTCAGACGACTAAAGCGAGGCGCGCAAACCGTAAATGCGTTGTAAACTTCCAGGTGCTGATGGGAAGTGTTTTGAGCCAGTTCTTCAAGCTGAGACTGTGAATCGTCATTCAGCCTACCTCTTTAGCATTGGAACCACGCAAATTGCAATATGTCAGGAGTTCGATGTGCGGAAGCTTGTTTGAGATGTTCTCGAGCAGGTCCAAGGACCAGCCACAGCTGAGGTAACATGTGAGAACCTCTAGGGTAGGACTCCCAAATGACTCCAAAGCGGAAAGCGTATCGTCCACGGTGTTCAAGCTTTCACTGCCCAACTCCAAATGCACCACGCGGAGAGGCATTTGTTCTTGAACTAGGTAGGGCACAAATTCGCTACGTCCACGGTAATATTGTAAATGAGAGAGTGGTTTTAGAGATTCGAGGGATTGCAATTGAGCAAGAGTGAGCGACTGCTGCAGGTAAAATTGATAAAGCTGGATTTCGAGGCCTAGATCGCTGAGGTCAGGATGGCGGTTCAAGAATAGCAAAAGGGCCTTGGAAAACGGTAAAGTCGTCTTGAAGCGCCGCAGACGGCTGAAATGACAGTCTCGGAGAGCCGTGGCGTACTCCGGTGGCCCGGCGAGCCTAAGGAACAGCAAGTTGCACAATTTGGGCAAGGCCTGTGCCGCCAGACCATAGAACGAGGAGAAAGGCTGATTGCCTGACAGGGATCCAGGCCTTCAAATCATCTAGGTAAACCCTCAGTAACCAAGAGTGTTAAGAAGCTCACGAGGAGGTTATTTCCAAATATTTGACCCATTCTGCTGCAACGTTCCTCTGCAAGACGGTGCGACAGAAGCGAGCAATTTCCCATAGGGAGTTGAGAATCACTGTGCGGTAAATATAACGCATAGAGGAAAGATACAAGCTCTTATTGACACGACACAGAGAGAGCTGGTCCGTAGAGCTACAAAATTCAAGGATTTCTCCCCATAACTCTTGGGGCAGACGATAAACGATATGGCATGGAGGGTTCGTCATGAGAGTGATTGGGGAACAGTATACTTCCTAGTCGATATACCCGATAGCTTGGTGCACCATGAAGCGGGAATGACGTTCCTCCATGATGATGTTTTTTAGGAGACCGCGCTATGATCAAGAAATGACGTCTGACTCATGTCGCCGCAAGTGTCGGCGGATTCTTGCTTTGTGATTGAGTTTGAGGCAGCTGGACAGGTTTTGGAGGGCTCCAATCTTTGTCATGGGCTTGAGCAGTCCGGTTACCACGCAAGAGGTTTTCACCACCCGAGGGCATTCCAAGAGGCGCAAACACTTGTTTCAACTTCAACCAGACTACCCAGAGTATGAAGAAGATATTTTGCATATGCTCGTGTTCGAAGCCGCTGAAGAGACGAAGAAAAGAAATCAAGAAACGAGCACCTAACGAGCGCAGCCAAACAGAACCAAACTCACACCCACGACTGGACACGTTTGGCAATAAATGAAGAGTACTATTAGTATTATACATTTCAATCAGACTACATATGGCATACAGAATATTGTGGTATGCTGGTCTATTTCGGAAGGTCAGCAGACGCAAGGAGGAGAAGACCATACTAGAAGGTTTAAACATATACACAAATGATGTTTACATACGTAGTGCACACAATGCACATGCACAACATGACAACATGACAATGACAATGAAAAGGGGAGAGACAAAGTTCAGCGAAGTCAAAAAAGGAGACCGCAGGCAGTGGCAACAAGTGAGGTAAAAGTCTGACAGAATAGTGAGAAATCGAAGAGAAATGACCCATATCTATATCCAATAGATAGATGGCATTCTGCAGACCGCATACAGTAATCATCCATATCGCTGACAATGACATATAAAATAAAGGACACCGCAGGCACTGTCGCCACCGCAGCCGCATCGAGCTCTTCCCAAGCTGGGCATCCATCCTTCCATGTTCCAAGAAACATCCTTCTCTTTCACAGCGACCTGAGGCGTATCGCTGAGAAAGCTAACCTGCGTGGTCAATGTTGTCAGCTAAAGAGAGGAGTCATGTCTTATCGCTGTCCACCCAGTCATCAGTCAAGATGCCCTTCACACCTCCACTCTGTGTCCGACCTCCATCTCTAGCCCTTGCCGTATGCATCCGCCCCTCATAACCTCTCGACGAAGACTCTTCATGGTCAGCCGTGACTCCAGACGAGGATGAAGACGAGTATGAATGCGAAATCTCAGGCGGGTCCTCTCTAGCCATCGGGAAAGGGAACGATTCCTGAACCGGGTGTGTAGGGAGCTTCACCTTCGGTACCGGGACAGGTACCTGTTTTTCCTTTCTCTTCTTCTTTTTTATTGAACCAGTTGTACTCCCGTTCGACTTGGTCTTCTTCACGGGTATAACATCAGGGATAGATGTAGAAAACTGCGACGACGGCGGCGTGTGCAGCGGGGTGGATGAGACGGACGGGTCAACCCAATCATCCTCAATATCATCCTCATTGAAAGGCTTGTCGTTATCCGCCTCATGATCTTCTGACTTGGTTATCGGTATCTCGAAACGAGTGGCCGTAGGTCCGGGTGTAATCGGGTCCACTGGGTCTTCTTCTGTATCAACTTCCTCGCTCTTTCCCCGCTCTTTCCTCTTCCCACTTCTACTGTCCTCATGACTCCTTGTACCAGTACTTGAAGGTGAATCTGAAGCAGATCTGGATCTCGAGTCAAAGTACTTTTCCGAGTCATCGTCGTCCCCGCCTTCCGCGCCCTCTCCACTCTCCTCCACACTCGGCTCCACGTCATCACCTTCGACTTCAAAATCATCATCCTCAGGCATGTCAAGACCATCATCGTCCGACATGGATTCCAAACCAATGTTGTCATCTGAATCGGCTGCCCACTTGGGAGGCTCGTCTTGTATAGAGAATATTGTCCTGGGGAGCTATAGCAAGCAGAGTGAGTGTTGTACATTTTGAAACGCAAGAAGGAATGACTTACCTCGCCAACCCTCCTCCTCAAGTCCACCCACTCATTCTCATCCCGACACAAGAATCCAATAAGCATACTAGGATCCAACCCGCTCAAAGGCATCTTGCGAACTCGCTCGCAATGGAAAGTCTTGAGCTCTGCAGCCGAATAAGACGTAGCATAATGGACTTGAAGAGGATCCAATGACTGGGCCGGGTCCTCAATGCCAACGAGCTCGCTATAATCCATATCACCAGCGTTGTAGGATACAGACACAGGCGAGTCCGTTCTGGACGGTGACTGCGAAGATACACTTGTCGACCCATAACTGCCAGACCGTTCGACGCCTCCACTGTTTGTACTAATGCGAGACCCACTCGTAGCACTGGTCCCGCTTGCGCTGGAATACTGCTGCTGCAATGGAGAGGGAGAGATAGGAGTGTGGAAGCCAGAGCTTCGAGTAGGAGACGTAGGTGCGTGGTTACTGCCTCCACTTGCAGCGCTGCTGCCACTCGACGACCTTTGCTGCTTCTTCTCCTTTACTTTCTTTTTCTTCTCCTTCTCCTCTTTATCTCTCTCTTTCACGGGTGCTTCCGATATGAGCCCAGAACCTGTACCAGCTGGCGCAGACGGCGATCTGAGTGGAACAGCAGGCCGTGCATGATGAGGATCGAGATAGAAAAGATTATCCGCTTGAGAACCAACGAAGTAATACGAAGAACTTGGACGGCCGCCTGCAATACCGACAGATTGAGGAAAGGTGTAGAGAAGCTACGCAGATAGAGTAGATTAGTGCCGTAAAGTTAATTATGAAGCCTGAGCTTCAGTGGGGAATGTCACTCACTTTGATAGTCTCATAATAAATTGGATTAACACCATCTATACCCAATCTGATCCCAAAAAGCAATAAGACTGGACGATGACCCCATGATGTTGGGCCTCCTTTGCCTGTTGAATCGTATGTCAGGGTCTCATTGAACGGAGGTGTTCACATGGAGAATATGAAGTGACGGACCTCTCTTTCCTCCGGGATAGACGGTGGATGATCCGTGCGAGGCAGCATACACTTCCGTCTGGTAGAGCGCTCCTCCATCTGCAGCGACGGCTACACCAAGACCAGATTCAGGATATGAGTGAACGAGTGTTCTATTGTGGAAAATGATCAGTTAATCAGACAAGTGGGCAGAGAGCAGAGAGAGGAGCGAGACGAGGAGACAGGTCTAACGAGCTCGTAATAGACTCCGAGATGGGGAGATAGAAGACAAAAAACGCCTCGGGGTCTGACATATATCAACAATAAGAAGTCTGTGACATGCATACATGCAGACCACGTCCACTCCGAGGTGAGCTAGTGCATTTTCCCCAATTCACAGAAGTTCCTTCCAAACTTTATCTGAATATAGAACCACTCTAGTACCTCAGATGAACGGATAACAGCCAGCAAATCGCAACCCCAAATCCAAATAAAATCCAATCACGGACAAACATTCACTCACTTTATAGCACCTGCAGCTGTACTTGGACCGAACCACATCCCAACATCTTTACCCAGCTCTTTCCCTGCCAAAGCCATTCGATGTACACTGAACGGCGCCTCAGGGGAAGGTGTATCCAGAAACCACGTCACAATTTGCACGTAGGTGGCATATTCCTTCGTCATTTCCGGATACGGTGGACGACGCCAGTCTGTACATCCATCGAAGTCAGTACTGAAACCCTCTACAGATCGCCCACGTTAGACTCACCCCGACCTAAATGTAAAAACAGCAATGAGTTAGCCAGCAAACTTTGTCCAGTACGCAGCATACATCCCCAGCCCGAATCACTCGTCCATCCTTTCTCACCACCCAATCCCGGCCAGTTCCATTTTCGGGTATTGCTCAGCGTGGAATTGGGACTACTCGGTCCTCCTCGGCTTGAATGGCTCATGCTGGTACTACTCGAGTCAGATTTGTACGAGTCCGTGTATCTAGTACTCGTAACCGAAGTTCCAGTATGGCCGCTACGAGGAGAAGAGGGTGGTTGTTGGATGGGTTCACATGCAGGAGGACTGAGATCGCCCAAGCGGCAATCTCTGATAGGCGGAAAATGTGACCGGTAGGTCAACCAAATGCGAGAGGTAAAATCGGAGTAAAAGACAGGTGGCCAGTTGGCTCCTGGATGCTTAAGATCCTTGGTACTCAGACTAGTGGTGGAAGATCCAGAAATATTGGGATTGTATAATGGTGGTTGCGCGGTTAATGTAGACGATGTGGAAGATGATTGGTTTCGAGAGGATGCTGGTTGTGATTGGGAAAGGAAATTGGAATTGGGAGCAGACTGAGAAGAGTTGCCGATTGAAGAAGAATGACCATGTCCACGGGATCGAGAGCGGGTATGGCCTGGAGAATGATCTGAAGAAGAAGGACGGAAAGAAGAGGGAGATGAAGAGCCTTGGCCTGTGACTGAGCCTCTACGACCAATTGTGCCTGCTTGGGCGGGATAGGAGGAAGGGGGTGGTGGTGGTGTTTGGGAGGGCTCATAGCCAGGGTGTTGCACTCCAAGTAACCATATTGGGTCCATACATTTGTCAGGTGTCGCGTCGCTATCCAAGAGATACCTCATAGCCTTGTCGAGATGGCCTTTGCCATGCTTTGCTGCGGTAAGCAAAGCCGACGCGCCTGTGAGTCTGTTGGCCTTTGGTGATGTAGCGGAACCCGTCGAGGTAGAATTTGAGGTAGCCTGTGATGGATGAGAGAGCAGGGATGGCAGGGAAAGGTCGGTGGATGAAGTGGAAAATGTATGCGAAAACCAGCCTGACAGCCGGGTGGGCAGGTCGCCAATGCGGGAAGAGGGAGAGGTTGAAGCGTACATGGTACTTGTTGGTGGAGGCTCGGAGTTGATGGGGCGTTCTGAACGGGTGCGTGTTCGAGGTATCGGGACGGGTGTTGTGGGCGGCGGTTCGATGATGACTGGGGTTTCTTCTGTTTCTAAAGACGGTTCCTCTGCGACAGTCCTGTCACCACCGAGAAACTTGCTCCTCCTAGTGTGTTTGGAAGAAGATGCAGCTGTTGTCACCGATAGCTCTGGAGAGCTAACGGCACCATCATTAACGGATCTGGACCTATCGCGATTTGAAGGTTTCTGCAGAAATTTGGGAAGTTTGGAGTGAGGAGGCGGGGTTGAGGGTGAAGGGGTGTGACGCGAGTGTTTGTTGGACATTGCTGCTAGACAAAAGCAGTTCATTTTAGCGGCTGTTACCTCGCCAGTAGAAGTAGAGAGTAGACTGCAAGACTCACCCTCTGAGGGAATTAACACGTAATGTGCCTGCTGGCTGACTGTTCTTCTTGTGCACTGCGCATCGATAAGACAATACTGGTCGGCTTGAGTGATACAGTACTTGCCTGTTAGTAGTCGGACTGGGTCGTTACTCGGGCTGCTGGCTCCAGATATTAGCAACGTAAGGCCAGAATACGTGAAGGTCGTTATGATAGAGTTGGGTATATCTGTACGATAGTCAAAAGGAAGAAAAGGGCGTCCAAGATGGAAGATAGAAGACAAGAATGGGTAGGATGCGCCGGCGTCGATGAGCTCGATGGCAAGAAACAGACGTCACACCTGTCACGCGTCGTTACGTCCTGTCACGCTACCCGCTAGCGGTTTTCGTCTTTCGGTCTTCTCTCAGTATCTTAGTAACGCTAGCTGCGACTCCGAGAAGGTTGACATTTGCACGCTGGATCCCCAAATCGAAGTCGAGTCGCAAGGCCTTTGCAGAAGTCGCAAAGCGTGTCGATAAAACAAACTTCTAGCTTCGGAAACAACCACTGATCGAAGGTGATCTCGAAGATTAATCTGGGCAGTGTTAAAAATCCAACTTTCTACAACGGCACGCTTCTGCAAGTATTCCTGGTGTGCTGTAGCTCGTCCAATCTGTGATTGTGCCTCTGCTCTTCCTCTAAATACTCTTGGCATGAACGGGAAAACCTCAGCTTCGAATGACCTTAATACTAATAGACCACTGCCAGGAGGCGATCAGGAGGCCTGTTCGGATGCGCCAGTGGATGGCCTCGTGTCGACCAGTCGCCCAAACCTCTTGACATGTATTATGCATATGATGAATACATAGCTTGCTCAAGTACATAACTCGGACCCGCTTCTCAAATGTTCGACACATACATACTTCAAAACGTGGGGTTGTGATGGACATGGTGATGTTTTACTATATCCCTCCCCCATATCAGTGCTGATCAACACCTAGAGTCCAAGTCCTATGCAGATCCCCGTATATGCCTGTTTTAACAGCTGTGGGCACGTATTGGCACGTCGGAATCCGGAGATCCTTGACAGCGTGTCTCGGATGGCGATAGCATGCGCGTGTACCCTTCTTTCCTTTCCTCTTCATTTTAGAATGACAAGATGACACCCCAACGTCCGCGTTATCTCTTGCTTTCATTTTTTTTTGAAAAGATTCAAACTTGGATATCAATACTACTCTACAGCTCTTGAACGACCTGGCCAATAATTATAGTATCGGCGGTATCAATCACAAGCTTGGACGCGCGCGCAGCTGCATATAGGCGCGTAAAGTTCTTCTCTTCCGCCGTGACCATCATTCAGTACAATGATTGATCCAGATGAAGAAACGGAGAAACGGAGAAACGGAGTATAGTCCCTGGTCATACCTGTTAATTTACCCTCACTGGGCATGCGCACGTACATGTCCTTGACGCGACTTGACTCCATAACATATGACTGCCCCTTTTCTCGCAGTGTTATTCTCCCGGGTCGAATACGAGCGTGAAACGCAGATGCTTCATATAAAGCCCTACTTTCCAAAGATTCTGTTAATAGACCCAATTGCAAATCTCTCCGGACATAAATCGACTTATCAAACGCCTCGTTAACAACTGGATTATCCGGGATAGTACTTATGCACTCGAAGGAGTAAGTATCTCCGTTCCCATCCTGACTCTCAGCCACTAGTTCCGCATACTCACCTAATGATCTCCTAACACCCACTTATTTTCCAGGAGCCACGATGTTCCCTGCCACATTAATTTCAGCCACGCGGGTGGACTAGAGCATTTCTCCATTCAGAAACACCCTGAAAACATGTACAGAACCCAACACCAGACTGATTGACGCTGAACAGCCGAACCGTTACACATCAAAACGTTCGTTTTGCCAACTTTTGCCAACTTCAAGTTCAAACCAAGCCTAGGCCTCTAAGCTAATCCATCAGATTGGTTGAGAAGTTAGAACACCTTCAAGCCGTGTGATGATCCCGGTGTTCAAACATCTCCCCTTCCGCTTCATAAGTCTAAATGGTTTCCTAATCCAGTTTTTTATCTGAGAACTCAGTTCAGAATCTGCGCAGACTTCCGATGGTACTGACAGACTTGGACTGTTCCCCATGAGATGACAGATCTTCTGGGAGCACCAATATCAGCAGACCCACATACTCAGCCCAAACCGAGCTTAGACCCCCGCACAACCTCTACGATTGGCTACTTACTGGACCCGCGGAGGCTCGAGAATGTTACGAAAGGGTTCTCCGAAACCTTGCAATCTTTAAAATTAAACATCAAAAGAATTACTAGTCCGTTTCCAATTGGTTTCATTTGCAAGTTGAGTAGTACCTGAGGAGCCCCACTTGTTGTATTAATGATGCTGTAGACTTCTGCTGTTGAAATACTTAGACTACGCAGTTATAATAATATGCTGCCAAGAGTTCATCAGTACAGGACTGATATACGTATACCTATGAGCTGCGGAAACTTGAAGCCGACATTCAAAAATATTTTTTCGAGCCCCAGATACATGTCATTGACGGACATCAACCAGTCAAACCGGCACGTCCCAACTTCTGACTGACTGACGCGAACCACCACCAACCGTGCCACGGGACCCAGGGCAACATACAAACATCTGCAATCGTGCAGTGCACTTTCTCATCATCCACCCATGGGGATTTCCTGGTGAGAACCCCGTGGCGATACGGATACGTTTGAAATTTAGCACAAGTGGTGATACTTCAAAAAGCTGTCAAGAATTGAAAGAAAGTACCCGTGGCAGTACTGCTAAAGTACTACTCCTGGCTAGTACTTCTTTTTGCGACTATCATCAGCACTAATCTCACCAGACCAGCATCCAAAGCTTTTTTGGCGCTGCAAACTGCCAGTCTATCGCAGTCGCAGTAGACCTATCCAGCTTCTCCTCTAGCCTCCAATCCTAATCCTGGCCAGCCAGTGATGCATCATTAGTACTGATCTCTGACAGTACTTATTTCGTTCCCAATCTTTTCGTTCTCTCGAGCCTGTCTTGAAAACCACGTCTATTACATCCATCGCATTCTTTTCATCACCCTCCCGCCCAGCTCTTCGTTCTAACCAATCCCGGACTCTTAACAATGCCTACTATTTCCAGTCATTCCATTTCCAGCGTCGGCGTCGTCGTAGAGCACAGGAGAGCGCCCAATTTGACCCTGTACGGCTCGGGCCCTGCCAGTATTACCAACAACGCGATGGCGAGCTATAGTTCAGATCAAGCTCAAGCTCAGCACATTGTTCACCAGGAAGTCCAAACCATCCGCGTTACACTATCTACACCACCTAATGATCCTGAACAATCCCTTCCTACAATCTCTAATCCTAGTCCCCAGTCAACCTTATCGCATGCACAGCCTGGCCCTGACCACTCTCCCTCCCCACTACAACCGTTATCGCAACCCACATCGCACCCGAACTTTGTCAGTAATGACCGTAACAGCTTATCGCCACCCCCCCTCAGACCAACCCGTCATAGTCTTCCTCAGTTGGACATTCCGGCATCATCCCGTTCTGGTGTTAATGGCATTGGTAACATTGACAATGGTAGCGCCAATAGTCAAAGTCAACAGCAAGACTATTCTCGCCAAGACCTCATTCCAAACCCCAATCCCAATCATCATCCTCATAACAATTACAACCACAGTCGTTCAGAAAGTCAGCCCGAAGCAACAACTCCAGAAACACCAGCTTCACTCAGTTCTCCTATCGTCGGTGTTGTGGATTTGACGAGATACGTTCGGACGACATCAAGGGAACCAGATTGTCATGGGGTTATTCGGATATCTATTGTGGAGAATGGGAGAAAGATGTCTCGGAGGAGACACTGGCAGTGACTTCTGATGTTGATGCTGATGTTAAATGTGGGAAGAGCGGGGAAAGAAGAACAGAAATGGTCAAGGTGAGCGCTGCGTGCTGCGTACCAGATGATGATAAGTATTTTTGGGGCTGACAAAAGATGGAAATTACATCCATAGGTTGCCATCAAACTACTTCGAGTCCTGTCTTCGAATGGGTATGACGAAGTCAAAGCGCGGAAGGTGAGCATTGTGCTTTGTACGTACGTTTTGGATATCCTCGGCTCACGTATATATATATATCTAGCGTCTCAACCGTGAGGTCTACGTGTGGCACCGTTTGGAACATCCTAATATCGTCACTTTTCTGGGTACTTCTTATCACATGAGTGGTCGGCCTGCACTAGTTTTACCCTGGTTCTCCAACGGATGCGCACCCGAATATCTGAGACGAAACCCACATGTTGACCGTCTGCAGCTAGTACGTCTAAATATCCTTCCCCATTGACCTCTATCTCAAACCATACTTCTTTCGTCTTCCAGATTCTTGACGTCGCCCGAGGTCTACATTACCTGCATACCAAGAAGCCTTCAATCGTACACGGCGATTTGAAAGGGAACAATATCCTAATTACCGATGACGGAAGAGCTACCTTGAGCGACTTTGGCCTTGCTCAAGTTATTGAGCAAATTTGTTTACCTCAGTGCCCCGAATACACGCCTTCGGGAGGTGTTGGTCCCATTCGATGGCAAGCGCCCGAGTTCTTGCAAGATGATACTGGCCATCCAAAGATGCCTGGGGATATCTGGAGTTTCGGCTGTACGTGTTATGAGGTATGTCTAGTTCTCTCTCTGCCCAAGAAAATTTGTCTTATCAGGGATACCGATTTGTGCAGCTGTTAACGGGAAATATTCCTTACCACTTTCGTGCAAGAGACCCCCTGGTGATGCAAGATTTACAAAGTGGTATTCGTCCTCCGGGTTTCGAGGAGAATGAGAGACGTTGTGGAGATAAAGGGATCTGGGACCTGATGAACGACTGCTGGATCACTAACCCGGAGGAACGAATCCAGATTACAGATGTTGTCTCCCGTTTGGAAGCCATCTGTGCAGGTCAAGAACGTTAATAGCGTGCCTCGCCAAACCAAACCCATAGAACTTTTTTCAACACTGCTCCCTTTTGCTTTCAACCTGCTTTCCCATCCGATCATTGACAATTCCACCTAATGACTCTTTTTCACTCGCTTCTATAAAATTACACGACCTCTCTTATGTAGAGCTTAATGCCTTTATGATCGCAGACTTCTGTACTAATGAACCCAAAGCTCGTGTATCATTCACACACACATAGCTACAAATCCTTCTGTCGGGAAAATCTAGTTGTATATTGGTTGACTATAGTGTATCCTGGTTGTTAATGTAGACAGAATCAAATTCAAAAGACTTGCTTAAACGTTTCGAGGGGTAAAGGAGAAGAAGAGAGGAGGTCTTTTTTGATGAAACTCTAACCCCGCGACTTTCCGCTTTCGTATCATTCTGATGAATGTAGCGAGCGTCTGTCAACTTCAAATCTCTCTCTTTCTATAATCCTACCAGCTTGAGCTGCATGAAGAGGAATGCACACTATCAAGCTAGCGGTTATTGGGTCTTCAGGAGTTGGCAAGACTAGTCTGCGTGGTCAGGTATGTGGTTGAACTACTCTCAAAAGTGCTCGTGTGCTAAGCTTTCTTTCTGTCTCTTTAATGGGCATTCTCTATCTCAATTATCTCGGAATTTACTCTCATATTTCATGCAAACATTTCCGTTCAAATGGTCCGTCAAACTCTAGTATATTTCCGGCCGGTTCTCGACAGGTTATCGAGCAACAATTGGTGCAGATTTTATCACCAAGGTCCTTCCGCATCCAAGCAAAGAAGGCGAAACGGTTACGCTTCAGATATGGGTGAATACTGTCTTGGTGTTTCTCATTCCGAAGGAGCTAACGAACTAGCAGGATACAGCCGGACAAGAACGATTCTCCTCTCTTTCATCTGCTTTCTTCCGTGGAGCAGATGCTGCTGTTCTCATGTTTGACGTGAACTCTCATGAGACGATGGAAGCCTTAACAAAATGGTGGGACCAGTTCAAGAACCATGCTCCATTATCCGACGATGAAATGGGCGACTTTTGTTGTGTCGTTGTCGGGAACAAGTTGGATCTGCTTCAGAAGGATGGTCATAATCATGTCGGTAATGGGAGTGCTATAAGACTTGCTGGGCATTTGAACGGGACGAAGAAGAAAGCTGTTTCTCGAGAGGAGGCAGAGTCGTTCTTGAAGGAATTGGTTCCACCCGAGTTCGTCAAGCCAGTGTCAGTTCCGGAAGTGGAGATGGTTTCGGAAGAGGAGGAGATACAGATTGCAGAGGAGCTGGAAGTCGTTTCGGAGGACGATGAAGACCCATTGTCAGCTTCCCAAGCAACTATACGACCCCATTCACCCGAAATATCTCTGCACTTTCCATCAGTCAATGGGCGAGATTCGTCTAGCGACCAATCCACATCAATAGCTATCAATGGTCGCCCTCTGTCACCACTAGACACTCGTACACGGACAAACTCTTCGTCCAACAATTCCCCATCCTCACCCTCCTTCATCCGCCATCTCCACCGACACAAATCTCAATCCAAATCTCGCTCTCGTTCCGCTAATTCACGATATTACTCTGGTGTCAGTAGCTCAGGGTTTTCCATATATCACACTCCCTCATCCTCAGTATACGACCAATTCGACTCTGCGAGGTCTTCACCTGAACCCTGGGAGCCGTCACCCTCCTCTGGCTCTCCTTTATCCTCGTCATACACTCCCGTCTCTTTGCTGAGGTCACCATCACCTGCGAGCATGAACAATGCTCATCGTGCTCCTCGACGACGACTCTTATCCGCTGGCAACAAAAGTATTCTCAGCATAGACAGTATGAAGACTCGAAGTACGAGCAGTGTAGCTACTGTTACTCCCAGCTTCTATGCCCGCGGGAACGAAGACCCTGACGACGACTGGGACCAAGATAATCAAGGAACAGTAGGCTCCTCAGCCGGGTCCTTCTTTTCAGCTTTGTCACGTTCGTTCTCTAGTGCTTCTATAGCACCAGCATTATTGTCAGAGCATGACAGTAATAGCACTAGCGGTGGTGCTAATGATCCCAAACTCGGCAAATTCAAACATAGCCCCCTTCGTCTCCAAGTCCAAGCAAACCATTTTGTTCCCCCTCCTCCAAATCCTCCTAAACCTTCATCTCCAGAACCACCAGATTGTGGTCCACGGTTGTTCTTAACGAGCGCGAAGACGGGTGAAGGCGTGAAAGATGTTTTTGAGTATATCGCTAAACGAGTTATTGCGAGGTGGGAATGGGAAGAGAGGGTTGAGGCCGGGAGGCTTGAGTTTAGGGAAGGGGAAGGAGGTGATGGGACTTGGTTGAGGTCTTGGGGAAGGAGGAATGGGGTTGGGAAGGGTATTAAGCTTGATGCACGGACATCGGGTACTGGTAGAGGAAGGAATGGTAGTGCGAATTGGAATAGTTGTTGCTAATAGCAGCGCAAGAGTTTAAGAATTCGGACTTTTGGAATGCCATCTGGGACAGAGGAAGCTTTTCGTTCACCTATTCACTCTTTTGATTTTCCTTCTACTGCTACTTTTCGACGTTCTATTGCCTCATTCGTTTGCTCGTCTCCTTTTAGTTGTTGTCTGTCATCTCAATCATATACCACGACACTGGGACTCTCACTCTCACTTTTCTCATAGCTTCGGAAGTGATAATTTTATTTGTGATTTATGTGTACCTTCTGCTTCTGTAGACTATATCATTGTTTACTAGTTCATCAGAAGACTACCATCTTGGAGCTTCGTTTAGTAAGAACCTACAGACCTCAAATTTACAAAGGTATCTCCTGAACCTGCTCAGCAAACGGATAATCCGAAAAACGAAAATAGTGTTACAGCTGTTTTCAAAAAGACGCGGAAAAATCGAAAATCGTTTTGGTGGAGCCCCTAGAGTACGTCATTTGCCTTTAAGAAGCCTTCGGGCTTGCTTCGGGGATGCCTGATCTGACGCCGATCAGGATGAAAACAAAAAATGCGTTTTCCGTAAATTTCTGAAAACAGCTGTAAGAGCGGGGACTGGCGGACGTGGAGGTGAGGTATAAGCAAGGTATGTAGCAGTCGCAAACTGACCAACTCATCACTTCGGACAATAGCTTTGTGTATGTGTACGAAAAGCGACGAAAAGTGGGACCAATTATTATATGAGGGTGCGAGGGTACCTTGCCAAGCAAGGTAATCACCGTCTCGGTCAAGTGAAGCTTTCACACGTCCAGAACCACGTCAGACGCGTCAGATTCAGCTCTCCGTTGCACCACTGCAGCTTTTCTTTCCATTCAATCGGACCTCTTACTACCGGTCGTGGTGTTCCTCGTAACTTGATATCTGTGCCTCAAGGAGGGGGATCGAATGCGCGGAGAACAGGAGAACTCCGAGACTCGGGATTCAACGTGATTTCATAGAAAGGATAAAGCGTACTTGAAACGTTATAAGTTTGTGTTGAGTTGTTGGGATAACTGGACCTTGGGTCATGGAGAACATGCCCTACACAACTTTCGCCAGGAATGGCGCACCTACCGGACGATTGTGGATGCAACCCCAACCCGGTTTATCGACCGTCGTTCATAAGTACCTTTTTTTCTGGCATTTGAATGACAGCAGCAGGGCGCAGTCAGTGTTCTACAGACTAGAAATTGCGTAAGCGCGCTTGGCTGTGGCGCAGGTGATCCCTCCTCACTTTCTTCAGCTGCACAGTAGTATAAGCTTCAGTGAAAACCAAATAGTTCACCTCGTGTCCTCGAATTATTTCTATCTGACAGGCATCTTGCTTATAGGCACTGGCAGTAGTCTTCATGCACGAGGTACTCAATCAAGGTACGATGTCGAAGGCGCCAAATGGAGGTGGCTAGCTGTTGTGCAAGTACCCTCCCACTCTCAGATTTTGTATAAAGAGTTCTTTGTTCTTGCTGGACTCCTTACTCCCCACCTCTTTTTCTTCATTATGATCCCTGCCAAAGCTCTTATCATTCTTGCTGTATCTTACAGTGCTGCTGCAGCTGCTCTTGACAAACGAGCTCATGTTGTCAGCTGTGCGGATCCCACCAACAATGAACTCATCACCCAAGAGTACTATGTCCCTCCAATGACAGACTTATAGGCAATTACTAACCACACTTGTCCACAGATTTGGGAATGCGATGAACATGGCCAGCATCGCATCTCAATACATTGCCCAGAATGGAGCTGATCCTCTGTTTGTCAGTTACTTCATGACCAATGACCCAGTAGCCGTAAAGACCAAATATGATGTCAGTATACTGTATCACTCACTATTTTTCTGTTGAAATTTTCTGACTTTTCTCGGTGCAGCAAATTGTCAGTGATGTAGGACCTGCAGACATTTATTGCCAGCCATTCCCTGCGGGTCGCAATGTCAACTGCTCTGGGCTCAATGCTCTGACCCGCACACCCTCAGGAAACATCTAGTGAGTTCTAACATGCTCTCTTATGTACTTCAAGAGTCAAGACTGATACAATTGTCAGCCTGTGCCCATCCTGGTACAATCTTGCAGACCAGAGTGCTCTTTGCACTCAATCTGGCCTTGCTTCCACTCGATCTGGTACAATCGTCCATGAGATGAGCCAGTAAGTCAAACAGAAAACATGTTTATTACCTGTCATAGTATCTAATCAACAAATATGTAGTGCTGAAGCTGGAACACATGATCACAATGGCAGCTGCTCAGGCTCAAAGACCTTGTCTCCTGCAGATGCATTGGAGAATGCAACTACCTACAGTGTAAGTAGATTGGCTGGTGGATTCACTCACTCTGCGGATTAACACTTCACTTTCAGTGCTTTGCCCGAGAGGTATACAAGAAGACCCAATGTTAAATGCTATCTGCTACAGGAATCATAGTAACGGGTCAATATAGATAGCTCCCAGAGGATATCTGTATAGTAGTAATCCAAAGTTTATCAATACAAATCTGTGTTCTCCTACAGTATCGGAAGACTCAATTTAACAAAGCTTTCTCCTGAACCTGCTCAGCAAACGGATAATCCGTATACCCCTTCGCCAATTCTTCCTCACTGAGGACACTCGCATCTCTCGCACCGTATAATCTCCCAAAATCAAAACCACTCAGCGGAATCCCATACTTCACTCGGTAAGGAAGATCCGGGTTAGCAATCCAAGCCGTACCGAGGAACACTCCATCCACTTTACCAGTAGCGATATGTTCTGCAGCTTCTTGAGGAGTGTAGCTTTGATTTACGAAAAACTTGCTGTTGCGGACTAGAGGTCTATATGTTTGGATTACGTCGTGTTTCGTGCCACGGAGCTTTCCTGGAAGATTTGGAAAGGTATTGAAGGGTAATGTCAGTACGATAATTGGTACGTACTGGTGATGTGGTGGTAGAAAAGGCGACTGACCGTCTATGATAGGGTTCATTGTCTCGCTGTATCTGAGCAGCATCATATAAGCGAGATTTAGTTTATCTGCCTCAGTAATGAAATAGGTAAACGTTTCAATGGTATCTTCGAGAGGCATTCTAAGGGAAAAGACCAGGACCTGTCAGCCTGCACTGGAAACTGGAACGAAATAACCAAAAGACCTACCCAATATCAATATATCCTCCGGTAGGAGCAAGCTTGACGCCGACACGCCCAGGGCCAAACACTTCAGTCAAAGCTCTCAGAATCTCCAAACCGAATCTAGCACGGTTTTCAACTGAGCCTCCCCATTCGTCAGTGCGTTTGTTGACAGTATTGTCGAGAAACTCGTGTACGAGAAACCCTCCTCCTGCATGAACTGGGAACGACTCATTCAGTCAGAGGTGATGGGTGAGGGATGCATTACTTACTCTCAACTCCGTCGAATCCTGCTTTTTTCGCATTGGTGGCTGCGTTTCTGAATTGCTCAATGATTTTTCTAGGATCCTTGATCTCTACAGGCTGAAAGTATATCGTCAGTCATATCATCCGGTGCCGTTTAGAAGAACGCTTACAGTGGACGGTCCTGGTTCTCCTGGTAAGAAACGAAACTTGCTGAGGTTTCCAGCATGGGCTCGGATTGGTGAAGGTGCGTACACAGGCTACAGTGATGAAGTCGGTGACGATCCAAAAAAGAAATGCTGCACACATACCTCTCCAGAAGCGATCTGCTCGGGTGCATCGATATGGGCGATTCTCCCAACTAGAAAGCGGAGAAATTTAGCGGACCATTAGCTTGAAATATTAAACTGTTTACCATGCAAGAGCTGCAAATAGATATACGCTCCTTCCTCGTGGACGGCGTCGGTCACCTTCTTCCAGGCATGTACATGTTCATCTGACCATATACCCGGTGCGTGTGGCCATATAGTGCTGCAAGATGCCGAAGGGGTATTTTGGTGTGAGATATTACTCCAGTTGAGAGATAACACTGCTTACCCTTGTCGAGAAACCAACGACGACTCGGCAATGATGAGAGCCGCTCCCCCTTTTGCGCGCTGACGATAGTATTCTACCATCAGGTTAGAAGGAACATTGGTGGGTATACTTCTGTCCCTGGTGAGCGGAGCCATGAAAAATCGGTTTCGAAGGGTCAATGGACCGAGTTGTATTGGGGTGAAGAGCACTGAGAGGTTCTTCAGGCCCTCGGGTTGAGACTTGCTGTCGCAAGAAGTCGCTAAGGTCATTGCTGTACTGGATGTCGTGTCGAGCTGGGTAGGCTACGAGGATTTCTTGATTTTTATAAGTTCTGGATAGACCTGCATATTTACTTTTGCAATGGTACATTGAATTGCAGCCTGGTGCAAGTTTCCTTGAGCTCAAGCGCTTGTCCAGCGCTCATATTCAAGGATCAAATCTTTCCGAGCGATTATTATCGAATCCGTCAGCAGCTGCGGATCGCTGACGAATTCTGGACAGATGTCATTTAGAACGGGTAAAAGCTACAGGGCACCTACTCATCTCCGCTAACGAGGTCTTGACGTTTATCCGAAGGTAGGAGGAGATTGGAAAAAGGCACAGACAGCGAGCTAAAAGCATGTTTCAAGTTGCATTGCAGTCAGAGTACAATATTGACGCGTCACCAGATAATTCTGAGCAAGTAAAAGTATTCAGATTAAAGACCCTCTTTCAAGCTTGAAACGAGACTAGGAAAGAGTCCTCAAAGAGAGTTTAGGACTGAACTGAAGGACGAGGAGCAGTAACATAACCAAGATGACAATTGCAAAGACAGGGAGCCGCGTCCAACTTTCTCATCGCATCATCTATTCTTCCGAGCTAGGTTGCGTTCTGTCACAATTCAAATTGGAGTCTGAGTCCGACTCTTGCTCACGACCCTTCTTCATTTTGCAAACTGCGCTGCACTCCAAGCAATCGCGGGGTGTCGATTCATATGCCTCTGACGAGCTCCGAGTTTGGACCCTTGTTTTCCGAATGTCTTGGGATCTGGGAGGAAACGAGCAAAGACGAGATTCCAGATTTTTTCCGAATGTCCAGGATGGAAAGAAAAGGCTTTTCTGAATAACACTATGCCAGGTTGTCAGACCTGAGGAGACGCTGGTGACGGGACCGACGGCGCGTCCGGTTGACCACGAATGTCGTTGATCAACATGGACCTGGTCACAAGGATGTTTGAAAACGTATTTAAAGAATTTGTATGTTGTCAATTTCTCTTTGAGTACACCAAAGCTTACCCTCCCCAGATCATCTCATACTGAAGTAGGGTCGTATCGAAATGAGACCGTTCCCAGAACTCGCAATCGTCGCGTTCTCGTCGCTCATCGGTCTTGCTGATGCCAAAGGGATCACACCTGGCCAAATCAAGAACCTAGTAACCTTTGGTGACTCCTACACCGATGCTGGCGTTCCTGCAGACAACGGTACTGCGTGGCCCACTTATGCCGCTGGATACGCCAACGTCTCGTTATTCCCTTTCGCCAAATCTGGCGCGACATGTTCCAATAACATCACCTTCCGACCCTTCCCTTCCCTTTTTGAATCTCAACTCCCAGACTTTTTCGCAGAAAAAAAGAATGGAACCTTGCCAAAATTGGAAGGGAAGGAAACGTTGTACACGTTATGGATTGGGACGAACGATGTTGGGGCGAACGGGCTATTGACGGGACATGGAGCCATTTTGGAGGATGGTGAGAGGGTGTCGGTGGTTGATACGGTGACCTGCGCGGTCAATTGGGTAAAGACGTTGTATGATAGCGGAGCGAGGAATTTCCTGTTTCAAAATGTGAGTACCTGCCCACCTTATTCAACCTGAGGGCTTTCTGATCGGTATCATTGCAGATGATTCCTCTTCAGCACACTCCCCTTTACTCGGCAGATTCGTACATCAACCATTACTGGACTCTTGAACGAAATACAACACAGTGGACGGTCTCCATGGCCGAACTAGTCATTTCCGGGAATAAAATTGCGCAACTACTCTTGAAAGCATTGGCACCGTCACTCTCTGGTGCTCATGTTGGTATGGAGCCTTTACTGCTGCTTTTGGGCAACATGAATGATATTCCTACGCAGGTCTTTTCGATTCATACGGTTTACTCAAAGACATGATAGCCAACCCATCCATGTATCTCAACGGAACAGCACCACTCAATGTCACTATACCGCTCAAATCTTGCGTGTATCAACTGAACGAATCAACGAGTGATACAGGTGTATGCACTGTCGCACAAGGAACGGATCGGGATAGTTATCTTTGGTGAGTGTCCTTGTAGCTTTTTACGGCCTAGATATACAGATTGACTTTGGTTTTTTCAGGTATGATGAACTACATCCCAGCGAGCAAGCAGACAGAATGGTGGCCAAAGAGATTGCAAAGGTGATCCAAGGACAGCAGAATAGGTGGACGACGTGGTTATCGTAAAAGTACTAGTAGTAGCTGCTGTGACCATTCATAAGTACTCGCATTCGCTTCGAAAAATCAGAGCTGGGACCTCGAGCGTCAAATACGTTTACACCCTTGCCATTGTAGTATCATCATCCCTCACAGTACTGGTACAATCTACCGTACAAATCTGACAAATCGCACACCCTTAGACGCCGGGTGTGGGAAGGTAACATTTTACCGACAGTTCCACCCCTGATACGTTCCGTGATGCCATTTATTTAGTAATACCGGTAACTAGATTCGAATACCGGTAAATGTGACATTTGTGACTACTTCACGCGTGGACTGTGCTGCTCGCTCGCTGCAACTCTAGCATCTATGGCCCGTCAAAAGAAGGAGGAAGATTTCCGGTTGAAAGGTGAGGCATAGAGCACCACAGCCAAGCTGACAGTTTGAACAACATATGCAGCAGCAGCTATGATTTGACGTCTGAAAGCCAGCAAGTCTTCGTAGCGTCGTCCATTGTCGATCGCGATGACGCGTACACTCACTCTCAGACAATTGTCACGCGCGGAAATGGTTTATTTACCGGACTACTATATAAGGCTATATTACAGGCTAGGACAAAATTCCGTCCAGACGCTCATCTAGCGCGTGTCCCTGCTGAACAGGCGCCAGGCTCTAATTATAAGACTCGTCCAATAAATAGGACTCGTTAATTCTGTCGTCCTCCAGCTTCATTCCGCTCCTCGATACGCACCTCTCATATCTAGTCAGGTAAGTACTGTAGCTGTCATCTTCCCACTGATAATTAAAACCATTTCAGTGCATTTGCATATCTGAGTGATGAAGCTCTCCAACGCGTTCGCGGTTTTCACCGACCTGCGCGCTGCATTCCGAGCTGCATTCTGGCCGACGCTCAAAGCAATCTTTAGTCGACCATCTCTGTTATTCAGACCGTCGCTACTTTCTCAGACTTTCATGTCAAATGTTTGGCTAGTCTTCGCAGGACCGACAGATGAGGGCGGTAGAGGTGTGAAGCAAGGGCTGATTACTCCCAATGCCTATGGAACGGTGCTGGATGTTGGAGCTGGTGCGTTTTCATCCTTTCTGCGACTTGCTTGTCCGTTTGACCGTTGTGCTTCTTCTCAGGTCTGGGACATACAATCGCGTACTTGGACCGCACGAAAGTGACAAGATATGTTGCTCTGGAACCAAGTCTTTCACTTCACCAATGCATACGCAAGATGGCTAACGAAGCTGGTTATACTGAATCTGATGGCTCGCTCATAATCCTATCCTGTGGTGCTGACGATACTCTGGCCATTCTTCAGGCACTTGACAACACTCCTGCCGACACAATAATAGCCGTCCTGGTTGCTTGCTCTATTTCTTCAGGCGAAAAAGTTTTTCAGAAGCTAATCCGTGACGTCCTGAGTCCAGGCGGTCAGTTTCTGTACTATGAACACGTCCTGAGTCCCAGAGAGGACGTAGCATGGTGGCAGAAATTTTGGACACCGTTGTGGTCTACATTTTTTGATGGGTGTAGGCTGGATGTACCGAGTTACTTGTGGTTTGAGAGGATGCGTGATTGGGATGCTGAAGGTCAAGAAGTGAACATGTGGGAAGATGGGCAGAGATGGGGCAAGCCTGAAGAAGACGAAGAAAATTTATGGTGGCATCAGGCAGGAAGATATATCAAACGCACATAACTATGAACGACGGACTGCATGTATTTGTTTTCTCCTTTCATTCTCTCTTTTACTAGGGTATGTGTATCATTATCGACCTTCATTTGCGTTACAGTATCCACATTGAAAGTATCAAATACCATCCATCTTCTACCAAGTTGCCTGAGCTTAAAGCTGGACGAGTCCTATTTATATCGCTGACTTGGCACAGCAGTTCGTTCCGCAAATTCTCCGCGCACCTTCGTACTTCTCCGCACATGGCAGTGGCAATAGCTTTTTGCCATTCACTTTCCCCTCGTACAGTCTTGATTGATATGCATCCTCTCAGTGCTCCAAACCCGTTTAGAGTGCTATTTCGGTGCGTTGGGCGTTTGCGGCCATTTGCGGCCAGTTGACCCAGTGTACTGCGTAGCTCAACTAAGACGCATTTGACCATGACGTCCATCATCTCGTGGCTCTATGTATCAGCAAGGTCTTGCTCGGTGATGAGATCTCATGAACCCAACATCAAAGCAGTATAAAAGACACCTGATTCCTAAGCTTCCATCTGGCTTCCTCCCACCTCTCCGCCGACGCCCGATTTTTGACCGCGTCTTCAAGAATTTCCAGTAGTCGCATTCAAGTTCGCTCAGTGATTTTTTGAGCACGGCATCAACTAAAGAGTCTAATAACGCAGGTGTAACGCGAAAATGAAGCTCTCAAACGCGACAGCTATCCTTTTCCACATGATAGAGCACATCAGACAAGCTTTGATACCCACTCTCAAGGATATCTACGCAAATCCCTATTTAATATTCCATCCTTTCTATGCATTCTTTTCGAATGTATGGGCTATACTCGGACCTGGCATGGACGAAAACGAGCAGGAAATCAAACGCAACCTTATCACACCGCGTGCTCGAGGTGTTGTGCTTGATCTTGGGGCAGGTACGTACAATTTGGCGATTTTTTTCTTCAATGAGTGGGTTGAGATGAGTGATATTTATTAACCTGCTCGTTTAGGACACGGACACACGATAAAATACCTGGACCGCTCCAAAGTCAAGAAATACATCGCTCTCGAACCCAACATGTGCATGCATTCCAAAATACGCGAAATGGCTTCCTCACATGGATTCACAGAATCAGACGGCACTTTCCTCCTAATCGAATGCAGCGCATCAGATGTTCACTCTATCTTATTCCAAATCAGTACCCTTGAAAAACAACATAAAGAAATTCAAGTGGATACAATCATTTCTTTTCGTTCTGCATGTGGATTTCCTTCACCGGAAAATACGTTGCAGCGTCTCGTAAGAGATGTTCTTAAACCGGGAGGAAGGTTTTTGTTCTTTGAGCATGTATTGAGTGAGAGGAAGGATGTTGCGTGGTGGCAAAGGTTTTGGGCACCAGTGTGGGAGATCGTTGGACAGTGTAGGTTGGATCGGAAGACGGATAGGTGGATAGAGGAGATGAAGGATGTAGATGGACAGGGAAGGAAGATTAGTATGTGGAGCGAGGGAGAGGTGATGGACAACCCTGATGAGCCAGAGGAAAGTCTTTTTCATAATAGGCTTGGACAATTTGTGAAGCATGTGTAGAAGAAGTTCAAGTACATCGCTACATTGACTAAATCATGTCATACATAACTATGAGTACATTAGTGCTGTGTTGGAAACCCAGATCACTGCGGGCATAATACCATCTTCTCACTGTGTAAATCAATAGTATGTAAATGCTTAGGAAATCGTAAACAGCCAATCAGATTCCAGGAAACCCATTTCCTATCAATTCCCTATTGATTTACTAGGTCAGAAGATCATATTATGCCCGCAGTGGATGTAAATAACACGCCTTTTTATAACATGTAAAAAACACGTAAAAACATTTCTTACAACAGCGATGCCAAACACCCATGTCATAAATTGTCAGTATTGTAGGCCCGGAGGGACCATTTCCTGGGTAGAGCGAACATATGGCCGAACACAAGCCGAAGATTCCGATCCGGAGCTCATAGCCATACGTTCCGTTCTGTTCCCCTGCGTAGGGTCTCAATACCACCTTTGGGAGTAAGCAGATGGCCCCGGGGGGCGAATTTCGTTGGAATTTCGCGTTCTGGCACCATTTTTCTCGAAAACTTCAGCCTTGTAATAAATCGTGTTTTTTACAATCAATTACACAAGTTTCTGCCAACATTTATGACAACCCAAAAATAATTTCCAACACAGCACTAGAGTACATCAGACCAATAAGATTCTAAAAGCACAGTGCTGGAGTTTACAGTACATTACATACTCTATAGATAAGATGACCGAAGTGGGTAGAAGAAATCATACCTCCCCCTCCATTCTAAGAGCCTTCACCAATGTGTCTCCACAAGGTCCCTGGAAGCGGAAGTGCGCATCACGGTCTGCATGAGCTCCCTGACCATTGAAAACTGCAATCTTGCCACCACGACGTCGGACCAGCTCACCGAATATCGAGCACGGAGCTACCTATGCTCCGAAAAGAACATTCAGAAAAAGTACAAGGAATCAAAGAACCGAGACAAGTACTCACATGCAAACCTGTTCCAACAAGGATCAAAAGATCACAGTTGTTTGATATCAGATTCGCAGCACGTTCCAGGTGATGTATCTCCTCCTTGAACCAGACTACATCCGGCCTCAGTAGAGCCTGACATTGCTTGCACCGAGGCAAATCCTTCTCCTCTATAACGGAAACAGGCTTTTGTGGTTCGGCGAAACACTTTTCGGTTCCTGCTAGTGCTGGACACATTGGGCTATCGGTGTTCTTCTCTGTCATGCCACACTTGGTGCACTTGACGCGAAAGATATTCCCGTAAAGTTCGATAGGCTGAGATGAGGGCGATGCATCATAAGGATGGGCTTGTCCCGCTAAACCGTCAATATTCTTGGTAAACAGACGTAACGTGGCATTCGAGGCAATGCGTTTCAGCGCCTCTGGACGAGAAGAAAGTTGAGCAATGGCTCGATGCGCAGCGGTAGGTCGGGCTTTCAGCACCCTAGAATAATGTCAATCGGCAACTTTTGAGCTTGATAGAGTTAGCAATGCATACTGTTCTCGACAGTGATGGTAAAATTGCCAGACGAGAGATGGATCTTCTGCGAACACGTCTGGATTGCCGACCTCTTCGGCGTCCTGAAATGTAGTTAAACAGCATCGAGAATACTCGGGAAGGGAAGTAGCTCACCAGACGCTGCCAAGTATTTGCGCAAGCTCTAGCTCTGTAGGCCACGGCTATAATGAGTCATTATGAGATGGGTGCAGTACTCTCTGTGTTTTGGTTCACAAACCTGAAGCTGGCATAGTGGACAATCCTATCCCTGTCAGAATGACAATGAACTTGGAGCTCTCGAGAGCGGCTCGAAACTCGACATAGTCTGTTGCTGTCATCCTAGGTGTAGTGCTGATGATGATAGTAGGGAATCAAGGCATTCTGACTACATATCAAAGTGAGGTTCTGAGACAAGTCGGAGTCGGAGTTCTCGGAAATTGCATTGGCCGACGCCGAATACCACGTGACCGTACCCGAGCTTGGGTAACGCGATAACTTTCTCCTCTTCCCCCAAGACGCGCAAGGATGCACTGAGGCGAGTCTTCGTGGTTTGGAAAACAGTCCAGGATTCTGAGTAAGTTTTTCCAATGTTTTCTTTCTGATTTTTCTCATTCTGGCAGGTGCTTACATCTGGAGCTTTTCTGCGCCTTTGTTTCGTGGTCATAACTTTTTCACAAAGGCGCCAGTGGCACAAAGTCATATATCCTTCAAACCCATATATAATTCTCAATGTCTCTCAGATGGACCCGGAGCCACTCGATCGGACCACCATGGACGTGGATGAACCCTCGGAAAGCGGCCAGGACGCGTACAGCTACATCTTCATGCCAACTCAAAACCCGAATGCTCTAGTGCAGAGAATAGCACAAAGTGAGTTGCAACTCCGTCTTCTATGAAAACTTGCTAATCTCCTTCTAACTGTCTTACAGTGGAGAAGGAAGAGCGTTGTCGCGCTAAACCTTCACCTTCTTCTCCCCCAATCGATCGTCCCCTGGCAAACGTAATTGGCGATAACCGTTCTACTCGTCCACGCCAGCCCTTTAAACGTCGAGTCTCCTCGCACCTTCCTTATAACAAGAATGCCCAATCCACATCCACCCTTTCCTCAGCTGACATCTTCAAGGCCTTCCAACCCGCCGTTATGGAACAAGTGACGGATATTGCTAAGAAGTCCGCGATGAGACGGTCACGAAGCAGCGGATGGGATGGTGCTTCCTCAATGGATTCGGGGATACCGTTTACCGGGGATGGCAGTTTGGATTCACAACCAGGGTCTGGTTTAAACTGGTCTGGGAAGAGGAAGACAGGATTTATCGAAGGTGTTGCGGAAAAGCGGAAGAGGATCACCGCAGACTTTTCGTCCAACCAATCCGAAACATTTGGGGCATGGCAACCGACCAGCACGAGTGAGCTTCGGAAAGGGAAGATGAAAGCACTTGACCACGATTCGGAACCCATCCACTCTCAATCTGTCTATGATGAGCCACCTTCAGAAAATTTCCTTCAGCCTCCACCCCCGATTCGTTCTCTCGCACGGCAGTCCACTATCCCCACATTACCCGACACCTCTACGAATCCCAATTCCGGGTCCGGGTCAACCTCATTTACTTCTTCATCGTCACTCAATTTTTCAGTCGCTGATGAATCGGACAACATTTACAACACTTCCGAGACAAGCTATTCTATCGAGGGAGATGAAAGCTGCCCCGAGATGATCCCCGTCAAGGAGACGAACAGGCCTTCTGCAGTACATCTTCAACGTTCTTTTGATGGATATACAGGAGGCGGCTCAAAGGGCGTCCTCAGTCATTCTCGTTCAGTTCCAGCAGTCGTTACCAGTGATGCAGAAATGTCCAAATCTTCGAAACCCAGTCGGTCTACTTACCCTGGTAGCAAGAGCACCGTGGAGGACAATCCGCCTCCGTCAACGGAGAGGCTTCATCCGTTAATCGTGGAGCAGGAACAGAAAAGGCAAGAACGGAGGAAGGAGAAGGAAGCGCAACTGATTCTCGCTTCTCAACAAGGATCTTCCTCCCTCACTTCGAAGCCAGCTTCCACTTCCACGCCCTGCATTGTAATTCCGCAAAAGCTGCAAGCTCAAACCCCAGGCAAGTACCTAGGGATGAGGCGACCCAGTAATCTTCCCGGATTCGGCACCTCTACTTCTTCAAACCGTTCTGTTGCTGGTGCGGCTACCAACAAAGACCATGATAGGAAGTCGAAGACGGACCAAAGCCCACTGACTCTGAGGGACGTCAATGGGCTTCCTACGCGTCAGAAAGCTTTCAAGACTCCCTTCAAGACAGGCACGCAAGGGACTAGCATTCCCAGCAGTACTGGGAAGACTGGGGCTCAAGTTGCTCGCGTGTTGTCTTCTTTGTCCTTGGGTGCTGAGCGTGAGCAGAGGCATGATCCATCCCATGGCCAGGTCTTGGGACAACGCGTTGGTCAGAGTCGAGAAGCTAAGGTTCAGGTCCAGTATCGTGGGCAGTCCTCCAAAGGCAAACCGCAAGATGTTTGTATGAAGGATGTGGACATGGATGATGGTGAAGATGACGATGACGACGCGGCGAAAGACGCAGATTCGTCTTTTGATATCTCGTTTGGGATGGAGGTGGAGGAAGTGGAGGAGGTTATGAAACAGTATGATGCGTGAATGGAAAGACGTTTTCGCTCCTTGTCTGATCGTTTTTTTGGGAGGTCTTGCAATCCTAAATAAGTATCATAATCTTCCTCTATTTCTTTTTCACTCTCTTGATTCTGCATACTCTTGGATCTCGTATATCTAGATTCTTTCTTTCATTTCTTGGTTCTTCCTTTATCCTGGCTCTCTACTCTAATCATCTTTTGGCTTCAATTCTCTCGTATCATTATCATCTCCAACCGCTACCACTTGCATTATGGGCCTGCAAAATAACTACAAGTACATTTGTATGACCATCATCTTTCTGCACATACATTTCTTTTCTTTACATGCATCTACATATCTCTATCTTCTTCTGCAAAGTCAATCATATACTGTATCGCTACTATGTTATATAAGTCTTTCCAGATTGGTAGTTGAGAGAACTTGGACAAACAATCGCGACCCCACATCCTCTACAACTTCTTCGTTGACTATAGACATAACGTCATATCTTGCGCAACTCCTGCCCATGGCCATTTGAATGCCTTTCGAGGATTGTGTATTGTGCTGTGCGTATTATTTGGCTTGTTTTCATTTACCAACTTGGTTAGTCCGGAACAGCTGAAAGAGAGTCAGCAGCTCGGTACGTCTCTAGCCCATTCGCGTCTCTTTCATGTTGCTGAAAGCTACTAGAACGAAACATAGGCGGATAACAGCTATAACAGAACGCAGACTTTATCCACGGTCAGCAGGGCGACTTCTATCTAAATCGATATCGTGTCGTCTGCAGCTGCAGTATCATCTGAAGATCCCAGAGCGATGCGCAAGCAGGTAGAGGACTACGTGCGGACTCTCCAGGACCAAATCGTCACTTCCCTAGAGCAACTCGATCCCAATGCTCCTTCTTTCAAACGCGATGCTTGGGAACGTCCGCAAGGTGGTTCTGGCCAGTCTTGCATATTCGCAATGCCCGCGACGGACCGTGATGGGTCTGCCAGCCAGAACGGGAGTCATCAATCTCTCCTCGAGAAAGCTGGAGTCAACATCTCCATCGTACATGGCACTCTTCCTCCCCCAGCGATCAAGCAGATGCTCGCTGATCACAGCTCTTTGCCATTACCAGAAGATGTCCCTGGAGGTTTACCGTTCTTCGCTGCAGGGCTCAGCCTTGTCATCCATCCCCGTAACCCCATGGCACCAACCGTCCACGCCAACTATCGATATTTCGAGATAACCGAGTCTGCATCCTCTTCGGCGGGTGACGCCGAGTCCAGAGATCAGCCCAAAGTCCTCGCTTGGTGGTTCGGCGGAGGTGCAGATCTCACTCCTTCATACCTTTTCGAAGAAGACGCCGTTCACTTTCATAAAACTCTCAAAAACGCCGCGGATTCCTTTGGAACTCAGATTTATCCTGCGTTCAAGAGTTGGTGTGACGAGTACTTCACTATTCCTCATCGGCAGGAGACTCGGGGAGTTGGTGGGATTTTCTTTGATGATCTCAACGAAAACCCTCATCCTCGGCTTTCTGAGCCTTCGGATGGGACAACACACTCGAGTGCTATACCTAGATCCACCGTCACTGTTGACAGAAAACGTCCAAAGACGAAGGAGGAGCTGTTTTCGCTTATTCAGGCTCTGGGGAATGCGTTTGTACCGTCGTACATCCCTATCCTGGAGAAGAGGTCCAAGATGGAGTACTCTCCGCATCACAGGCGATGGCAATTGATTAGGAGGGGAAGATATGTGGAGTTTAACCTGGTTTATGATAGAGGGACCAAGTTTGGGTTGATGACACCTGGGGGAAGGGTGGAGAGTATCTTGATGAGTTTGCCAGAAGTGGCTAGATGGGAGTATATGTCGGAGATGGGACAGGACGAGGACTCGGAAGAAGGCAAGTTGGTGCAAGTTTTGAAGAATCCGAGGGATTGGGTGTAAAGACTGTTCAAGATGGAAAGTATTGTATTTACTATGTACATGATAGGGGCTCTGTATCAAGCGTTATTAGCACCACTGCTCAAAGGGTAAAGCGACCATTGGCAGAATGCGAGTCGGCCCGTCGGGAGACTGTGCAACGGGTCCGACGTCACATGGCTTCTCACAGTCTACCGTTGACGACGACATTGCCGCGACGCGTCCCTTACCAGCCCTTACCTTGGCCCTTATAGAGAGGTACATGGATTGACATTTCAAACGTATACTGATGTTCGGTTCCTCAGTGCTCAGCGCGAAACTTGTGACGTGTTTTTTGTCAGATGTGCTCAACTCGGGCCAGGTATATCCGCACTTACCCATCTAGACTCGCTCAGAGCTACCGTTGGTTTAACTCCAGGTTGGCAAAGACTTCTGGTGCGTAGAAATCACATTTACGCTTTGCGCGAATGGCTCACAACTGCTCTTCAGCTAGATACCCTCGGTTCTGGAAATGTCCTATTCTACACCCTTGCCAATAGAGCTAATAGACGAGATAATCAGCTGTGTGGGTGAAACAACGACTGACGTCCGGTTCGACATCGAAGTGCTCACTGATGCATCGAGAAGAAATCTTTTGTCGTGCGCACTCAGCTGTAGCACGTTCTTTCGTCCTGCTATGAGGAATTTGTGGAGAACCAGTGAGCTTTTGTGGTTGCTTAGGTTGTTGCCAGCGTTGGAGGTTGTAGATGGTTCCTACGTGAGTGCTGACTGTCGTTGGTGCCTCTACCAGAGTACTCATTCTTTCCCAACAGGTTATCACTGACCAACTGGATAACGTTTCCTTGAAGCGCTTTGATGTATATTCCGCAATGGTGAAGAGACTAGTCCTACCGGGCCCATCGACGAACACTCCTCCCCCAGTCCATAAATCCGTCTACACTTCCTTGGCTCTCATACGACCCAGGCCTCTTCCTTCATTAACCCACGTGTACTGCTCAGCTCACACCTCTCTTTCCAATGAGACATTTCTCATAATTTCTCCTCTCTTGGAATCAGTTGTCCTCAGTTACTGCGGCAGTCAAGATACGATGGCGTATCTCACCCGTATCCGGGAAGAGGCACCCTTCATGCACTCCCTCACCATTGGCCAAACGCTCGGCGAATTCGATTTTGCCTACGTCTCGCAGCTGCGGAATTTGCAAGTCTTTGACTTGTATCTTTTTCTCACCGCCATAGAGACACAGCCGTTACAATACCCCCGGTCTCTGAAGCAATTGCATCTGCGTGGAGCTCTGTACGCTGCCAAGGATGTTTTCACCGTTCTACGAATGTATCGAGATTCTGGGGTCGAATCCTTTTCTCTTCAAGGAGCGCTTTCTGGCGAAGATTTCCGGACAATTTTCAGCACGGTTTCCTCTCAGTGGCCGCTCACTATGACTACGTTGTCACTGCAACTCAATATAGTGGAGCTTGTGAGAGAGAAGGAAGGCCTTTTGGATGTTATCAGACCTTTATTCTCGCTGGGAAACATCCAGAATTTCACTGGTAGTTTTTATTGTCCGGGAGGTGACATTTATATTACCGATGCATTCATTGGCGACATTTGTCAAGCCTGGCCTCGTTTGGTCAAGCTCGAGCTGAGTGCTCGTCGACATGAATACTTCCCTACTGTCGCCTCTCTGACACTCTTGTCTGAGGCCTGTCCCAAGCTTGAAATTCTCACCATCCCCTTTGATACCCTCCATATCCCATCTATGCAATGTGATGAGCATAGAGACGCACTCCTATCATCCAAGTCTTCCCATAAACTCGAGTCCATAACTCTGCTTGGCAAATACGACTTTCAAGATGAAGTAGCCGCAGCAGACGAGGACGAGGTCAATGTCAATGTTCTCAACGAGGTGATTGCCAACGCGTCTACTACTTCGCTGGCGTATCATTTGGATATTGCCTTCCCGTATTTGAAGGAAGCCCGGATCTTCAACTCTGATGGAACTGGGAAGGAACAGGAAAGGAAAGTCATGGATGTCATAGGGGTTTGCCAGGGTGCTAGAAGGGAGGAAGGAATATCCCTATGAAGGAGAAGGAAGCAGGCGTCTAACACTGTAGTTATGCTTTGCTCTGGACCCTACTACTAGACATCAACCAAAAAGTTCCCACGCAACATCCATTTCAACCGTGACGTGTGATGCGTGACTCTCCAGACCCTGTCTTACTGTGATGCCCGTTAGTGAAGTCACTCAGAAGATGGAGAATATACACCTAACTGCAGACGATAATGAGGTCACTCGGAAGATGAAGAATATGCATCTAACTGCAGACGATATTAACAAATTCCCTATGACTGAAGAGGTTCGCAACATCTAGTCTTGGCTCTTATTTCCTCGCTGACCAGCCACCACAGCTCAACTCTTTCTTAAACCTCGACTACATGATCGCTCACCCTCCATGGAAGGACATTCCCTGGATATACTATCCCTCAAAACAATACGATCATCGCCCCCCCTTATTTGTCTACGGCTTTGGTCTCACCACAGAGGAGCTCTTTCAGTACGCAGTCGACGAGGGTCTCTCTCGTGGTAAGAGCTACGAGGAGATCCTTCAGGATGCCACGGCGGCAGGATCTGCTTCCACTCGAGCTCTTCGTCATATGCAAGCGAATTACAAGGCCCGGGGAATGATGACTTTTGAGAGGGCCGCCTCTTACCATGCGAACATAGTCCTCACCTTCTGGGACAACTACACCACGTCTGTACCTCGGTATGAAGAGGTCAACGATGTTATCGACACCATGGAGAAAGATTGGGGACCACCGAGGTGGTATTTGGTGAATGAGCAGGACCTTCGCCTGAGGGACTACCGGCTGAAGCTCTTGACAACATAGACGCGTTGTTCCCCTTTTTTTCCCCATTCCCGTATTGCATATCGCCTACCGTCTTTGCGTTCCTCTTCATCATCCCTCTCAACTCCACTCTCCTGCATCACTATTTCATGCCACATCCTTTGGTGTGTACCTCTCATTTACGCCTATAGATAATAAACACTCGCTATCGAAATGCTATCTCGCGATTCAAGAATAATGTATACCTCTCAATTTTTAGTAGTCCACTGCATGATCTGGATACGAATTCGAAGATTCGAAGTCTCTACTCCTCTGTACATTAGCATTTGTATCACCGCATTGAGAACTCTTGAAGTATTTGCGATAGTCCTCGTCGCCAGCCAATACCTCAGATTCAGACTGCAGGCCTGGATTTCGGATTGTAAGAAAACAACACTGAGGACCATGAAAGGCCCTTGGCAAATATGACTTTCAAGATGAAGTAGCTGCAGCAGACAATGTCAAGGACAAGGGAGTTATGCCTAATGCCAATGATCTCAATGAGGTCGTGGGGAACCAGGTGTCAGGACAGGGTTTATATATGTAAAAGCAAAGCTGTAGAGAAGCTGTAAAGGAAGCTGTAAACAAAGCTGTAAAGGAAGCTGTAAAAGAAGCTGTATTGGAGAAATGAAAGGTCTGGTGCATAGCATGTGGAACAAGAGTCATATGGTGTAAAGATCTGAGGATATGGAGATAAGAAGAAATAAATAGTACCAAATATAGATGTCATGACATTACCCCCCTCCTACACTTCATTGTCCTTGATGAATCCTAAATCTTTGTTGCCTCTGGGTGTTTCTTGTGGAATGCTGTGATCTTGCGCTTCGCATTTTTGAGATTTGCAACTGGCTCCCATGAGTTATGACTGTTGTCGTACCCTTTCCACTTGACAAGGTATTCCAGTCGCCTCCATTGTATCCTGCTATCCAGAAGGGCGTCCACTTCATACTCGGGCTCATCCTCCCCCTCGAGGTATACTGGCTCAGGCTCCTCAGGTAGGAGCCCGTTCACCAAATTACCCTTGTAGGGGTAGAGTTTGTTGACGTGGAATACTGGGTGTAGGCAATTAAGAGATTTAGGGAGGTCTAACTGATAGTCTAACTCTCCAACTTTTTCCATAATCTCGAATGGTCCCAACTGTCGATCCCCCAACTTGTCACTTGAAAGTTTCAAGTCGATGTCTTCTGCACTCAGCCAAAAATAGTCTCCAACCTTGAACTGATGTCCCTTCTGTTTCCCTCTTCCGTACCCTTCCTTCATATGGTGCTTGGTTAGGTGTAATGCTGATCCTGCATCTTTTCGAACCTGCCTTAGGACTTTGAGCTGATCTTCTACATCTGGGATGCCTGTGCAACAGCCCACCGGTATGTTGAACAGAGGAAGGTAGCCATAAGTCACCTCAAAAGGTGCCAAGCCATGTGCAGAGTGTGTGTGGGAGTTCAGAACAAACTCGGCCATAGGAAGGTGCTCTACCCAATCATCCTGCCTATAGTTAGTGTAGAGACGCAGGTATTTCTCCACTTCCTGGTTGGCTCATTCTGTCTGTCCATTTGTCTGGGGTTGGTAGCCTGAGGAAAGGTTTGACTTGATCCCGAGACGATCTAACAGAGAGTGCATGGCTTGGGCTGCAAACTGTGGACCACGATCAGACACAAAGCAAAGTGGGAGGCTGTGAAGGCAGAAAATCTCTTGGTAGTATAGGTCAGCGACTTCAGTGGCAGTGATGTTAGAGGTGCAGGGAAGGGTATGGACTTGTTTTCCATAGAGGTCAGTGCAGACTAGGATTGCATCATAACCTTGTGAGGATGGTAGCTGTGTAATGAGGTTGACTCCAACTTCTTCCCAGAGTCCTAAGGGTATGTCCAAGGGTTGGATTACTGCTCGTGGGTGACACTGTAGCTTCTTCCTGGTGCACTTGTCACATCCCTCAACATACTTCTCCACAAAGGAGCGAACGGTGGGCCACCAGAAGTGTGAGGTTACCAGGTCAAGTGTCCCATGTAGCCCTGGATGTCCTGCTGATGGCTCATTGTGGCACTGTTCTACTATTGCCTTCCACAGCTCTTCATCTGGAGGAACGTAGACTCACCCCTTGTGGTATACCAATCCATTATCCTCTTCCCATTCAGGTAAGCCATTGGCAAGTTGTTGCAACCCCTCCTTCCTCAACTTCTCTAGTTCTTTTAACACCTCCACTTCTCTCCCCAGTGCCTGCCAAATCTGTTCCTCTAGGGGGTTGACCAGCGCAGTAGCAGCGAGCCTTACGAAGTGTTCGGGTCTGAGTACTGTGGTTTCCAAGTTGTCTTCTCGGTCTGTAACTTGGTGGGAGGAAAGGCGAGAGAGAGCATCCACTTGGGTATTTGCTTTGCCTGGGCGATGGACTATTCGGAAGTCAAAGCATGATAGCCAAAGGGCCCATCTCACTTGTCGTCAACTGAGATCCTGTGCTGTTCACCAGAACTCTAGATTGGAGTGGTCTGTGATGATCTCAAAGGGCTGTGGTAGTCCTTCCAGATAACTCTGCCAGTCCTTCAGTGCCTCGATAATAGCCAGCATCTCTCAGTCATAGATTTCATAATTGCGTTTGGCTGACTGCATGGATGCTGAACGGAATGCTACCAGGTGCCAAAGACTGTCTTCTAACATCTGCATCAGGGCTCCTCCTGTTGTGAAGCCAGAAGCGTCTACTTTGACTTGGGTAGGACGATCCAGTGACCAGAGTGTAAGAATGGGAGCAGATGTGAAGGCAGTTCAAAGGGAGTCAAAGGCTTCCTGTTGTTGAGTTCCCCAGTTAAACGAGATGTCTTTACATGTAAGGTCGTTCAGAGGTCGAGCAGTTTTGGCAAAGTTCTGTATGAATCGTCGATAGAAGTTAGCAAAGCCCAAGAATGCCCAGACGTCATGGACATTGCGGGGGACTGGCCAGTGCTGTACTGCTGCCACCTTCACAGGGTCCATATGGACTTGCCCCTCCCAGATAATCAACCTGAGATATTCTATCTCTTCCCATTCAAACTCACATTTCTCTGGCCTCAAGATACAGATCATTCCTTTTCAACCTGGCTAGCACTTCCCGAACCACCTCTCGATGCTCTTCCAGAGTCCCACTAAAGATCAGGATGTCATCCAGATAAACTGCTACCTTTCCTGCTGTGATCAAGTCTGAGAAGATGGAGTTCATGAGGCCCTGGAAAGTAGCTGGTGAGTTTGTCAATCCAAAGAACATGACAGTAGGTTCAAAGAGCCCTTGGTTGGTTGCAAACACTGCCTTCCACTCATCTCCCTGTTTGATCCGGACATTGTTATACCCCCAACGTACATCAAACTTGGTGAAGTACTTGGCACCCTGAAGGCGACTGACTATGTCAGCAACGAGGGGAAGAGGGTAGCAGTTCTTAATAGTGTACTCGTTTAGACGTCGGTAATCCTGAACAAACCAAAGTTTCCTGTCTTTCTTCTTCACAAAGAAGACAGGAGAGGACAGAGGGAATTTGGAGGGTCGGATATAACCCTTACGGATATTCTCATCGAGGAATTGATCGAGCTCCTGCTGTTCATTGATAGACATCAGGTGGCAGGTGCTCCAGGTACCAGTTCAATAGTGTGATCCCAGGGTTTGTGTGCAGGGAGGCGTTCCGACTCAGCTTCAGAGAAGACCTGAGAATAATCCCAATATTGAGGAGGGACTATCTCCTCAAACAACTGTTTTGGTTTCATCCGGTTTGCCTCCTCAGCCAGCTGTTGCGAGTAAGTGAACCCTGCAGCACACCAGACTTCTTCTCCAGTGTCAGCGAGGATCCCTGCTTTCTTCCAGGAATGCCTGGTGGCCCGATTAGCATGAATAGAAGACTTGGGGTTCCTCCTTCTTTTCTGTTGCCAGATCTGGGGGTTGGTCTGTGGGTGCATGCCTGGGTTGATTCAGACTCTGTGCCTTCTAGGATGGCGTTTCCCCTTGGGGTTGGTCTGAAATTGGTAGCAATGAACTGATCCTGATGGGGGACCTCTTCCACTGATGGGGGTGGTGCCATAGGGATTTGCAGCTGGCCACTCATCCAGTCAATCTGTGGGTTCATCTTACACAACCAGGGAAGGCCCAGGATGACATCTTCTCTGCCTAAGTCCATAACCAGAAAATCTAGCCACATCTCCTGTCCATCTACTGTCATAGCTAGCCGGCAGAACCGATCTTACACCCCGCTCAGTTAAGGGTCCCATCAATGTTGTAGACATCTAGGGGTTTATGAAGGGGATAGGTTTGGATCCAGTGTTGCTTTACAAATGTTTGTCCCAGGAACAGACCTGTAGCTCCACTGTCAACCATCGCCACTACCACTGCCTCATTTTGTCTTCCTCGGAGTTTCACACGTATACGGAAGTGGGAAGCACAAGATTCTATTTTGGGGATACTGGATATGGTACATGAAAGAATAGAATTGTATGAGGAACAAGAGAGCATGTGGGTAGTCAAGGGTGTTCACGCCATGGTGGGAACAGACACCCATTTCAAAAACCCTGTTGGTTAGCGATGTTATGGAGTAAGGCAGTTTGATCAGTGATAGATTTTTGCAAGGCAGTGAGCACAGATGGCGATTCAGTGGATGAGGAAGCAGTGACAGTAGCAGCGGGGGTGGGAGTAGAGATAGAAGGCAGTGGATCATCAGGGAAGAGACTAAAAGAGTCACTCCCAGTGGCAGCCACATGCTGCCTGCTTCAGCCTCCTCCTCTGGGTCGACCCATGTATCAGTCCTGACAGACGGAAGAGCGATGACCCATCCTCTCACAGTAGTCACACTTGTCATGTCCATGGTTCCCATCTCGTTTCAGGTGATCCTTGGAACTGCAGCTGTAGCAGCGCCCCTGCATCGCCTTGTGGTAGTCCACGAAGGTGCGTCCGTTACCCTGGGGGTGCTCAGTACAGGAGGTGTTGACGTCCATGGCGTTAGGGTCTCATGCAGAGGAGAATTTGGAGAGGGATGGGGTAGGGCCAGTGACTGGTTTTCCTACAAACTCTGCTAGGGTCTGTTCCACATGCAGTGCTTGGTTGATCAACTTGTCCAGGTTTTTAGGGGCCTCCTTCTGTCCTAGCTCCACATTTGCTAATGGGAACAATAGGTCTTTATGAAGGCGCTTCCAGAACTTGTACTGGAGGTCCTGATCTGGGAACCCAGTCTTCTCTGCCCACATCTTGAAAATCTGAGAGAACTCTGCAACTGTTTTATCTCCCTGCTTCAATGCCTCAAGCTTGTTCTTGGCCAGCTGTTGCTCGTTTGCTACTCCAAACTGAACCTTTAGTGTGTGGGTGAAGTTGTCCCAGTTCCCTTCCCAGGGGAAGACTGCTCCAGCTTCTTCTGCTTGGACTCTGCTGATATGATGAGCGTACTCTGTGGCCCATTCTGCAGCAGATCCCTCCATCATAAGGAGTGCTTCTGCAATACACTTCTGTGGGTCGAGTTTCCCATTATTGAGTTTGAGCCATTTCTGTTCTCCAGCCCAGAGAATGAAGAGGGATATGAATGAGTCGAGTTTGGCTGGCTCGCCTTTGAATGGGGCAGGTTTGGGAGTTTTGTCTGGTGGGTAGGCCTATTGACCAAATTGGTGATTGCCTGTTGCAGCTGGTTCTGGTTGTTGACCAGAGCCTGAAGGAGGTTTTCAAGGGTGGTGGAGGACATGTCAATGTCAGTGATTGGGGAGGCAGCAGGACTGAGTGGGGCTGGTGACACAGGAAGAGGGGATGGATTGGGTATGAGCATAGGACTGGGATGGGCTGTTGGTATGGCAGAAGGTGGAACAGATAGCGGGAGTGGAGTGTGAGTGAGGTCTGGTGACAGAACAGTGGAAGTACTGAGTTCAGGACCAGAGAATGGCAGGTGGCTGAAGGTAAGGCATAGGAAGTGGGAGTGGAGTAGGGCTGGATTGCTGGGTAGGATTATACTATTGTCTCCTTCCCAGAAGTAGTAGTGGACCTGGGGGATGGAGTGATGAGCATGGGGACAAGGCTGTTGCTGGCAGTTGTTGTAGAGTTCTTCTCTGTCTTCAAGGTAGCTGTCGATATCAAAGCTAATGTGCTTCTGATCTGATAAGTCAAGACTGTGTAGCCAATCTACACAGAGCAGTGGTGTCGGAGACGGTGGGGGAGATGCAGAGACGGATGAATCAGAGATTGAGGATGGTGCAGCGTATCGTCCAGATGTGGTGACAGTAGCACCTGCAAGGACGACCTATATGGAGGCTGCCAGTGCAGTAAGGGATCTCGACCTAATGTCACAAAGAGGCAAGTGCTTAGATAGTGATAATGAGGAGCTATGGGCTCGACTCGACTAACAGACAGCAATAAGTACTGGAACTACAGTGCCCATCAGTAAAGGTGAAAGAAGTAATGAAAAGGAAGATACACACCTGGTCCCAACGACAAAGAGGTCGAGATGGGGAACCAGGTGTCAGGACAGGGTTTATATATGTAAAAGTAAAGCTGTAGAGAAGCTGTATTGGAGAAATGAAAGGTCCGGTGCATAGCATGTGGAACAAGAGTCATATGGTGTAAAGATCCGAGGATATGGAGATAAGAAGAAATAAATAGTACCAAATATAGATGTCATGACAGTGACAGGACCAGTGTACCTACAGTAAGTATAAGATCCCTTGTACAGAGCCAGGTACTATACCATAAATAACTAATCCACTTGACAGTTTGATTTCTAGGTGGGTAAGTACCGAACTGAAAAGTCGTGGTGAGAGGTTAATGGTGAGAGGTCATGGGGGCGTGTAATGGGGAATGGTTGCCAGTAATACAAGTAAAGAGCTTTTAGTCCTGTACAAGAATCCAAAAATTACCTAGTCTGACTTCCAGTTTTCCGAGGTCAATAGATGGAGCACCGGCATTTGATACCGAAGACAGACAATCCTTCACGAATGCAATTTCGTATGGACAGCATCATCAGGTGCAGCTGATGCTGTAAATCTTTTGCAAAGTAATGGAAATTTTCCCCAAACATGCATTGCAAAAGCTGTGGTCAACCAGTGAAGGGCCTTTAAGCAGCCTGGGGCAGGGTTTTTGACCGGTGAGTGGCTCTAAGCGAGGTTGCTGACCCTTGGCATCATCTTGCTTAAGTAGATTTTATTATTTTTACTATATCGCAGCACAGACACCCCAATACTGTTTGCTTTAGCAAAAATGGGTGGGATTGGATGGGACAGTGAGTGGGGCTTTAGGGGCGGGTCTGGCAGGTTTTTCCCATAACCCCTAGGAGATGCAGGTGTTCAGTAGGGCCCAGAATCTGCAATTGGAATAGGGGTAGTAGCTGTGGCTGACTCAGAAAATGCAAAATAAATTCCCAGAGCTGGTGATGAAAAATGATATGGGGAGGTAAGGAGGTGTATTTTGGGTCACTGAATCCAAATATCAAATTATATTTGCAATATCTGCAGTGGTTGCAAAGATATGGGCAAAATACTGTCCAAATATAGTCAAAGAGCAGAATAGGTACTGGCCATTGCATCAAATCAGCTCTGATCTTTATGTAGATTGGTATCATAGTGCATTTAGACACCCTGAAGCTGGGAATATAGTTTATTTTGTAAGGCAATTAAGCCCTGAGGAGCTATTCTCAAAGTAATGCTTGAAAATGAGAAAATTTGGGATGACCATGGATACTGCATACTATAGTATTCAATATGACTATGGATATGTCTAGTGGGGTATTCTGAGCTCCTGAATCCGAATATCAACTTGGATAGTCCATATCTGCCATGGTTCTCACGCTAGTTAATACATATCCCAAAACACAGATACCTGTGGCACCTGCAAATATGCGCTCTATAAAATTGTTTGAGGGGGTAAATATGTGTTATTCAATGTCCTAAACATTAATGTGAGATCATATCTTCCATATTCTCAAGATCCAAGACTCTATTCCTGGATTATTTCTGAAAAAGAGCAAAATTGTGGATGACCACAGGCACCACATGCTATAGCATTCAATATAACTGTGGATATGTCTATTAGGGTATTATGGGCCACTAAATCTAAATATTCACTCATATAGTCCATATCTGCCATGGTTCCTCTGCTATTTAATGCTTACCCCTCAACATAGATACCTGTGGCACCAGCAAATATGTATCCTATAAAATTGGTTGAGTAGGTAGATGAGTGTTATTTAGTGCCCTGAATACGAATATAAAGTGATATATGCCATATCTTCAACTTACAGGACTCAACTCTTAATTTATTCTCAAAAGAGCAAAAATAGTACTTTTTTGGACCATATCACAAGCCTATCTTATTCCAGAGGTTATCCTAGATACTGATACTCTGTATTCCATCATCTAGTATCATTTCAAAGACAATAAGCTATCCATAATGTCTAGCATGTGTTCCAGCTACATGCAGAAGCTTAAAGTCAGACTGAATTACATGTGGTGAAACTTGTAGCACCTAAGCTTATATCTGAGCATGTCTTTCAGTGTAGATCACCAAACTGTCAATAATCAGAGTATTATGGTAGAGGATGTTAGAGAACTACTTATGATCCAAATAAAATAGCTGGAAGATAGGTATATGTCCCAATGAAGGTGGAAAATAGTACTATTTTCGCTCTTTTGAAATTAACTTGAGAATTGAGTCTTGTAATTTGAAGATATGGTAAAGAAAACCTTATATTCATGTTTAGGGCATTGAATAACACTTTCCTACCCACCCACACTATTTTATAAGATCCATATTTGCAGGTGCCACAAGTACCTATGTTTAGAGGTAAGTGTTAAATAGCAGAAGAACCATAGCAGATATAGGCAATACAGGTAAATATTCGGATTTAGTAGCCCAAAATACCCCAGTAGATATATCCAAAGCTATATTGAATGTCAGAGTATGCAGTGTCCATAGTCATCCAAAATTTTGCCATTTTCAGAAATAATTCATAAATAGAGTCTTGGAACTCGAAGATATAATGGATATGACTGCATATTTGTGTTGGGGGCACTTAATAACACTTATTTACTCACCCACACAATTTTATACTATACATATTTGCTGGTGCCACAGGCACCTATGTTTAGGGGTAAGTATTAAATAGCGGAAGACCTGTGAGAGATATCAACTATCTGAGTAGATATTCAGATTTAGCGACACAAAATATGCTAGTAGACATATCCACAGCTATAGTGAATGTCAGTATGCAGTGTCCATGGTCATCCCAAAATTTTGCCATTTTCAGAAATAATCCATAAATAGAGTCTTGGAACTTAAATGTATAACAGATATGACCACATATTTCTGTTGGGAGAACATAATAACACTTATTCACCCACCCACGCAATTTTATACTATACATATTTGCTGGTGCCACAGGTACCTATGTTTAGGGGTAAGTATCAAATAGCAGAAGAACTGTGAGAGATATGGACTATCTGAGTGCATATTCAGATTTAGTGACACAAAATATCCTAGTAGACATATCTATACCCATACTAGATGAAATAGCATGCAGTGTCCACAGCCATCCCAATTTTTGACATTTTTAAATATTAATTTGGGAATAGCTGCTCAAAATTTGATTCCCTGAGAAAATAAACTATATCTCCAGTTTCAGGGTGTATAACTGCACCATAATACCAGCCTACACAAAGATCAGAGCTGATTTGATGCAATGGCTAGTACCTATTCTGCTCTTTGACTATATTTGGACAGTATTTTGCCCATATCTTTGCAACCACTGCAGATATTGCAAATATAACTCAATATTTAGGTTCAGTGCCCCAAAATACAACTCCTTACCTACCCATACGATTTTTTATTGCCGTCTCTGGGAATTTATTTTGCATTTTCTGAGCCAGCCACAGTCCTTACCCCTATCTCAATTGCAGATTCTGGGCCCTACTGAACACCTTCACCTTCTAGGGGCCATGGGAAAAATCTGCCTGACCTGCCCCTGAGGCCCTACTCACTGTTCCATCCAATCCCACCCACTTTTGCTAATGTGGACATATTGGGGTTTATGCTGCGCAAATTGCTCACATTTGCAAAATGCACCCCTGAGGAGCCATGGGAAAAACCCACCAAGACCCTGCCCACTGCTCCATCCAATCCCACCCACTTTTTTGCTAAAGCAGCATTGGGTTGTCTGGTAGGAAAATTGTGCTTATTTTTGCAAAAGTAACTCAAAACACGCTCTCAGATGCAATGCCGGGAGTTTTGCTCGCTTCATTAATCCAAAAAATTGGCCACTGGGCCCAGCCATACCATATTTGGAAGGAGAAACTTGGTCCAGAGACCTGCTAAAACCCTGCTATTTCCAAAAAAGGAAGCAACATCAAATTTTGCAGCTACTGTACAATGGTTGTGTGGGAGTCAGTTTAGTGCCACTGGAAGTGGGAGTGCTCAGCAGAGGAAAGTCTGCAGATGGGATTCTGATGCTGGTGTTCTTTATGGTGCTCTGGATGAGTTTGAGTGTTGTCAGGGCTTCCTTGTAAACCTGAGAAGCCTAGGGATAATGAGCTTGCTGTAGAGGTGCATACCAGGCCTAAGGGCTTTGTTCAGGTCTTCTAGGTGTGTAGCAGCATTGTCCAGAAGGGACAAGGGCGAGACTAGGGTTGGAGGTTGTGGATGGTTCCTACGTGAGTGCTGACTGTCATTGGTGCCTCTACCAGGGTACTCATTTTTTCCCAACAGGTTATCACTGACCAACTGGATGATGTTTCCTTGAAGCACTTTGATGTATATTCTGCAATGGTGAAGAGACTACTCCTACCGGGCCCATTGATGAACACTCCTCCCCCAGTCCATAAATCTGTCTACACTTCCATGCCTCTTCTTTCATTAGCCCACATGTACTGCTCAGCTCACACTTCTCTTTCTAATGAGACATTTCTCATGATTTCTCCTCTCTTGGAATCAGTTGTCCTCAGTTATTGTGGCAGTCAAGATATGATGGCATATCTCACCCATATCCAGGAAGAGCTGTAAAACTGCGCCTCAATGTTGATTAAATCTGGACTCAACTGAGATCAGAGTTGATCAAGGTTGATCAAGGTTTGCAGTCAATTCTAGCACATGTGTACATAGCATACACACTTCTAATACAACAGACACCTTAGTACATACAATGCCTTGATCGACTTGTTAATCAACTCCAAAAAATCCAAGAGAACAGAAAATACAGCACTCCTTGATCAACGCGCAACTGAGGGAATGTGGTCAAACAAGGTGTAGGCAAGCGAGTTGCGTGTACAGTTCTCAAAGAAAGTCTTGAGGTCACCAAGGTGAGCAAGGCAATGAATGGTGGGTTTGGTGATGCCTGGCAGTGATAGCAATGAGAAAGAGGTGCCTTCCTCAACCACATTGACACGCACCTTGGATTTTGTCACTGTACAGAATATTAAGACGCTTTTTGAACCACCCTTTCTGAGACCCTAGGAAAACTTGAGCAACAAGCAGATTACCCAGCTAGCATCTAACTTTCCACCTTTTCCACAATGCAGACATTGTCTATTTGAGGGTAGATCTTGAGGAGGTTGTTGAGATAATGGTGGTTGCATTGAAAGGTAATCAACATTACATGTGATAAAAGAGACACATCAGGTCACATTTGGTTTCACCATCAACTTTCAATTTCAAGAGAGTTTTTGTTCTGCCACCATCCTGTGTGGTGGCAACACAATGAGGGCGACAAAGAAGACAACAGTAGCAATGAATACACTCTCAGTAATGAACAATGACATGTCTTCAGCATCATCAACCTTGGCACTACAGTAGATCTGGTCAGACGCAGAAAGGGCAGAATTTAAAGGTGTGTGTTCGCTGCTCTCAATGATGAGCTTGTTGCTCAAGCTTTACTCTGGCCTTGGAAAGGGTAAAATTCTTTGTGGCACTATACAAGGCGCATGCCTATGCTGTTGAGGAAGGTGTCTGTCTCACTACCACTGTTTCCAGGAATCACCAAAATCACCAAACCCGCCATTTGTCGTCCTGCTCATCTTTGGTTTCATTTGTGAAGAAACCTATGGTCTACTCAAGATTTTCTTTGAGGATTTCACATGCAACTTGCTCACTTACACCTTGGCTGACTGCACTCCCTCAGTTGCGCATTGATCAAGGCTTAATCAAGGTTAATCAAAGGTGCCATGTTTTCTGTTCACTTGGATTTTTTTGGAGTTGATTACAAGTTGATCAAGGATGCATTTGATGTACTAAGGTGTGTGTTGTACTGGAAGGACCGTGTACAGTGTGTATGCTATGTATGTATAGACTAGAGTTGACTGCCAGCCTTGATCAACCTTGATCAACTCTGATCTTGGTTGAGTCCAAATTTAATCAACATTGAGGCACCGAAATTCTTATCTTCCAGCTCTATCCCCTCAATAAAACCATTCTTGACCAATGCTTTGGCCAAAGACTTACAATATGCCCCATGCATCGGTGAAATTCATCCAGCATGAGTCTTTCAACTACTGTGTATGATTCCCAATTTGATGTGTCTCCAATGACTTGGTATAGTCCATTTGACTTTGGGATGGAGCCACAAACCTTCCCATCAGGTCCACATATGACAGCTTGGCCCCCACCAAATGTCACAGTGTACCCAGCATCATCTAGCTCTCCTATAGAGACTAGAGTATTTGCCAGTTCAGGAACATAGAGAACATTCCTGACTGGAATTGTTCCCTCTCCAGTACGTATCTCAGCAGCTCCTTGGGACAACACAGTGAACTTTCCATGATTTGCAGATTGGAAAGTTTTTGATGGGCACAGTTTTGGAGTATGGGAGAAGAATGAGGGATTGGAAGACATATGGTGTGTACATCCACTATCCAAAACTGGTTTTCGAAGATATTGATTTGTTACTTACTGTGAATACACTTGCAGTTGGTTCCATAGAATCAGTTTGCATCACGACAGGTTTGCTAGATTCGTCTATGTTGATCCCATCGTCCAGGATGAAAGTAGGGTCAGTAACACACATATATATGTTGTTTCCACCTTGCGCATCAGGTACGTTCTCAGATTCTCCTTCATCATCACTCTCCATCCTGATATCATCCTCATCATCACTTTCACTATCATTCTCCTTGTCCTCTTCGTCTTCCCAAACCTCATAGGTGAACTTCTCGTACAGCCATTGAGATGCATGCTGTGCAATGAGTGTGGCATTAACTTGCGACAGTAACTTCCTCTTCTCGTCAGAAAGCTGGTTCCCTAGATCTTTGATGGTAGATTTGATGTGGTCAAGTTCATCAGTTGTGAGTGGCCCTATTTCCTCGTCTGTAATGCCAGTAATTTGACTAACCAGCCTATTGAGAAATTGAGGCAATAGGGGTACAAGGATCTCTTCCTCATATTCATTGTCTGACCAGTTGTCTTCCGATATATCACTTGACAGCTCAGCCATGTAGGCAAAATTGATGTTTTCAACCATTCCAGCTTGACCCACTGGTTTCAGATATTGAGATTGCATGTTCAGTTTGGGATTTGAGTTCTGCACTACTGAAGGAGTCGTGGTATTTCCTGGTTTAGGAGTACCTTCAACATTGGCTGTGTTGCCACCGTTGTTCACATCTGCTCCTCCATGCCCTCCTGGATTTCCTCCACCTCTGCCTCAACCTCTACCATGCCAATTCTTTCCTCTGCCACCATTACCTCCTCCATTCAGCTTCTGTTTTGGGGTTGGACAATCCCAAGACAAGTGGCCAAATCCTTTGCAATTGTAGCATTGGATTCCCATTGAGATATTCAATTTATTCGCTGTAGGAGCGTTGGAAGTACTACCTAGAGTACTAGATGCCTGAAGTGTGACGTTCTTTGGGTCCTTGGCAGGGTCAGGAGCTTTTGACATGGATCCCTTTTTGTTGGTTGAGGTAGACCAACTAGGCATTTCGGGGTGAAGGAAAAGGTACTGGGAGTAAAGGAGATCAATGATCTCTTGCATGGAGAGTTCTCAGGTGCTGCCAGAGTTAATCTTCATTGTATCATTCATTTGACCAATGTATGTCTTGTAGCCAATTGGAATAGAAGTAAGTATGTGATTCTTCTGTTCCTGGTCTGAGATTATCCTGCCAGCATCTCCTACATGATGAATGATGTTGTTGTCTTCCTCCAACCACTTGTGCAAATTGACTTTGGAGTCATTTGTGCACAATCTGTTCATCCAGATCTTGATCAGCTCTGCAGCGTCTAATGTGTTAGCCACTTGATAGCAGCTAATAAGATGCATCTGGATGTCCAGGCATGTATGACTACTGTGCAGTGCCCATCACATGATGTTACTTGGTAGTTTGCCTACCAGTAAAGCCTGAGTTTGGTGTTCTAGCATTTGGTACATCCTAAACGCATGCATATTCACTTCATAATCGGGATCATTGGGTAATGGCTCCATAGGATGGTAATTCATGTATTGGGGATCTAGAACACTAGCCATGCCACTGGCTGTAGCCTAAACTTGGTGAAGTTCATCTCACCCTTGAGAAATCAGCCTTTTGTCCAATTCTGAATGTTTGGTCAGGCACATGAGGGGGTATGAATCTGTTTAGGGGATGTGCATGCTGAACAACGATGTTCCAGGGGTGAACGCCAAAGAGTCAATTTGGATTAGGAGGAGGGATAGGAGGTTGCATTGGCATAGGCTGATAAGTGGGAATAAATTGACCTGGAGGAGCAGCTGGCATTTGAGGAATCCACTGCTGTTGAGTAGGTACTTGCTGTGGCTGTGGCACAGGTACTGGCTGAGGAACGGGCTGAGGAATGGGCTGGGGAATGGGCTAGGAAATAGGCTGGAGTTGTGGTGTTGCACTAGGCAAACCCACTTGAGATGGAGGTTGGATAGGATACCCATGTGGTGGTGTGCTCTGACCACACATAGTGTTGGGAGTTGCGCCACCCAATAAATTGCCTGAAGCAGTTCTTGGGATACCACTATACAAGTCTTCATCTCCATTACTGTCAAGGTTGCTGATACACTCAATGGAAAATCACGGACAGATACAAAGTGATTGATTGAAAGATAGAGATAAAGAAAGAGAAACGAGTAGGCTGACTATGCTCTACACTGCGTAGTACTAGTATGGAGCAGAGACAAAGTGAACGAACTAAAGGAGGTTTATATAGAAGAGCAATGAATAAGTGATAGGAGAAAGATAGGAGAAAGTGGAGAAATGTAGGGTAAAGATAGGATCAATGGAATGGAAGATTGATTGACAGGTTCTATAAGGTTCGAAGTCAGTAATATAAGGTTTAAAAGGTTTATCAAGGAAATGAAATAGACAAATGATCAGAAAATAGGTTCAATAATGTAGTAGATGAGGAAGGAGGACAAAGAACTGTAGCAATTCATGACATTACCCCCTCTTTAAGTTGTGCTTTCGCCTGGAGCACACGTGTACTTCTCCAAATATCCTCCATGCTAATTCCCATTGAACAAACTGTAGATCCCACTCGTACCTGGAGGTTTGGTGGATGATATGCATCTGGGTGATTTCGATGGAAAGCTTCAATCATCTCTTTCAATTTCGTCAAACCTGAAGCTGGTTCCCATGAATTTTCAGAGTCTGAGTAGTCCAACCATTTGACCAAATACTGCACTCCTCGACGATTCCTAGTTGGCTTTGAATCTAGAATTGCTTCTACGTCATATTTGTTATCTTCTGGCAGTAACTCTGCTGGTTCTCCTCAATAGTTTACTCCATGAGCTTCAGTCTCCTTGTATGGTGATAGTAATGAAGCATGGAATACTGGGTGAATTTGCCAGGTGTTTGGCAGTTTGAGACAATAGTTAACTTCGCCAATTACATCAGTGATTTCGAATGGTCCATGACAACGGTTAGCCAACTTAGCTTTTGGCCTGGTTGTCTTTAAGTTCTTTCCGTCTAGCAGTACTTTATCCCCAACTTTGAACTTCACTCCTTCTTTTATGTGGTCCATATTCTGTCTCTTCATCAACTCTGCAGCAGTCATTAGACTTGCTTTCAACTCTTCACATAATGCTTCCAGATTCTGCAGGTGTTCTTCAACTTTTGGTACATGTGACAATGGATTGATTGATGGAAAGAGTCAAGGAAGATATCCATGGAGTAATTTGAAGGGTGATTTTCCAGTAGCTGAGTGGATACGAGTGTATGGCAGATATTTGACCCAATCATCTTGGCGATAGTTACAGAAGGTTCATAAGTATTGTTCGAGTTCTTGATTGAACCTTTCAGTCTCACAGCCATACTAAGGGCTGAGGTGATACCTAACTTAGTGTATATCCCTCTCATGACCTGACTCGCAAACTGTGGTCCTCGATCCGATATCATCTTGTCCCATAGACCATACCATTGCCAAGTGTTATTGAACAAAACATCAATAGTACCATCACTATCAATATCTTTTCGACAGGGAGAAATGACTACTGTCTTCATCGACCGGTCCACTGTTACATGAATAGCATCAAAGCCATTGCATTCTGGAAGATCTGTGATAAAATCGGTGGTGATGGTACCAAAGGGTTGTTCTGAAATGTTGTTTGGGATCAATGGTACATGTGTTGGATGGTTTTGTGCCTTGGTCAATTGACAGGTAGCGCATCCTTCGACATAATTGCGAACAAATACTGACATACCAGGCCACCAAAATTCTCTACTAACTAGTTCATAGGTCTTGAACTGGCCTGGATGTCTCACAGTGAGACTATCATGATGCATTTTGACTATGTCTCTACATAATTGGTCATCGTAGGGGATGTAGACTTTGCCTCAGAATAAAATAATCCTGTCTTTGTAATTCCATTCCTGTAAGTTCTTGACCAGCGAGCATGGACCATTGTTTAAGATGACTTTGAGAGCACTCACGACTTCATTGTCTTTCTTTGGACATTCTTTGATTCGTCTTCTCAATTTGGCATCTCCAATTGCAACCACTGTCCCCGGTCTTGTAGCTCGAATTCTGAAGTACTTGGGGTCTAGTAACACTCTATCCTTATTGTCATCTTCAACCCCCTCTTTATGATCTGGCCTTTGAGAAAGAGGATCACTTCAATTAAGACTTCCAGGTTTATGGATAAGGATGAAGTCAAATCTGGTAAGAAACAGAGCCATCTTTGCTTGTTTTCAGCTAAGTTTCTGAGAGGTGGTGAAGTACTCCAGATTTTGTGGTTGGTGAGGATCTCAATAGTATGTGGTGCACCTTCAAGGTAATGTCGCCAAGCCTCCAATGCCCGTATGATCGCCAACAGTTCTTTGTCATGAATGTCATAGTTTCGTTCAGTCTCAGATAAGGATTTTGATAGGTAAGCAACTGGATGCCACTTGTCGTCTGATCCTTTCTGCGATAGAATACCTCCTGTGGCATAATTGGAAGCATCTACTTCTACTTGATATGGTTTAGAATGATCCAGCATTAAAAGGACTGGTGAAGAAGTAAACACATCTTTGAGTGCCTGAAAGGCTTCTTCCGTATCAATAGACCATTTCCAAGGTTCATCTTTCTTTGTAAGATTGAAAAGCAGTCGAGCGACCTTAGAGAAGTCATGTATAAAGTGACAATAGAAGTTTCTGAATCCTAAGAATGATTGAACATCTTTGACATTTTGTGGTGTTGGCCATTTGGTGACGCCTTTGACTTTGACAGGATCCATTGCCAATGTATTGTGAGAGACGATGAGACCTAGGAATTCTACTGAGCTAGCTTCGAAGGTACACTTCTCTGGTTTGGCATAAAGGTCATTCTCCTGAAGTCGAGTGAGTACTTGTTTGACCATCTGTTGATGTTCTTCTAAAGTTTCTGTAAAGATCAAGATGTCGTCCATATAGATAACCACTTTTCCTGAATCAATGAGGTCCTTAAAAAGAGTATTCATCATTGCCTGAAACATCGCAGGGGAGTTCATAAGACTGAAAAACATCACTGTTGGTTCAAAAAGTCCCCTATCTGTTTTGAATGCCGCTTTCCACTCATCTCCTTCCTTTATCCATACATTATTATATCCCCATCGATCAATTTTTGAAAAGACTCGTGCTCTGCCACTGGCTCACTTATCATCAGGCAGGAATCTCCAAAAAGTGAAGAGGTGTCAATCAGGGATGAAGTGTTTTGGTGAGATACTTTTGATTTTGAAAACCGGTTGAGCATTATCATACAACATAGGTGGTCTGTTGAGGTAGGGGCTTGCTTTCACAATAGGGAGTACTGACCCAATACTCGGGACTTGTTCACAAGAACACCATTTCCAAGGTCAAGTTTCGTTTCATGGGCTTTTTCCAGCAACAACATTACTTCTCCTTCATTCTCCACATCATCTGCCAGCATGTCCTCCAGTGCCCTGATTCCAGACTCTTCAGAGAAGGCATTGAATTGTGGTTCTGTGGATCCAGTGGGTGTAATGTTTTCATAATAATCCTCAGTGTCATATGAGTCAAGCTTGTGGCCAATGAGAAGTACACCATCTGTGGTAAAGAGCACACACTTGGCTCAAAGCAGTAGACATAGACAGAGCAACAGTAGACAGAAGACAATGAGAACTAGTCCCAAGACAAAGTTAATATTAAGTGAAGACAAGAAATACATGAGATGCTCACCTAGTCCCAAGACGAAGAGGTCAAGATGGGGACTAGGGAGCTACTACTCTAAGCTTATATACACAGAACAGAAAGAAAGATAAAAACTGAGCAAAGTGAAGAAAGGAATCAAAGAACTGTCCAGAACAATCAAAGTACAGCCTATTGTCCCTGTAAGAGATGTATCATGAAAAGATGAACAAAAGATGAACAAGCTGTGTGTAGTGTCCCTGTAAGAGATGTATCATAAAAAGATGAACAAATGATGAAACAGGGAATAATAGCTGTGCATAGATGATCAAGGAAAGATGAACAAAAGATAGAGCAAAGGATGAACAAAACAATGATCAAAAGGCAGTGACTGATGAAGAAAAGAAACAGAAAATGAACAAAAATACCCTGAAATAATACTGTCATGACACCATCTGGCATTAGAATGTCAATTGGGCAAGTATCCTGCTCAACATCATCAAATAGATCCTGAAGCTCTGGAAAATCCCCAAGAACTTGAGAACGCCCAGCTTTCCAGCAGGTCAATAATGTAACCTGACAGACATGAACGTCTCCACACCAAGTAGCAGGTGAGATGTGGTCAATGGCTGTGCCAAGAATTTCATCCTCCATAGGATCCACTGTGGGAAGGCATAGACGTCTCAACTTCTTGTCCCATTCCGGATGCTTTGCCAGTATATTGGCAACTTCCACTGTCCCCATTATGTGCTGCAGTAGCTGAAGTGCATCTAGATTGGCATCATTTCCAACCATGGACTGGAGAATGCCAAATAACTGCTCCAAACAGTCAGTGCTGAGGAGGCAAACCCAGAACTGACCCAGAGGATTGTCCACAATTGCACGTTCTTGATCATGATTTGCAGGTCTTGGTATGGGAGGGTTGGAAGGAATTTTTTTCCAGTACAACAATAAAGGACAAGTAGGAGGTGGGATGCAGCAGACAAGTGTTCTAATTGCTCTGAGAGTGAAAGGTTGATACAGATGTATGGGACAAGAATGTAATTGTAGAAAAGTGTTCCTATTAACCTGAGCACCTTCCACTCTTCAAGAAAACATGGAGTGCCTTCAGAGATGGCATCAGGAAAACTGTCCTGAGATAATTGACTCTTAATTCTGCAGTAATTAGTGCTAATCTGCTCCTCCAGATAATTGTTCAGTAATTCTCAGAATTATAATGGACTTCCCTCGCTGAAAAGCTCTGGCCCAGGTGTTATATGTACCTTATGATAATCAGAGATACACTAGCCAGATCTGAAATCAGTGGGCTGACATTACCTTGTCTATAGCAATAACTTTGTACACATTCTCTATAAGGTCTGTGGTTGGTCAGATAAGATAAGGCTTACATAGACCTGAGTGCAGATTTCGGGGGGGGGGTCTCGGGCATGCTTGCCTGCAAAATCTGTACCTCATGTGACTGACAGATATTTTGGCTGAATTGTACTTGATTTTATGGTGTTATACAAGCCTACAGTATGTATGCAAGTCTCAGAATGGGTTCAAATTGAACACGGAGCACTTGTCCAGAGCATTTTTGCAAGTCCAGTCACTTGGTACAGCTTCTCCCCACTTCAGAAATAAATGCACATTCTGTTTGACCATTTCCAGGGGAAAAAATGATGCATTTCGAGTACCATCCCTCACCATCTCCAGCTTTACTCAGTACAATCCTGATGAAGCATCGGGGTGGGTGAAATTTGAGAACCATTCAATGTAAGCTAGATGTGAAGGCAGCTGCATGTTCGGGGGAAATAGCTTGTCTAGGCCTTTCTCAGGGAGCAAGAAGATGACCCTGACCTGACCGACTCACATCCCTATGTATAAAAATGAAGAATTATCAAGAAGTACCAAAATGTTCATGAAAATTATGAGTACTCACCATCTAAATAACCTTTTGCAGGATCATTGACCTTCTGCTGAATCAGGGCTGTGTCGTACTGCATGCTCTGAGCTACCTGGTTGTGTGAATTCAATTTCTGGGGCTGAGCCTTGACGACATCAAGTGTTGTGTTACCCAAGGAAACTCCCCCAAAGCGTGTTTTGGACACTTGCAAGATGAACAGTCACCTTTATACGTGCAAGTGACCAATACCTGCTCAGGGTAATCAGCAACATATGCTATGAGGATTGGATGGCACCAGCGCTTCACACCATCGCCGCTCTGCATAGTGACCCTGTGTTTACTGGCCTCCTTGAGTGGTCCAACCATAAGCTTCATACAGGTGTGGAATAAGTTTGCCATTGTACAATGACGAGATGCTTTGTTCTTGATATGATCAAGCTTTGTCATAGGACGATATCCTAAAAGGATCTGACCCTGTTGAGAAGGCTTGCGGTGGATCTCCTTTGGCAGATTACTGATGGTGAGATACACAGGGTATGCTGATTTGTTGTGGAACAATGTGACCAGGGTTTTGTCACTGGAGAGAATGACTGGTACAACAGTTGCTCCTGGTTTGTCTTTTTCAAGAGCTTTCTGTTGATAGTAGTTGTATAAATTAGTACAACTTACAGCTCTATAAGAAATAACTTAAAGTAAGTTGGAGGACATACCTGAGTACTCCACCACTATCTACCCATATAGATGTCATGATACAGACCACATGTTTTATCTGGATCGGAATAATGGTGTTCAGGAATGACACATAGATAGTGAGCATGTTCTGGTGACCCGTAAAGGGCCTGGATGCATTCAAGGATGTCATGTTTATAGAGGTCAAATGGCTTGTTATGAACATGTATCTCTGTTCTCGTGAAAGATGGTCTCTGGACAGGGATTTCCTTGTCATCACTGTTAGAGTACAACAGACCAAGAGCATCTTGCACCTAAAATTTTGAGCTATCTTGCCTACTCATTCAATATCAAGAAGATCTGAGAAAGCTGTAGATCCAGTGCCTTGCATTTTTGCCCACTGAGCTACTTCCCAGTCCATGCGAGAGTTGAAAGGTGCCCACATATTTTCATCACTACCCACAATATTAGATTGATATCATTGAAAACCATCTGCAGAGTCATGCATCACTTGAATTGGGTTGGAATCTGGTAGAGGAGCACCTGCTTGCCCTCCAAATTCTTCAATATAAATTTTGTCATGATGGGCTGGTAAAGTACACAATGGAGATGGCTTGGATGGAGCTGGGAGATCGTCATTAACATCCATATCGTCCTGAACAGTGGCTGGAGGTTGTTGTCATTCTGTAACCTTTGCTTGTTCATGGGCTTTGCATCTATCTCCATCTTCTTCATCACTCGCTTCACTCTCCTGTCTCTCCTCATCTCCATTTTCATCAAATCCAGGGAAATCAGCACTTGTATAGTCATTGCTGAAGAAGTCACCCTGGAATGCAACTGGTGCAGGTCCATCAGCTGCTGGTTCAGGGACTGGTGCTGGCTGCAGAGATTTGGATTGTTGCCTCATAGGCTGGTCACATCGAGGAGCAAAGCAACTAAAGCGAAGCTGCTCAGCCTGTGCTTTTCCAGCTCTCCTGCAATCTGCACTTGGAGCTTTCAGAAAATGTTGTATGAGATCGCTGGAATGATCCCAGCCTTCATGGCAGTTGGGGCAAGAAAATGCAAGCATTAAGGATATATTGCTAAGCTGGGGTACGAGTGAGAGAAGCGATGGTTACATGTTTTGATGGGAAATTTTACTGATAATATTGAAGTACTTTCCCAAATAAGGAATGTATTAGTACTAGAGCATATAAGAGCTGACCTGCCTTTCCATTACTTTCTCTCCATTCCCTATGATCTCACTCTCATTCTAATCTCACACCTTTCTCTCGTCCAGCTGCCCATGTCAGGTGGTTGTTGTGCCAGTGCTCAACAGAATCATGATGATACAGTCGAAGATGCTGCAACCCAAGCTGTAGGCAAAGGAAAGCACAAAAATGTGGCTGCAGGTGAATAATGATGAAGACCTTTCTATTCTGTTCAAGATACTCACCATATCTCCAACCAAAAAGTCCAAAGCTACTGTGGCTGCTTCTTCTAAGGCAGCTAAAACGGCTGTACAACCTTGCAAAAAGCCTGTTGCAAAACCCAATGCTCAAAAATGTAAGTAAAAGTCTTGTATACATACTCGAAAACACTGACCTATTTCTTTTCTACAGCTTATGCTCTGGCACAGATCAGTGATAATGAGATTGAAGCTGAGTCCAAGGAAGAGCTGGGTATGTTGTCTGACCAGATACCTTCTGCAATACCTAACTTTTGTTTTCAGTGATCGTCAAGTGCAAGGCTAAGCCAAAACCTGCTGTTGAGTCTTTGGATGAGCATAGCTCAGATGAGGCAGAAGAGGAAGATCAGTCTGAAGAAGAGCCTGCTGATAATAACGAAGCTGCTCACCTTTTCAACGATGAGGTATGTCAACAGTAAACATTGACGCAGTTTACTCTGACTTCTGCTTTGTGTAGGCTGCAATTGTTGTTGAGGAGACTGTGTCTGCCAAGTGTAGTACATTGATATCATTTGTTTGCTCATGCTTATTCTGACACGTGCCATTACCAGCTCATCAGTGCAGCTCTTCCACTGCTTCTTCTGCTTTTACTGCTGACATTCCTCTTGACACTGACTTTGATGTGGATGACGAGGCTTCTTTCCTGTATACTGGTCAACCTAGTGATGCAGAGGATGATTGGGAGATGCCAGAGCCAGAGCCAGCTCCAGAAACTGTCAAGGTTTGTCACTGTGTTAGCTGTGCTTCGCTAGGCCAAACCCAAGAATCACAAGGTCATGATGAAGTGAAAGCAGAAGCTGCAAGAAGAGGTGAGTATTGTTCAGATTGGCTTCTGTAATACAATACTGATCAACCTCTCTAGCTTCCTCAAGTCGTTAATGCTGCTACCCCCAATGCCAATGTCAGTAGTACTGTTGCTGCCACCGCCACACCCATTCCTTCAGCTCCAGCAGTCACTCCCCCTGCAGCTGCAGCTCCTGCACCTGTCAGCACAGCTGCTCCTACAACAGCTCTATACCTCTCCCACACAGCTCTTGTCACTGTCATGAAAGGACATACAGCTGTTCTTGGCCCCCTTGGCTCCCAAACCAGGGTTATCTGAAGCATGCTCAGCAATAGTATTAAGACTGGGAAGGTAATGATGCTGACCAACGTCACTTTCTGCCCTCTGAACAAGGAGCTGAAGAACCTTGGGTTGGCTTCCATTGCTGTTGCTGCTGAAGAGCTGGAGCTCACTGGTCCCAGAGACTTTCTTGAGCACTTCCAGAACAATGATCACAATATGTTTGTGAAGCCCATGTGCCTCTATGTGCATATACATTTCTTTCCACTGTATTTGTTCACTCAAGTATCTCTATGAATAGGCCAGTCATCGGATTGGGTTGGAGCACAAAGATCTCAAGCACACTCAGATTTCTACAGTTCTCACTGCTTACAGTTTTGCTAATGACATGGGCTCCCATTCGAAGGCTCAGAACATGATCATCAACTACACCTATCATTATGCGACATTAATAGGTGTCTTTTGCATAAGTGTATAACAAACACAAACTCAAAGACTTTTATACAAATAGTAAAGTGTGAGTGTTCCGAGTAGTCAGAATACTCAACAGCTCACTTGTACTACAAGGACTTTTGGGGGTTTTGGTAGGGTTTTGCATGACAACTTAAACACAAACAAAGACTATAACAAGTCCACAAAGATATAACCAACAGTTTCAATTCACAATTTGTAGGCCCAAATGCCTTATAGCCAGTTTCACAAGTCCAAGGACACACAAAAAAGGTAACACACAAAAACCAACAAATTTGATTCAACACTATTGATCCACACACACTATGTTTATACTTAATGTGAGTGAGGTAAATTTGGTAGAAGTGTAGTCCGTGTTTCACAGTCTCTACAGCTAGTGCTAGTGAGATGACTGATACTCTACAGTATATGGCTTGAGTAACTATGAGAAATACCTAGTCCTTTTATACTACTCGCAGCTAATACACCACCAACTTGAAAAAATGCAAATTTGACAGCTACAACTGAGTAACAAAGCAATATTTCTTGAAAGTGACAAGCAGATGTAAAAATGAGCTTGATACGATCTCTTCTGCCAGCGAGGTGGGAAAGAGGTAGTCGTGAGACCCTGGCCTGGCCTTGAAAGCATACATCTCAACGTGTGCTGTCAAACTGACTCTTTTGGAGCTCAATCCAAAGCAACTAACGACATTCTTCCTTGGCCCTTCTTTATCAGCATTCTTTCTCAGCACGGTACTTTGCTTTCACCAAGTTCAAAAGCCCTGCCCTCAACTCATGATCACATGTTGGTTGAAATATTTCAATGTCAACGCAAGTTGAAGTTATTCTTCAACCATATCTTGACCATACCTTCCTTGCTGATACAGCAGCCAATTCCACACTCCTTTGAGGAACACTTAAGTCCTTGTTCTAGTCTATGAGAAGGGCTTCAGTGGTATCTGCACAGTGATAGTTTTTGTCAGATTTGTCAGGAAAAGGTGTGCGCCTCTTTACTGTTTCAAGGACAACTCCTGATTGTTTGCTGCAGAAATCATTGCTCTGTGGCACAAGACTTCAGATATGAGTGGCCCATTGCTTGAGCCCCTGTACTGATATTCTCATAGCTCGTCATTACTGATGTTCACCACAGGTGCTCAACTCAGTGAGGTCTATCTAATTGTGGTACATCTTTGTTGAACTGATTCATCTACTACCAGGTTATCATCAATGGGGTGAAAAAGAGCAGATGTCCATGTCTCTTCACATATTGCAACTATACATAGCTGTTCTCATACTTAGCCTTCTCTGAATGTTAAAAGTATAATCCTTAGTAGACAGTACAGGTGTACAGTATTCTAGTGAATAAATATCTGTTCCCTCTGCAATGTGTATTTTCAGGTTTTTATTGAGCAGGATGCAGTACATATCCACAAAGTGTATTGGTGGTACCCCAGAGCTAATGGACTGACGCCTTGTGAAAGCTCTGTTCGAGGGCTTGTTTGATGTCTTGAGGATAGGGCTCTCATTTGAGCATTTTTAATTCCGGTGTGAGCATCTTGGATAGACATCATTTGATGTCAAAATGACCTCAAGCCCAGAACCTTGTGTCACTTTCCCTTGAATCACACTGGCAGTACTAAGCGCATTATAGTAGGAATGGTTATAAAGTCTTTATAGAACTTTGTATAGTATATGGGGTGGATCTGCTACTATAACTGAAGCACTGTACACATCAACCATAGTTCTTAGAATAAGCATATCCTATTCATAAGTACTTAGTTTTATTGTACTGGCACATACACTTAGTCCACTAGTGCTTTAACTAGCAGTTCGGGACTCACTCTAGTCCTTTATATACCAATTGAAGTGGTGAATCAGCTTTCTAACCACCAATTAATGTTTCTATATGCGAATTTTGTATGGCATATCACCAATCTTACTGCTGCATTCAGAAATATCTTTACCCTTTTGGGGCTTTCTCATAATGACTCATTCCTTAGATCGCGCACTGGTGGTAATGAACTATGGGTTTTATTCCTTCACTGCTAGTCCATCCCTTTCATACCATATAAAAGCTGAGCTTTCTAGGAACTCATACATATATACTTTGTCCTACTTATCTATCCTTACTGTCTTTAAAAAGACTATTCCTTCTGTTTTGCTTACAAGCGAAGTATTGCTTGTTATACTGCTAGTTTGGTTTTCCTCTGATTTCTCTGATTATGGTGCCATTCTAAACCAGTGATCATTTAGCGCTAGAGTCTGGGTCATATAGCCTATGCATTCCTTGCCCATGAATAGGGGCTTCACTTTCCCTTGAGTCACACTGGTGGTACTAAGTGTGTTATAGTAGGAATTTGTCACAGTCTTTATAGAACTTTGTATAGTATATAGGGTGTGTCTGCTACTATAACTGAAGCACTGTACACATCAACCATAGTACTTAGAATAAGCATATCCTATTCATAAGTACTTAGCTTTATTGTACTGGCACGTACACTTAGTCCACTAGCGCTTTAACTAGCAGTTTGGGACTCACTCTAGTCCTTTATATTCCAATTGAAGTGGTGAACCAGCTTTCTAAGCTTTCTAACTGCCAATTAACGTTTCTATACACGAATTTTTTATGGCATATCATCTCCCCCCAACTAAAGATCTTGACTGTCCTTGGTCAATGGCTTTTATGGGTAATCCTGCCAAATGTGTATCTCTTTGATACTACTCATTTAGGCAGGTTCACACAGTCTAGGTAACTCTGACAAATCTTATGTCATTGTAGCTTCCAAATCTGGGAGTGCCAGTGTCTGGCGTGATGTCTGATTTCCACCGACTTCTTTCATCAACCCTTTTTAAGGCATACCCATTCTTCCACGCTTGATATTCTGGAAAAGAAGTGCTCTCCAGGAGAACCCGTTTGAGTCACCGCTATTCTTGACAGGGTCTATGTCATAAACCACCAAACTAGTCAATCTTCTTCCCATGTTTTTGCTTCTATATAACTTTAAGTGCCAGTTGCACGCCATCCTAATATGGTCTTCAGGGTCAGCACCAGTTAGATCTGGGGTGAGCCACTCCATCTTGCAAGACTTCTTGGAATGGAGAGAATGACATAAAAATGACTGCCAAAAATGTCTAAGTCCATATTTCTTGTTATTTTCCCCCCACTTTGCTCACTGTGCCTTCTATTGAGCTCACTGTCGCCAATGCCTTCAAAACCTAACAACAACAAGTCCTTGTCATTGAAGAAGACCCACGCGCCCCACCAGAAGTCATTGACCGACGCTTCTCACAGTGGTCACATGCTCAATCCTCTCAGTCAGGAGCTCTACGTGCAACTCAAAGTCCTCTGTGTGTTGTACGAGCGAGCATTCCACGTTCTCTGCACTCTCAAAAAGGGTGACCCTAAGGGTGAGCTCACTGATGCTACTGACGAGCAGCTCTCTTTTATTGTGAGTTCTCTGTCCTTCCTCTCCTTCTTTATTTTGGCGGCATTGTTCATCTATTTATGATGACCAGCGTGACCTTGATTACTCCCTTCTCCACAATGGGTTGGCTTTTCCTGATTAGGTGCACTGTGTCTGGGATATGGCGCTAGACCTGCTCATCACGGTCTTCCCCACTCTTCATTCTGCCAAAGCCAGAGCCACCAATACAGTTTGTGACCTGTCTTGGCTGACCGTGTCTAGTCGCAAAGCTGTGGCTGAGTTGGGCAACCCTTGGGATCCCAAGAAAGCCTTGCCAGTTCAGACCACCCTTGTGAGTCTTGTTATTCCTTCTCTTTCTTATCCTTTTTGTGGATTTTTAACCCTTTTTATTTAGATGGACACGCCTATGTACGCTAGTGAGGAGGCCAGTCCGAGTACTTCAAGTGTGTCAAGAACAGGTCAGGCTGGGTACTGGTAACCTGAGCCAAGCTGAGCAGTATGGATAAGGGATACAAGTGGACAGACTAGAGACCTATCTACGAAGCCCTGAAGTATATATGATCAAAGAAATGAAGAGATGAAGCCTAGATCAATAGGTACTGATGGAAAGGAAGAACTATGGAGAAATAAAGGAACAATGGAAGAATCAAGGAGAAACAAGGTAGAACTATGGAGGAAGGAAGAACCATGGAGAAACACCTGGAAGAACTATAGAAGTGACAGGAACAAAGGAAGCAAAGCAAAGAAGAAGGAAAACAAAGAGAAACAAGATCTGGATAAGCCAAAGTACTGGAAAGAAGACTAGAAGTAAAAGGAATGATGGAAGCGAAGCAAAGAAGAAGTAAAACAAAGAGGAACAAGATCTGGATAAGCCAAAGTACTGGAAAGAAGACTAAAAGCAAAAGAGTGAAGGAAAACAGGGTTTGGAGACAAAGACATGAGTTATTCCTGTAGCTGCCAGTGTCAGTGCTCCTCCTGTAGTGCCACCAGTGGCTGACACTTCCATTTCTTTCTTCTCTCTTCACTAATTCTTGAACTTACCATTTGTTAGCCTCACAAGAAAGTTGTCAAGCAAGCGCCAGTCTGACTACACTGCTTGCATTGCCAGTACATCCAGAACCAGCTTTGCCTGAAGTTATCCGGGCAAGATGAGAGATGTTTCCTCCTGTACAACCAGTACAAGTGTTGGATCATCTTATTATTACTAGTGACAATGATCAACTGGCCTGGGTGGGTGATCTTTCTCCTTCCAGAGGGTCTTGCACCCCTATGACATTGCCAGTGAGGGGTGGGACTCCTGCTCCCTTGGTTACTTGGGAAGACTTGGATGGTCTCCTTGCAAGTCTCCTGTTTATTATTCCTTCTTTGTCTCTTTACTTATTCCTTCTTTTTACAGGTCATGTTTTCATGTTCCGCTAGTCCAATAGGGAACAGTGACTTCATGGCTTCACTGCCAGTCCCCATTATAGCTAGGCATCGTGCTTCTCCCACCAGGGCTGAAGTTTTGTGCAACGTGGAGATTGTTCTGTCTGCAGGTGACACTGTAAGTCTCATTTTTGTTCTTCTTTTTTTGTTCTTTCCAAATACTTACTTGTGAAGATCTTGCCACTTTTCCTAGGTTTCTCAACATGTCTTGGATTGGTTGGAGGAGCACCCTGAGGAGTCTAACTCTTCAGATGAGTCTGGCTCTGGGTCTTCAACACCAGTTCCACCATCTCCCCCCACCAGTGTTGCTCCTAGAGGCAGAGACCCCACTCCTCGAGTAAGTCTTTCTTATCTCTACTTTTTCTCTACTGGCAGTTTTCTAACCACTTGTTTCTTTCATTTTTCAGCCACTCTTGGGACACCATCCTCCCCATGAAGATGACAGTTCTCCCTCGTTTATTCACCATGCTGCTAGTGCTCCTGACAAGGACTTAGACCCGATTGAGAGATGCAGCTCTTCACTGCCAATGACTCTCCTAATCTGTCATCGTTGTCTTCATAGGTTGCCTAGGCACCAATTGCCAACTCCAGAACCTGAAGCCTCACCCCATCCAGGACCTTCAAGATTCAGGGCTTCTCCCTTTGTTCCAGCTTCTCCACCTGTTAGTTGCCAATATCATCGTCGAGACCCATCTTCCCAAGTCGTCTTCGCATTCCTCACACTCATCCTGATGAACTGGTTGGCAATTTCCCTTTACGCCACCAGAACATCACTCTTAGTCCATTACCACTGGATTTCAAGTACAACTGTCCAGAGTCTTTCCTGGACTTGGAAGATCCTGACCTAGTGACAACAGGGGACATGGATATGGATGCTTTCTATGGTTTGGAGGCTCCTGAGGTGAACTGGGATTCCCTTGTAGAAGCTATGGCCAATTGGGACACCCGTCTCAATGGTGACTCTGTGCCTAATGAGCCACCAGTTGCAGGCCCTGCTTCAGATTCCTTGGTTGAAGTCGAGGCACCAGTCACCCCTGCTCCACACTCTTGTTTATCACCAGAGGAGGTCTATCATAGGGAGATGGAGCACCAACGTCTTCATCCCATAACAATCCATGTTGACTCTCCTCCCAAAGACTTCAGCTACTTGCAGGTTCCTTACAAATCCTACGTCTTGGTCAGGAGATGGCACATTCGTTCAACCTCTTCAACCTTCAACAAACTGCCGACTAACAGTTCTCTTTCTTTTCCCAGTATTACAACTAGGGCTTTATTCAGGAGATATGGCCTTGGTCAGCCACTGCCAATCTGTTGTTGCCAGTATCCTGTGCAACTTGCAGATGACAGCCAGGATACTTGGGATGATAAGAGAGGTACTCGCAGACCAACTCATCCTTCTGATCCCACTGGGTACAGTAGATGTACATATCTTGGACCTTTTCCTTTCTCTTTTGTTCCTTCTTTATTTAAAGCTACTCGTAGATCTATACAGTGTGCATTTGGTAGTAAACGTAGCCATCATAGTCGTAAAAAGTAGACTTGTATGTATATGTACTTTTGTTCTTCCTCTTGTTTTGTAGCAGTAGAATACTCATGTCTTTGAATATACCCTACTTTCTTGGTATACATTCTGGTGCTAGTCTCTTCAAGAGACTCAAAAGACTCGTACAAAGCCTCTCAAGCTTGTTTACCAACCACCAGAATCCACTGGTAAATACTTTTGCTCCACTGAGTGTCCATCTTTCAACTGCCAATTCGAAGTTTAGCTTCAAATTCGGAGCTACATGTTTTTGCTTTCTGCTTTGAAACTGCTAGTTTCTTCGACTTGTTTTATGACATGTTGAAGTTCCTCCACATATTTGAAATTCCTAGTTTCTAGGGTACGCACCTCCTCCCCCCAACTAAAAATTTCATAATCCTGATGAAACTGTGTCATCAGGTACCTTCACAGTAGGACTGCCAGATTTTTGAGTATAAAAGACCTAAGGATTTCGCTGTTAAACTTCAGAACGAAACCTTTCATTCGGTCTTTTCACTATCTCTTTATCTATGTCTGCTGCCACTACTATTTCTACCTTCGATGCTGACACCTGGATGGCTAAAGTATCTGAGGCTCACAACAACACTGCTGCTGTAGTGGCATGAAGAACCCAGGGGCCTTAATGGTCACTGCTCTTCAGTCCTATGGTGACACTTTGGTTCATACTGGTGCTATCAGTCTAAGTGAACTTAACTAACTAGTGGTTTCTTCTAGTCTGAGCATTTTTGACGTCAAGGAGTTCCACAAGAACACTTCTTGTGTTAGCGCCTACTTGCGTCATGCCAACAGCATCAAAACATATGTCGACCAGTACCAGATTGACAAGAACAAATTGCACTGCCCTGACAAGATTACCAACTTTGTTGATGCCTGTCAAGGTTTTCGATACACTCAATAACCACCCAAGTCACACAATACGAGAAAGCCAGTTATAAGGAAATAGATTGAGAGAGAGAGAGAGAGAGAGATATGAAGTAGTAAGCAGACTAGGCTCTACACTGCGTAGTAGTAGTACGGAGCAGAGACGAAGTGAACGAACTAAGGAATGGGTTACAAAGATAGTGGGTATATAAGTGATATGAGAACAGATGGGAAGAAGTAGGTAATAATAGATGGTACCATGTGTAAATGTCAAGGGCGAGAGAACAATAAGTTAAATATGGATAGATGAAGGTACTGGATCATAAAGAATGATTGACAGTGGGAACGTCCGTGGAGATAGGAAGCGGAGGAGATAAGTATGTGAGTCATAGATCTGGGAAGATGGTAACTATAGACGATGATGGGAAACAGTTGATGTTTATGGGGTTAAAAGTAAATAGAGTGGTGAAAAGGAAACGAATAGAAAAGAAATGAATAGGCGAGGTGCGATTCATGACAATGCCTTTCTAAAGGCAAGTCGAGGTGCTCATCCTCCTTTTGAACCAGGTATGATTTGTATTGGCAAGGGCAAGCGTAAGGTTCATCGATTAACTACTAATTCATATTCTGTTCACTCACTATTCCCTTTTAGCGCATCATTTCTGCCCCCACTGTTGAAGACAGTGAGTCTGAGGTCAAGATTGTTACTGAGCCCATGGAAGACGTTGTGGTATGTTTACTGCCAGTTTTATTCCTACAGAGTTTTGTCCCACTAATGCTTGTTTTACTGCCAGATGAGAGAAGCTGGGCTTGCTGCCTCAGCTCACGCTCCCAGCCAGACTCCTAAGAGCTTGAAAAATTTGCCCAAAATCTCTAAGGTGACTGTGAGCAATCTCCTTTCTCACTTCATTGCCAGTTTTCCCTAACTGCCAATTTGTTTCAGAAGACTCCCACCAGTGCTGCTGGTAGTTCTCGTGGCATCACCACTTGTGCCACCACTGTATGTCTTCATTATTCCTTGGTTGAGGGCATTGATACCTCTTCTAGAGAGTACCTCAAAGCTGAATACTATCTTCATAAGGCAGAGGCTAACCGCCAGGAAGAAGTTGCTCATAGCAAGAAAATGTGAACCTTCACTGGTTCAGTGAACAACTTCAACCCACCTACTGATGGTAAGTTCACATTCATTCCGTTTTCCTTCTCACTTTTTCTTTTACTGACTTTATTACACAGAACCCATTGAGACACCAGAGGATCTGTTGTGCAAGACCAACATTGGGACCTTCCTGGAATACCAGAAACTCCCTGAAGAGTCTCTCAACACGCTTCAGAACTTCCTTTGCAATGAGTTGCTTTCTGTGGGTCACCAGATGCATTTCCTTGCTAGCCACTATTGTGGTGCCTACAACAATCTCGTGTCCATGATCAATGCCAAACTGGTGCATACTGAACTTGAAGACAAAGATGCTACTGCCAAAGAGGCCCTTAATGGTTTGTCTCCTAATGGTAAAAACAGTTCCAGCTCTGTTATTCCAGTCAAAACCCTAGCATCCTCTTCCACCAATTAGTACTAAGTTTGTATGTTGATAGTTACATAGATAGTTGAACTGTTCTTGTAGACTTGTCTACGTTCTTTAGTACTATGCAATTAAAGTCGTCATTTGTGCTCATCCCATATTTCATCTACAAGCCCAATTGTCTCTTAGCAGTACGGAGTTAACCACTAAAACACAAGACTGACTTTATTAGATCTGAGATCTCATTCTCTACTTCTGAAGGCTTTAAAAAGCTCAGAGTCTCATAGATCTTGTTACTCCTTTTTATTCTGTCAAAAGTGTCATGGCCTGCTGTGTATACTGCACCCTTGGCCATTGGTCTCATTTTCTCCTTTGTCCATCTTACTGTAAAGAGGTCAAGATTAAAGGACATTCTCATACTCTGGTGTTGAAACAAACTCTCAGTGATACTGTCTTATATGTCAAATATGACGTTCGACTGGTGGCTAGGACAACTCGTAGTCACAAAGTGATGAAGTCTATGAGCCACTTGTAAGTCTATTTGTTTCGCTTCTGGCAGTGTACACTGCTTCACCTTTTTCAGCTTATACAGTCCTCGAGCCAAAAACTTCTCTTCCAGAGAGCCTGAGCACTCGTTCTTTTTGGATACACCCTGGGCTGAAAACCCGTGGCCCAGATATTCAGTTAGTCAGTAAGCACTTGGTTATTTTTCTGTCTTCTTGTGTATCACATCGAAACATTCTATGATCTGTGTCAGGAGTTCACTTTTCCCCAACCCTCAATAGACCAAACAAGTCATATCCTCCATCTCTATGTCATTGGTGCACTCCCACAACTGCAAAATTATTTGGTTGTCCACACCGACACTGTATACCCATGGTAGATTATGGCAGCAATGGAGAGGAAAAGGATATGTGGTGTGTGGGGATTTTTCTTCTGGAAAGGTGAGCTCGTATCCTTGGCAGTATACAGCAAGTTGATGTATTGGATCAAGGTCATTTGTCAGGTCAATAGTTTCGACGTCTGCTGTTATGAATCTATACTAGCGACTTTTGCCATTGCGACTCAAGACAGCTCAAGTCTGTCTCAAGCCCTGTATTTATGAATGTATACACTAGAATACATTGCACACTACCTGGTAGTGACTTAAGATATCAAAAATGGAGCTTGAGATATAAGCCGTCTTAACATGACTTAAGATCTGGATTAAAAGGTCAGATGGCTTGGAATATGAAAAAGTGACGATGGGAGCTGTCTTAAGACAGCTTAAGATATGAAAAAGGGAAGATGGATTAAGATCTGAACATGGGAGCCATCTTAAGATGGCTTAAGATATGAAAAGGAAGTCAGATTAAGATGTGAAACAAGTGAAAATGGTAGCCATCTTAAGATATGAGAAAAAAGTGCAAGTTGTAAAACGATAGTGAACGGTGGCTGGAAATGGAAAACAATAGAACAAAAAAAGAAAGAAAAGGAGTGTATGTCAGTAACTAGTCAACCAGGAAGAGCAAGCATGGTTTGCTACAGTAGACACAGAAATGAAACTCACCTCTAAGTACGCTCCCTTCTACTGGTTTCCTGAGTCCTCTTCTCCATCAGGCTTGAGGTTCTGTCACAATAATCTTCCGAGGGTTTATTGAGGAAAATAAGTCGCAGGGACTCAGTGTCTATTGCTCCTACTTCTACTTGGCCATCTTGCCTGGCCATCAATTGCTCCTCTACTCCCACATGAGAACCAACACTACAACCAAAAATGAGTGTGTCAGTGGAAATCCTTATACCAAGATTGCTGCCATCATGCCAGGATATGAAGAGAAGAGAAAGTCTTTGAGAAGCAGTGCTGTTATAGACAGGGAGATGTCAGACACAAGGTCATGCAAATGGAAGTGTAGGGACCAGGGTATGATAGAGACAAGTTGGAATGCTGAAAGCATAACCGCTGCTGCAGTAGATAATGGTGGTGGCAGCTGGACAAGCATATTGTTCGCAAACAAATTGAAATGTGCATGACCATGAGACCCTGAGACCACATGACTTGACGTGTCTGCTTTTGACTTTACATAATGCGTTGACTATTTGACTCTTGATTCTTGGCCACAACCACCTTAGCTTGCATCACCCAATCTTGCCACCACCTTCATTCTCACCCACTTGCCTATGCCTTTTGATTCCTATACAAACTCTTCCTCTCCTCTCAGTGCTATCCATGGCCCCGTCATTTCCAACACCTGGCACATGTCGTCTGCATTCAAGGCCGTGACAAGGTTGTATTCAAAGAACATTGGTTAGTTTGCTTTAGAAACTCATCTCTCATCTCTGTTCTTTGCATTTTCATATATTACAGCAAAACAGATGGTTGCAAAGGTGAGTTTGCCTCCTGTCTCTTCTTGATATGTCTGGGCAGTGCAGGTGTTTTCAGAGGTAGAGCCGCCAACTAGAAGTGCTGTATACGTGTTCCACGTGCATGTTCACACCCAATACTGACTGTTATTACTCTCTTACTGACTGTTGTCTCTCAGTCTGTTTCCTTTCATTTACTTGCCATGCATGTTGGTTTTAAGGTCAAAAGCTGAGCTCTCATTGCTGTCTGTCTTGTCTGTTACCAATCTTCTTGTTGGGATTCTAATTCTCCATTTCACCCAAGTTTCACTATCTGAATGATGTTGTCACCTAGTATATTATCCTTGCATCTTAAGATCCATCTTGAGCCTGGTCTTAAGTCGGACTGGAGTTATGGACCTAGATGGACTTGCAAGTTTCACTTTTTTTATACTCCAAGCCATCTTACCCTTTTTCCATTTCTTAAGCTTTTAATTCAACTTCCCTTTTTCATATCTTAAGCCATCTTAAGAGGGCTCCCATTGTCTCTTTTCCAGATCTTAAGCTGTCTTAAGACAGGTGATTATCTTCACTGTGTTCATATCTCAAGCTGCCATTCTACCATTTTTAATATCTTGAACCATCTTAAGATGGCTACCAGGTAGTGTCCAATGCATTCTATAGCATATTATACCAGTAAATACAGGACTTGAGACAGACTTAAGCTGTCTTAAGTTGCAATGACAAAATTCACAAATATCTTAAGAAAAGCTAATATAGTTACGGTGCTGTTCTGCTAGGATCTGGATCATTTTCCAGCAATGTAGGTGAGGTGTGGTTGTCTTCAAGGGATGAGGTACCTTCTATATCGTTGTCTAGGCTGTTACTAGGTTAGTATTGACTTCTTCAGTCTGAAATTTTAATTTTACTCATAATGACTGAAGAGCTTCATTTAGAACCTCTGTTTGTGGCTCAAACAAGGCAGGACCCACCCCTCTGTCCACCACAAAGTAGACGACAAATCGGAAATATGCCTCTATGCCTTTCAGTCCCCAACACACTAGTGGTTTCATCTCCACAGCCATCATCCCCTGGAATTTGTGCATTATTCTGTTGACACCATCTTCCCACATGCTACTCCCAGGGACATTGGGAGAAAAGAGTCTTTCCAGATGTAGGAACCCTGAAAACTCTGGTACCGATGCTGATAAATGTTGTATGTTGTCTCTGAGCTTTTCTAGGTATTGGGGAAGCACCAGAGGGGTTTGAGAGGGTGTATTGACATGTGTCTGAGGGGGACCTGTGTTGTATTGAGCAGGAGCTGGATTGAGGGAAGCTGTAGTGATTGGAGTAGGACATGGGACAGTGGTTGGAACCGGTTTGGCCTTTGGCTTCATGAATGAAAGTAGGGACAACTGCTTTGCTTTGTTCTTCATTGCTTTTCACTTTTTGTTACATTTCTGCTTCCCAGTATGATTTTTGTACATGTTCGGGGCACCAGATGTGCCAACAGGTATTTTTTTGCCACATCTGGGGCACTCTGCTTTCCCATTGATGACAGGTATCTGTATGCTTCATGAGTAACGTCAATCTGAAAGGTAAGTCTTTATAATGCTTACGGTTGACACATCAGGTAGCTCTGTATCAGAGTCTATCATTTTTTTGAGTCTGTAGGTTGAGACAGCAATGTGTAGCAGGCACAGATAGGAAATTTTCTGGCCAATCAGAGCATTCAGTGACATCAGTGTATCAGTGTCATCTCACTAGTAGGGTTACTACCTTGTTTTCCATTTTTCTATGAATGACTACTTAGTGCTGTAGGTACTAAACTCACAGAAAAAGACATTCTGGACCCGAAAAATTTCTAGGATCAAAATTTTTTCAAGTAACCCCTCCAGGACCCCACCCACCCATCAGAGTGTGCTGGTCCACAATTCCGGTACCCCCTTGCTCAACACAATGGTTAAGCTACCATGTAGAACAAATCAAAAGGATGGTTTTCTCCAACACTTTGATCAGGATTGATGTAAGAATAGAGTACTTGTTAGTACAAAATGTACTCAGGGTTCACACAAGTATAGTGGGAATGACTCTGTTAAGAATACTACAGTACCTGTAAGAATAGAATACTTGTTAGTATGAAATGTACTGTAGTAAATAGATATGTATTAGTATAAATATAATGAGAGATATCAATGGTATACACACCTCAGGGTTCACACAAGTATAGTGGGAATGACTGAGGTGTATTATCGTAAGGCGAACAGTATATGTGAGGCGGGTAATATGGTGCGGATCAATTAAGTAAGGGGGAACAAAGTAAGAACGAAAAGAACGAGAAAGATAACAGGTATACTATACTTGGCAAAGCCCCTATCTAGGGACTCGCTTCTCTAACAATTGAGCTGTACTGATCCCGCATGACAGAACGGCACACGCGTCAAAATTTGGTTTCTTTCTTGGGCGTGGGCCACACGCCGTTGCTACACTTGAACTGCAACTTTGTGTGGCATGCTACCCTAATCCTATGCTACTCCTATCCTACCGTATCAAGATCAAGGACCACTCAACTCAGTACTACTTTTGTCTTGCTTTGGTCCATCTCCGGCTCATTGCCAGCTGGTCCAACTGATTGATCATCGCGGCACTGACTAACCCAATGACCCTGGAAAATTTGACCCTTGTATTCTGGTCCTTATCCGTCTCAGCTTCAAGTTGACTTCTCTGCTGACTTCCTCCAAGGCAGTCACTGGGTCCACTTCCCTTGACCTCGTTTCCGGTGATATGTATGGGCAAACTGAACCCAGTTGCCGCAGGATTGGAGTGTCAGGGAAGGCGAGCGCTAAGGATTGTGCTTTTTTTCTACTGAATGGAACTACGGATGCTGATGTGGCCTGCTTATGCAATGCGCACAGCTATTTCTGTTGATCTTCCGACACTGCCATGTAGGCGTTCTCGGATGACAGTTCATCGAACGTTCATCTCCGTGCCTCCTATGTTGATGGCCGGGACACCCGTCATCACCTTTTTCTACACGGGCCTTTTCACTGCCGCAATCGAATAAATAACTTCCAACCAACTTCCAGCCAGCCAGCCAGCCAGCCAGCCGCCGTCGACTTTGTTTTTTTTACTCGTTGCGATTGAAATCTTGCCATGGAACGACCATTCTCTCAGAAAGAAGATTCACCAATTTTCCAACCCCCAACTGGTATGCTATTCTTTCTCCGCCTATTGCTCTACTGACGTGCATAAAGGCAGCTGAAGGACGTCAGGGCGACAATCCCACCGCATCTCTTTGTGAAGAGCACTACAAGAGGCCTGCTGTATCTCGGGCGCGACCTTTTGATGATTGGAACCTTTTTGTATCTTGCAATTCGACTAGACGACTTCTCGTACCAAGAGAAGGTAACTATCCCGGCGATGTTGGTGAACCTCATCCACTGCGCTCTGTGGTTAGCATAGTGCGTCCTATTTTGATTCAAACACCTTGCACTCAAAGATTCCTTCAGTTGGTGGTTTCAGGGTCTTGCATTCACAGGTCTGTGGGTGTTGGGTCATGAGGTATGCAACTCTGCTGTTGTTGTTTTTTACCGATTAACTTCTCATTCGATTACGCAGTGTGGACATGGAGGACTCACGAACTCAAAGTATTTTAATGACATGATTGGATTTGTAAATCCGACGTATGATGCAGAAGCGCGAAGACTGACTATCCTTCTCTCTTAGATACTACATACTGCCCTCTGGACCCCTTATTTCAGCTGGAAGATTTCGCATCATAGGCATCATTGCAATCACGCTTCTATGGACAGAGACGAGGTTTTTGTTCCAAATACACGGGCAGATCTTGGGATTCCTGATGAAACCCAGCAATGCGTCAGTTATGATGATCTTCTGGAAGACACTCCGCTATACAGTCTTTTCTGCATCGTCGGATGCCAGGTTCTTGGATTTCCTGCGTATATTGGTGGGTACGAGTTTTCATAATTGTGCCTCTTTCTGATCCATGATCCAGTTTTCAACGTGTCTGGCCAAAAAAGATATCCGAGGTGGACCAATCATCTGAATCGTACGAGTTCATCATGATCATATGGCCAGTTTCTCAACGAATCATAGCGAATTGTCTACTGTTTTCCAGAGAGCAACGGTCAGCAGTGATCCTGTCTGATGCTGGGCTGATAGCGATGGCAGTTTTGTTCACTTCTTTGAGTCTCAACTACGGGTTCGGCGCTATAATCAAGCTATACCTGATACCATGGTTCGCAGTAACGCACTGGGGTGTGTAACCTTGTATCCTTTCATCTATATGTGGAATTGTTAACCTATTCTTGGTGTAGTCGGCTTGGCAACATATCTACAACATACGGACCCAGTGGTACCTCGTTATCGACAAGGCGCTTGGAACTTTACTCGGGGCGCAACGGCCACCATAGACCGGGATTTCCTAGGTTGGCAGGGTCGTTTCTTCCTTCATGGAGTCTCACACCATCATGTCGTGCATCACGTACGTAACAACATTCTAGGACTCATTGCGGACTGACCACTGTTGTCGCCTAGTTCTTCCCTAAACTCCCATTCTGTAAGTTCCGATCCACACGCTACTAGGAACGGTGTTGTCGATCCTAACGAGCTCTCGACTCAGATAACGCGCAGGCCGCCACTGATCATCTCAAGAAGTTCATGGGGGAATATTATATGTATAGCGATAAGCCCGTCTTTCGTGCTCTTTGGGACACGTTCCGCACATGCCTCTTCGTTGATAATCAAGGTACAGCCTATGTTCTTCACTTCAGAAAGGAAACTTGTGACCCATGACCTTTGTAGGAGATGTTGTTTTCTTCCGTGACCGAAAAGGGCGAGCAGCCCGTAGAGTCATCAATCAGCAGAAGGCGATATAGATGATGATGTCTGCTAGAACCACTTTCTGAAGGAATAAAACATCTCCCGTTGATCTTCTATATATACATATGAACTGGCAGAGGGAATACATCATTGTTCTAGATGGAGGTATCGTGCTTCACGGACACTCTACATATCAGCTGTATTGTTAGAGAACAAGTATCTGTATGCGGGATAGTTCTCGTCAGATTGAGCACTGCATTCACCCAAGACTGGTCATCGGCCGGGGCTGACGATGTGCCGGTCTGCTACTGGCTATTGGGATCAAACTTCATTTCGAATGATACTTAACCTGATTGTTGTGAGTGGTAGTCTGGCTCGAATTTCCTCTCTGGTAGAGACTTTGTTCTCAGAACTCGGGCCAGCATCTAGGCGCGCTCCTTCGGTAGCATGAACGTCGTTCCAACTGCAGGTCGATCTTTTTTTTCAGCTCTGTCTTTCTCAATCTGACGACCATCTCTACTAGGCATTGGGATAGAGGCTATGAATTCAACAGTCTCTAATGCACCCAGTGGCGATCCACCTATTCCAGCGCTGATTTATATTTACAACGCCCTCACATTCCTTGGCTTCTTTTCGCTACTGGCTCTCCTGATCACAGCGTGGACAGTGTCAAGTATTCACCGGTCGGTCACCTGGTATGCCTTCCTTCTGTCGTGGGTGGCATTCTGTATTGCAAATGCTCTGCTCCTTGGCCACCAATTCGACAGCAATCCGGAGTTTGACTTGTGTTTGACTCAGGCGGCTCTGATCTACGCCGTGCCTGCTCTGTAAGTCCATCGGAAACCTCTGATCTGCATAAAACTCATTATTTTTATGTTAAAAGGACTGCCTATTCCAGCCTCGCAATGACGCTACAAGTAGGACATTTCGATATCCTGACCGGATAAATTGACGACTGATTGTGACTCAAGCTCTCGCTCTCTGTTGCAGCTCTACTGAAAGATGGAAGCAATTTGCAAGGTAGAATCATATATTTGGTACGACCATTTCTATCTCTATCTTCCGACTTTATGTCTGATACCTATCCTTTCAGCTATTAACGCTCCCCCCTGGAATAGCAGCTATTGTTCTTATCGAGGCTTTGATTGTGATTATTTTTGCTCCAGTCGCTTCATTGAATGCTCTGCATTTTGACTGACTATTGAACGCGTAGTATGGGCTTGAGAGGACCGATAGCGTTGCAAGATCCGGTTCCGGCATGATCTGCAGAATTACTGATGGTATCCCGTAAGTGTCGTCCAGATGCCCAGAGTTTTCTGCTTCGCTGACTACGCTTATAATCTTAAGATTGAAGGTCACTGCTGTATTGGTCATTCTGGCCATGTTAGCAACAATTATCGTGGAAGGTCAGTACACAGGTTGAGAATATAATCCATGATCATTTGCTAAATCCTTCCATAGCTTTCACTTTTGGGACGTTGTATCGGAGCTGGGCTGCTTTTCGCAAACTGAAAAGAAGTCAGCTTCAGAAATCTGGGGTTTCCCTGTTCACAATCATCAGGTTATCCATCTTTAGCTTACTCCCAATGCTGGCATTAGGGTGAGCGTTCCTAAAAGCAGGAAGACCTGTCGAATTAGATGCTGACCATGGCTTTGTCCAGACTCAGTGTTCAAGCTTCTTTTCAGACAGATGACAATTCACTTGTCGATGCACATATTTACATAGTCACTGAAGCCTGTGAGTCATCTGGAGACTGATGCAGTGGCTGTTTGATTCACTGTTTATTGGCTACAGTGCCTTTAGCAGCTGGTCTGATCTTTGCAACTCATAAAGTAAGATCATATGAAGAAAATCCTGAAGAAACTTAGTGACATTTTTCTAGGATATATTGGAAGTATGGACTTCTTGGTGTAGGAAGAAGAAACTTCCATGTGAGCAGAAGGAGGTAAAGCACAGGATGCAAGGTCAGTATACTAGCCCAGAGATAGTGTAATTATCAACTAGTCAGTAGTGGCTTATTCCGAGACTTCAAGCGGCTTCTGAAATTGCAAACACTTTCTGACTTTCTATGACATTGAAGCTATATTATTTGGATGCACAATAGATGCTATGGTTAGATCACCTGAAAGCTGGTTTCTGTACTACATAGTAAGTTCGTTTTGTACGTGTGTCTTGCCCAAGTCGCATCTGATTCTGAAGTTGCCGCCAAGGGGGCCGGGGAAAAAAATTTAAGGATATAGGGTCGGAAATTTTTAAGGCCTTCGGCCGCTGAACCAACCAACCATCTCCTGCCGGAGATTACCTGGCCGAGATGAAGAAATGACCGGAACCATGCGTTTCAATGGCAGAAAAGCCATGTTCCCATAGAGAAATCATCGTCAAATGTGCACAGTGTGAGTGACATTTTTCACAAAGTCACCAGAAACATACTAGTCTCGCTGATCCGGACTGACGATACATAGATAAGTCGTATGTATGTAGTCAACACTAGCTTCCTGAGAAGGTGCATTTTGACCATCATCTCCATTCTGGGTTTGGTTGTCATGACCATGCTCAGGCATCGAATGAGATTGAAGCAAAGATGATATTGAAGATGGCTCGAAGAGGGAAATAACCGAGGAAAGATGGTATAGGCTGAAAAAACTGAGTAGGATCTCACGTATTTCCGAATTCGGAGGTCTCCAAAGCGTCAAACCGCTGTGTCAAGCCCTATATCACTTGGCTAAATTTCTGGTTGCCGCGAGGCCACCTCATGCATGCTGGCGATCATCGATCATTAATGCTACGGGGACGAACATTGTACACAGCCTGCGTGTGAGATCACATTAGGATCCGGGATTTGCCGGCCAATGGTATCGATAATCCTCAGTGGCGATGGCAATAATCTAATGCTATATAACAACCTTCCTTCTGTTCGGCACGTTGACAATGTTTGACCTCTTCCGTGACGGACCTGAATACGTGCGCAGAAAGAATACACCCTTCCGCCCCTCCCAGGTATGCGTTATACTGGATCTTCTCATTTCGGAATCGCTCAATTTCTACGATTCAGGTCACATTGGCAGAAATCCATGCCGCAGTCCCGAAACATCTTCACCAGAAAAACACTGTTAGGGCGCTGTGCTACGTCCTGCGCGATCTCTCGTGCGCTTTGGTCGTGTATAAGCTAGGCTGGTGCATTGACTCACTGCATGACTGCATGCTTTCCTGGGGATCCTCCTCCAGTTTTGCTGCCCTATTGAAGTGGTCTTTCTGGTTTGCCTATTGGGTATCTCAAAGTGTGATATTGGCCGGTTGGTTTTCTATGGCTCACGAAGCTGGGCATGGGACTTTGTCGTCATATCGCTGGGTTAACAACCTGATTGGATTTTGCCTCCACACAGTGCGTGCTTGATTTTCTGGTTAAATTAGTATAATTCACTCAGAAACTACTTATTATACAGTTCGTCTTGTGTCCTTATTTTGCTTGGAGAGCGTCTCATAGACAACATCATCAAGCTGCAATGTCCTTGGAACGCGATGAGAACTACATACCCCGTACTCGATCTCAGTATCAGCTTCCCTCAGAATTGGAGGCTCGCCTTGCAGACTATAACGATATGTTCGATGAAACGCCGATTTACATCCTCATTCGCATGGTGTTCATGCAGACGTTTGGGTGGTACGCTTACCTGTTTACGAATGCTCAAGGCTCACCCAGATACCCGCAGGGAACCAATGTAGGACTTGTCCGCCATGAACGCTTCGTGGGACTGATCGTTATTGGTCTAGCATTTCTCCCCGTATTCAGCGATATTCAAACCGTCAGAACGCAAAGGAATCATCGCTTCGGATGTTGGCCTCATAGTCATGATTGCGATCCTCTACAAATGGACGCAGTCAGTGGGCTTGTCTTATTTCATGAAGCTCTACCTCATTCCGTACTTGGTCTGCCCCGCCGTTCGTTTTCGGAATCCTAGCCCAGCCTGACTTGCCTATAGATCATGAATCATTGGATTGTCATGCTGACGTACCTGCACCATACGGACCCCACAATCCCTACATACCGCGGCGGACAGTGGACGTTCCTGCGTGGGGCCTTGTCCACTGTTGATAGACCTCTCCTGGGCTGGGCAGGACGGTTCTTCTTGCACAATGTCTCCCATGACCATGTAAGTGCTATTTGACCTGCAGTTTTGTTTCTTCTGATGTGGCTGTAGATCTCGCACCATCTTTTCTCTTCCACTCCGTTCTGTAAGTTCGGAACTTCACATTCCGTCTAAACATTTCCCTCACATTCTCGACAGACAATCAGCCCCTTGTAACCGAACATATCAAGAGGGTGTTGAAGGATGATTACAATTATGACTCGACGGTCAGCTACTGTCCATGTGCATTATGGTTTTCTGTACCTGATCTTTGCATAGAATACTTTCCGGGCCTTGTACCGAACATTTACACAATGTTGTTTTATCGAAGACACCGGAGATATTGTATTCTTCAAGAACAAAGATGGAGAAGCCGGCCGTATCTTAGCAAAAGATTCAATCAACGACCCCTCGAGTCTCACTTTCAGGCCTGTTGAGAAGATGTAGCTAATCAGATATGACAGTCATTCGGCCCTCTCTACCACCTATACATAGTTCTGCCAGGCGTATATAGGAATATAGAGTTGATACTTTGCGGAGCCAATCAATCGGATGTGCGGCAAAAAGAAAACGCTCACTGCGGGCGGCCATTGATATTTGCAGGCATTTTTGTTAGGACTTAAATTACGAATTTTTCGCACGATTTCTAGGCTGATAATGTCAAAGTATTTGCGAGTATTTGCCGCTGAAATGCCAGCTTTATTGTCGTTTTCGAAAAAGTTCACGCGCGCGTCACTTTGGTTGATTTTCGAGTTTTTGGGCTCGATTTTGTGAGAGCTGCAGCTCGCTCATTTCCCTACCTTTTGCCTTCATTTTTAGCACAAAACAACATTATTTCAGTGTCTCTAGGGTATGGTGTACATAGCTAGACCTGTAATACACTTGTTGTCATACTCACTTTTCGGGCTCCCTCTACTGTATCTGAGCAAATGTGTGATATCTGCAGAGAGTACAGGCAAGCTAAGGCTATCTAGCAAAGCCCAGGGAGTTTATGCAGGGATCTAGGAAGCATCTAAAGTGAGAACAATGCCCTAGTCACAGATAATTGCAGCCCACTATTCCACATGTCATCAACTTCTGCTTTATTCCTCTACCACCATCATGGTTCACGGCCGGCCACTTTCAGACAATCTGCAACACACTCTTATTCACCTAGGACATCATCTACCTCTCTCCAAGGTTGCTTATTACTCAGGGGTTCCCAAATGATCAATATAACAACTGTACAAGTATTATCACTACCATGGGCATGTACACCGTCTCCGACTCAAGGAACTTCAAAGGAGGCCTCAGAAACTGCATAGAGATGATGCCAAGGTATGTTGTCTTGTCAGTTGAATCATATATATATGTTCACCTTTGTTGCAGCTTCTTGGTGCCCTTGTAGAGTGGCGTTCAGACTCATATCTTTGTGAATTGAAACAAGAGCTAGAAGACTGAAAAGGAGCGACAGTCAGTGAGTCTACAGTCTGGAAAATACTGCAGAGAATGGGGTTTTCAATGAAGGAGGTGCGTACTCTGTCTTTGGAAGCATAAAAATGTCAACATTGTCTGCAGCTGACCAAGGCTGCAAAGGAGCACAATGAAAACAAAAGGACAAATTACCAGATCTACTATGGGCAGCACTATCAACCAGAAAACACTGTCTTTGTCGATGAAAGTTCCTTTGACTGGCATACCACTCTTCGCTTATGTGCATGGGCACTCAAAGGCTGAAGGGCTGAACGAAAGTGGTGGTTTGTACGAGGAAAGCGGTGAGTCTCTTGTTATGCTTTCTTGCAGTCTTCATCAAGATGAACAAGGTGTAAGAAGGTGGAGAAGATGCGTCAGGTGTCCATATCTTCATCACTTCAATTCCACTGGCACCCTGCTACAAGACTCTCAGACCTCTCTATTCATCTTTATGCTTTGTTAGATACCCTTAGCTTGTCTGTACACTCTGTAGATATCAGGCAATTCCTTGAATACAGTAGAGGGAGCCCAAAAACTGAGCATGATAAGAAATGTATTTCGTATCTAGCTATTTACAGCAGGCCCTAGAGACACTGAAATAATGTCGTTTCATGCTAAAAATGAAGGCAAAAGGTGGGAAAATGAGTGAGCTGCAGCTCTCATAAAATTGAGCCCAAAAACTCGAAAATCAACCAAAGTGACGTGTGCACGAACTTTTTCGAAAACAGCTATAAAGCTGGCATTTCAGCGGCAAATACTTTGACTTTTATCAGCCTAGAAATCATGTGAAAAATCCATAATTCAAGTCCCAACAAACACACCTGCAAATATCAATGGCTGCCCATAGTGGCTATCCACCCACCAATAGTGCTGACACATGACCTGCTGACAATGCATCTCGTGTGTGTCAAAACGTCCAAGTCCACCGCCTCATACAGTGATGAGGAGGAGCCATAAACGGGACTAACAAAGTTCCGACCATACAAGAAGAGTTAGACAAGGTGATAGGCAGGGCTATCAAAATTCCACCAATCAAATGAGAAGGGAACTAAATGACAATGAAGCAGAAGAGGGTGCTCTAAAAGCACCTGTCAATCCCTAGAGAGAAATGATGGAGCCAGAGGAAAGTACAAGAAATTAATAGCACAGCAGGGAGAGCATAGAAGTATGGCATAGAGACAGGGTCAGCACTGGTTCGCTGGCCAACCAGTCTAGTTGTGGGAGATGAATGCAGACGTGCAAACTTGTATGGGAAAAAGAGAGAGAGCGAGAGCTTGAGCTCTAGAAGCTCACCTCGATCTCAACTAAAGGAAAGCAGGAGAGAGCTTTAGAAGCTCTTATCCATCCCAAAAGCTAAGGACAGGAGAGAGAGCTCTAGAAGCTCCCTTCAATCCTGGAGGCCCATGGTAGTGTAGTAGAAGGAGGAGAGCACTCTTAAGGCACTCATCATACCAGAAAAAGAGTGACGTATCACAAACTGAGTCGATGTGCTGGCAGCGCTTAATCAATAGTAAATGAGGACAGGTATTTGGGAAAGCACTCTAGAAGCTCTCTCAACCAGACAGGACTCAAGAGGAAGACCTCGAGAGTCTGCAGTAGAAGGTGAAGAGCGCCCTTAAGGCATTCACCATAGCAAAAGAGAGTGGTCTGTCACAAAGAGGCGAGCGCTTAGATAGCAATAATGAGGAGCTACGGGCTCGACTCAACTAACAGACAACAGTAAGTACTGGAACTGGTCCCAACGATGAAGAATGTATTAAATACCTAACAGACAACAGTAAGTACTGGAACTACAGTGCCCATCAGTAAAGGTGAAAGAAGTAATGAAAAGGGGAATACACACCTGGTCCCAACGACGAAGAGGTCAAGATGGGGAACCAGGTGTCAGGGCAGGGTTTATATATGTAAAAGTAAAGCTGTAAAGAAAGCTGTAAAGAAAGCTGTAAAGGAAGCTGTAAAGGAAGCTGTCAAGAAGCTGTATCGAAGCTGTATCAGAGAAATGAAAGGTCCGGTGCATAGCATGTGGAACAAGAGTCAAATGGTGTAAAGGTCCGAGGATAGGGAGATAAGAAGAAATAAATAGTACCAAATATAGATGTCATGACATGGTCAACACGTTATGGACTAAGTTGGTGCACTGGCAGCACCTAACCGACAGTCAGTGTGAACAGGAAGTCAGGAGAGTGCTCTAGAAGCTCTCTCAACTGATGAGGGCTCAAGAGGGTGACCTCGAGAATCTGTGGTACCCCCACCACTGTGAAGTTGAGTGGTACCACGTGACGGACTCTCGAAGGTCTAATGACCTCGCAAACCAAGAAATAAGGTTTGACCTGGTCTTGAGGGTCAGTCAGCCAGACACTACTGGCATCAAGGCAGAGATGGATGCCCAGCCAGCTTGAGTAAGAGGTAGAGCACCATAGGCACGACGCCCACGAGATGTCAGGACAGCATTGTAGTTAATAACCAAAATGTCATAGCTTATATAATACATGAATACAAGTAGTAGGCTACGAAGAATAGACTAGTGTAATACCCAACTGTCACACGTGCTTCAAACCAACCTTTGACTGCTTTCTCCATCATGGGCCTGTCACAAAGAGGCAATCACTTAGATAGTGATAACAGCAACAGCAAGGAGCTAACAGCAGTAAGTACTGGAACTGGTCCCAACGACAAAGAATGTATAAAGTACCTAACAGACAGCAGTAAGTACTGGAACTACAAGGTCTATCAGTAAAAGTGAGGATACACACCTGGTCCCAACGACAAAGAGGTTGAGATGGGGAACCAGGTGTCAGGACAGGGTTTATATATGTAAAAGTAAAGGTGTAAAGGAAGCTGTAAAGAAAGCTGTAAAAGAAGCTATATTAGAGAAATGAAAGGTCTGGTGCGTAACATGTGGAACAAGAGTCATATGGTGTAAAGGTCCAAGGATACAGAGATAAGAAGAAATAAATAGTACCAAATATAGATGTCATGACAGGGCCAGCATGTCAATGCAAGAGGGATGTCAGCATGTGTATACCATCCAGCAGTCTCTCTTGCAGGCCTGTCAGAGCCCAACTCTCTTAATCTGACCTGTTTTGTATGTACATGTACACATCAATGCATCAGATCATGTGACCCTTTGGTCTCAGACTTGTGGAGTGAGTGCTGAGCGGTATTTAACCTCTGCTGGTTCTTCAAGCAGCTTCACCCCCCATCTCTCTTCACATCCTTTTCCCTACTCTCCTCCTGCAAAGCTCTGTGCAAGGTATGTAGGAGCTGTCTTTCGTCTGGGCTGCACTGATTTGCTGCACAGCCATGGTTTCTCAATCCACAGTCTTTTTCGTCACCTCAAATATTCACATGTGATCATGTTGCATTCAACACAGTTCAGATTGGCTCCTTTCTTTGCGACACCTTGCTCTTGTCTGTGACTGTGGTGCGTGTTGTGCATTAATCTCTTACTTGGGGTATTAAGTACTGAAGATTCTGACTAGGTTCCATGTCTGGTATTCCTCTGAACCTTCTTCCACCTTGGGAGGGAAAGGACACCCTTGTCTGCCAGGCAGGAAGGCTCATACTGGTCAATCAAGAAGAGAACTGCTGCCATGATGAGGAACCCTACTACTCCTACAACCCTGCCCAACTCTCTCCTACGTCCCATCAGCATCTGCACAGCAACACTACCCCACCTAGCCATGTTCTCACCCCACCTCCAAATGCACTGCTGTTGAAACAATGACCACTCCCCACTCCTTCACCCTCCTCTGCAACTTGCCTCCAAACGGTCCTCTCCTCTCCTATAAACACAAAGCCTAGTTACTCCGTCAAGAATTGTGCATGCAAGGCGACATCCTGAAAATGTGACCGCTGCCCCAAGTGCTGCAAGGGACAGCGGGATGGCGTGGTCTGCTCGGCTCATTCCAAAGCAACTGAGAGTCCTCTTTTGACATCACAGCTGCCTTTGGAAGAATCAGGAGAGCAAGCATCTGCAACAGTCACTAAGCATTTGTCTCCCTGCTCGCAGGAGAAGTATCACATACTTTGGGCTCAGCAGGAGAAGGTTCAGGCTATGGAAGCAGAGAAGTGACAACTGGAGAATGCGGAGAAGAGGTCTGTACTTGTGATCTTTTATTATGAGGTGAGTGTTTTTGTCTTGGAGGTCTTCAAAGCATGCTGACTGGCCCTCTGGCAGGATGGCCAACCTCCAAGATGCCTCAATGTCAAGGATATTGACACCTTTCTCCTTCTCAACCTTTCGCAATCCTCTACCCATTATGATAGGTCTGGAATGTCCCTCTTGGGTCAGCTGGGGTTGTCTCCTGAGGAGATCATAGAGATATGGTCATTTGGTTCCTCTGACTGGAATGAGGACATTCCTGACACCTCAATCACTGTACAGGAGAGGAGACCAGTCATCATATGTCGCAAGGGAATTCAGAACAAGGGGATGCCAGGCTTTGACAACCTTACAAACATGTCTATTTGACAGTCACCAGAGAACGATTTGCTGAAGAAGGTTACCAAGCAGCAGGGAGATGATATTGATACTATGTGGAGATATTGGGACAGCAAGCGAGGAAGGATGAGGACTGGTGGCCCATCTCATCAATGCAAAACTCTGCCCTCCCGACATTCCTGTACTGTCTCAGCCTCACATGCAGACACCCGGCACCCTCTGGCCATGGAGCACTTCCACAAAGACTCACTCCTAATCAAATCTCAGTCCCTGATTCACAACCTGTTGTCCCCTATCCAATTGCCTTCTTCCCCAGTGGAGTCTGATAAGGAAGAGTTTGATGAGGGCATCTCTGCCTTCTCCAAACATCTGCCACAGGCTTCCTCTACCCCATCTGTAAAGAAGAAAGGACTGAACGAGTTGATCTGAGAGCAGCAAGATGAGTTGTACAAATCAAAGAAAGTGTATACTCGGGGTAAGGATGGTGCATGGCCAAAAGGAATATTGGTTAGAGATATGGTGCAGACATTTAAGTTTTTGGAGGAAAAGATAGGGAAGGGGAAGAAAGACAATGGAAAGGTTGAGGGATATTTGCGGAAAATTTTCAGATATGATGTGTCAACATGGAACTTTGACAAGCAGGTCAGAGCATAGAGAGAGAGGATGGGAAAGGTGTTTCAGCAATGAGAAGATGGGATGTATGGAGAAAAGATATATCAGGTTGGCAGTCAATGCAAGCTCATGATAAAGGTTTGTTGTAAACAATTACTTTTGGTTCCTATTAGATTTGTAGACTACTCAATGACAGTTCAGTTTGTATAAATGCATTCTATTATGATAAGAAATAACAATTTGTTTGTACACTAGTAATATCCAGGATGAAACTTTTGTAGTCTAAACAAAGTTAAGATGTTTCAGTGACAATTCATCTCATCTAAAAAGAAATTGTACTTGATTATACCCATCTGTCTCACAATGGCTGCATATCCACCCAACCATACACTATTCTGCTCTGCAATCGAAGAATTGAAGTACCAGGAATTTGTCTCATCACATCTGAGAGTATTGAAATGATATGGATTGCAGTGCCATGAACACTCTATGTCAGTCTTCTTGTGCTTCATCTTCCAGTGAAAGACATTGACAGGTAGTCCCAGACATTGATAGAGCAAATTGTTCTGGGCACAGAGGTGATGATAAAGTTGGCAGTTGTTGTTGTAGAATAAAACATTGGGTAAAAGACCTTGAGCTTCAAACCAATGCAATGATCCCTGAAAAATGACATCAGCCTTGCAAAAAATGAAGCAAGCAGGGCAAAGAAAAGGAGAAAAGTTAGAGGAGGTTGTAGGGGGAGACTTCCCCCTACTGTCAACAAAGAAGAGAGATGGCATGCAGAGCACAAAAGAGGGGGTTGTAGGGGGAGACTTCCCCCTACTGTAAACAAAGCAGAGAGACAGCATGCAGAGCACAAAAGAGGGGGTTGTAGGGGGAGACTTCCCCCTACTGTAAACAAAAAAGACAGATGGCATGTGGAGCACAAAAGAGGGGGTTGTAGGGGGAAACTTCCCCCTACTATAAACAAACAAGAGAGACAGCGTGCAGAGCACAAAAGAGGGGGTTGTAGGGGGAGACTTCCCCCTACTGTAAACAAACAAGAGAGACGGTGTGTGGATTACAAAAGAGGGAGTTGTAGGGGGAGACTTCCCCCTACTGTAAACAAACAAGAGAGACAGTGTGTGGAGTACAAAAGAGGGAGTTGTAGGGGGAGACTTCCCCCTACTGTAAATGAAAAGAGGCGTGCGGAGCAGAAAAAGTTTACTCACCACTAACTGTTTAAGAGTCTCTGCTTTGTGACATGTTTCCTGATGAATGATGATCCCACATGGTCAGTGAAAAATGAGCTCAGCATGGGAACAGAGTTGACTGAAGATTGCTTTGAGGTTTGGTCCATCTTCATTCTTGTCAGCTGGACATCTGGCATTGGGATCTTCAATGAATGTTGTAGACTGTGCTTGAGGCTGAGGACCAGTGGACTCTTCAACTTCATCATGGATGTCATTGGGATTGAGAGAGTTGGAGGGCTGAGAGTGCTGGAGAATGTGTTTGAGCTGGAAGAATGCTTGGCATCATTGGCAGCAGTTGCTTTCGAGAATCTTGTGTTGAGGTATGGAACAGGTCAGACCACCCTCTTGGTTGGGATGAGAGCAGCCCACCACGGCACAGATGTATTCTTGCTCTTGATGTTTAGCACAGTAATGAGCTTTGCCAGGAAGAGGCAGTTCTGGGCAATCTTCCACCTGGTGAGCGCATTGCAGACGTCCTATAACAATACTGTCAGCAACAAGGGCTCTGGTTTGATCTATTATAACATCAGAGGTTGGTCAAAAAAAAAAAAAAAAAAGGAACACACAGTTCGCTGTCAATAACTGAAATCCATCTGCATTTGTCACAGTAATGATTGACCTCAGGGGTGCTGAATGTGGTAATGCAAATGTTCCTGGCTTGCATAGCATTGTTGAACCAGTCCTTTTGATTGCCAGAGTGGGGTACATCGAGTAAGGCACCAGTTGATTGAGCGTCCTCAAAGCATCTTGAACATTCTTGTGAGTTAAGAGAGTGTTGGTGAACCAGTTTGGTGAGGCATTGTTGGGCTTGGAGAGGGAGATGTTGTACATGTTGGCAGTATTAGTATCAGATGTCCTAGAATGGAGTCAGCAGAGCCACAGAAAAAAGAAGTAAAACATGCACCATGACATGACCATTTTCCCCACAAAGAGATCCACCAGTTCCTTCTCAACATACCATGATTCAGCCACTTGAAGAGCACTAGGAATACCAGAGTAGTAGTAGCGACAGTTGGATTCAACGAAATAGTTGGGATAATAGATGGTGCAACAGCCTGGTAGACAGGTGAGTAGGGGCTAATCAAGGAAAGGGGAAGAAACGCACTGTAGCAAACCATGATAGCACCATCCCACAATGTGAAGAGGAGTATCTTGGTGAGTCCATCATGTTGTCTTAATAGACTACGGTTGTCACAGTGAGAATTGAGACAGGTCTGGGTAGGCAGCCATAGAGTGTGAGGGGCTAGAGAGAGCAAGTCAGCATTGGGATGGAAAGAGAATGTGAAGATTACTCACATAGCTGTTGGTCATGACCGCTGTGTGAGGAATGTTTGGGGCCATGGTCACTGCTCCAGATGTATTCCTGGAGGATATACCAGCATGCCTTGACATAGGCTTCTTGAATGCTGGTGGAGCGAGAGAGATAGTGTCAAATGTGCAGCAGAATGCACAACAGAGCCTGGGTTGGATTGTGAGAAGGGGGTTGACTGGTGAGAATGTCATTGCAGAGAGGGATAGTGAGAGTGATGAGTTGAAGGAGGCTGTCAAAGATGACATTCTCGAGCAAGTTTGGAACAGTGGAGAGGGCATGTAAAAGGTGTGAGAGTAGCATGGGGGGTGGGATGAGGCAGGAGATATTCGACGTGTCAATTAAGTATGTATATAGTACAAAAGCTACTCCTGTCCAGCTATTCTACCCAACATGTCTGGCCCACTCCCAGATGCTCCTTAATGTCATAGGGGCTTGTTGGCCCCATTGGGTTTGAAAGGAAAGAGCAGTTGGCCCCATCAACCCCAGATGTGATCAGGCCTGGGGCTTTTCTGCTATCATACTTGCTCTCTCAACTTGATGTATTTCAAGATTGTAGCATGCCCCTAGAGCTAAGGCAGTTTGAATTGATGACAAACATGTGACTGGTGTGTACATCTCATTGTAGTCGACACCTTGTTGCGTGAAGCCTTGAGCAACGAGTCAAGCTTTATACCGAGCAATTCCTCTGTGTTCATCCTTCTTGATGTGGAATACCCATTTGCAACCAACAATGTTGGTGTATTCAGGAATAGGGATGACTTCCCATGTTCTGAATTCCTGCAAGACTTCCATCTCCTCCTGAATGGCTTTATCCAATTTGGGCCAATCAACCAATCTCTTTGCTTCAGCTAGGTTCTTTGGCTCAATCATCTCTGAGTTAGCCATGACAGCTTCTATGGCTATGCCTTCCTGTTCCTCTGCTACGGCATCAGCGATTCCACATAGTAGGATTGTATGAGTCCTCCCAGTGCCAGTTGTAGTGCCAACACCCTTTTGAAGGTCTTGAATGTATCATGAGAGTTTGGGAATGCGATGCAGATGATTCAATGGCTTGGGTTGAGTGTCAGAATCTGGACTGGGTTCATCTAATTGAGACAGATCCAAAATGTCATCATTGTCCAGATGCAAATTTTGATATTCGGGTCCCTCTATACCAAGCTCTTCGATTGTTGATTCATCAATGGATTTGTCCTCAGAAAGTTCCCACAACTCCCCTGTACCCTCAAAGATGTTGACAACAGCAAAGACCAATGAATGCTCCACAGTAACAGTGCAAGTATCTTTCCAATAGACACAGTGCCCCTTGCTCTGCACTGGGTCTTTGGTATCTTCATTGAATCCAACCCAGGATCCAACTCGCACTCAACTTAGGAGCTTCGGGTTATTGTCAGTGTGCACATAGACCTTTGTTCCCCATTCCAGCAATGTAGCGAGATTTGGCTTGCATTTGTAAGTGACTTCGTATGGTGTTTTTCCTCCCAGGGCCTTGGTGGACGTACAATTCTTTAACCAGACTGTGTGACACAATGCCTCTCCCCAAAGGGACATTGGAAGTCTACTTGCATGCAGCATGGCACAGACACACTTGGCATTCAGCAATGCTGTTCTGTTCAGGGGTATCATGGATAGTGAGAAAGTGCCTTGTACCTTTCTCCAAAAGATGAGCAGCAAAATCACCATCAATGTATTCTTCCCCGACATCAGACTGCAATATCTTGATCAGGGCATCCATATGCACATTTACCTAAGCCTTGTAACCTTGTTACTTTTCAAATACCTGGGTTTTCCTGCCCATGAGGAACATATTGGTGAGTCTCAAATGGTCATCTGTCAAGAACAGGTTCAGTAGGGACTGGATAATCTCTCAAGCCACCACACAAAGGCCAGAGACAAAGCAATAAGGCAAATAGATGGTTTAAGTGAGTAAGCCAGTACTGGGCCAGAGTCTACATAGTACTGAGGACAATGCTGAGCAGTATGGATCAGTGGGAAAGAAGTGGACAGACTAGAGACCTATCTACGAAGCCCTGAAGTATATACAATCAAAGGAATAAAGAGACGAAGCCTAGATCAATAGGTACTGATGGAAAGGAAGAACTATGGAGAAATAAAGGAACAATGGAAGAATCAAGGAGAAACAAGGTAGAACTATGGGGGAAACAAGGAAGAACTATGGAGAAAGGAAGAACCATGGAGAAACACCTGGAAGAACTATAGAAGTGACAGGAACAAAGGAAGCAAAGCAAAGAAGTAAAACAAAGAGGAACAAGATCTGGATAAGCCAAAGTACTGGAAAGAAGACTAGAAGTGAAAAGAATGAAGGAAAACATGAAGAGATTCATGACATCATCCATAAAGGTCACAAAATAATGTTTTGCTCCCCTTGATTGTAACATCTGAGTATACTCTGTCTCCAAACACCTTCTCTCGCTCACCTCACCTAACCTTCAGAATGCTTTCCTTTGTCATCCTTCCATAGAGGCATGATACACATTGGCTATCATCCTCAACATCTTCCCTGTAAAACTGCACCTCAATGTTGATTAAATCTGGACTCAATCGAGATCAGAGTTGATCAAGGTTGATCAAGGTTTGCAGTCAATTCTAGCACATGCATACATAGCATACACACTGGTGACTGTACATGGTCCTTCTAATACAACAGACACCTTAGTACATACAATGCCTTGATCAACTTGTTAATCAACTCCAAAAAATCCAAGAGAACAGAAAATACAGCACTCCTTGATCAACGCACAACTGAGGGAACGCAGTCAAATAAGGTGTAGGCGAGCGAGTTGCATGTACAGTTCTCAAAGAAAGTCTTGAGGTCACCAAGGTGAGCAAGGCAACAAATGGTGGGTTTGGTGATGCCTGGCAGCAATAGCAATGAGAGAGAGGTGCCTTCCTCAACCACATTGACATGCACCTTGGATGTTGTCACCATACAGAATCTTAAGACGCTTTTTGAACCACCCTTTCCGAGACCCTAGGAAAACTCGAGCAACAAGCAGATTACCCAGCTAGCACCTAACTTTCCGCCTTTTCCATTGTCTATTTGAGGGTAGGTCTTGAGGAGGTTGTTGAGATAATGGTGGTTGCGTTGAAAGGTGATCAACATTACACATGACAAAAGAGACGCATCAGGTCATGTTTGGTTTCACCATCAACTTTCAATTTCAAGAGAGTTTTTGTTCTGCCACCATCCTGTGTGACAGCAACACAATGAGGGCAACGAAGAAGACAACAGCGGCAATGAATACATTCTCAGCAATGGACAACAACATGTCTTCAGCATCATCAACCTTGGCACTACAGTAGATCTGGTTGGACATGGAAAGGGCAGAATTTAAAGGTGCGTGTTCGCTGCTCTCAAGCTTTACTCTGGCCTTGGAAAGGGTAAAATTCTTCATGGCACTATACAAGATGCATGCTTATGCTGTTGAGGAAGGTGTCTGTCTCACTACCACTGTTTCCAGGGATCACCAAAATCACCAAACCTGCCATTCATCGTCTCACTCATCTTTGGTTTCATTTGTGAAGAAACCTATGGTCTCCTCAAGATTTTCTTTGAGAACATCACATGCAACTTGCTCACTTACACCTTGGCTGACCGCACTCCCTCAGTTGCAAATTGATCAAGGCTTAATCAAGGTTGATCAAAGGTGCTGTGTTTTCTGTTCACTTGGATTTTTTTGGAGTTGATTACAAGTTGATCAAGGATGCATTTGATGTACTAAGGTGTGTGTTGTACTGGAAGGACCATGTACAGTGTGTATGCTATGTATGTATAGACTAGAGTTGACTGCCAACCTTGATCAACTCTGATCTCAGTTGAGTCCAAATTTAATCAACATTGAGGTGCCAAAATTCTTGGAAGAGACACCCTTCATGCACTCCCTCACCATTGGCCAAACGCTTGGCGAATTCAATTTTGCCTATGTCTCACAGCTGTGGAATTTGCAAGTCTTTGACTTGTATCTTTCTCTCCCCGCCATAGAGACACAACTGTTACAATACCCCCACTCTCTGAAGCAATTGCATCTGCGTGGAGCTCTGTACATTGCCAAGGATGTTTTCACTGTTCTCCAAATGTATCAAGATTCTGGGGTCGAATCCTTTTCTCTTCAAGGAACGCTTTCTAGCAAAGATTTGTGGACAGTTTTCAGCACAGTTTCCTCTCAGTGGCCGCTCACTATGACTCCATTGTCACTGCAACTCAATATAGTGGAGTTTGAGAGAGAGATGGAAGGCCTTTTGGATGTTATCAGACCTTTATTCTCACTGGGAAACATCCATAATTTCTGTGGCAATTTTATTTGTCCAGGAGGTGACATCAATGTTACTGATGCACTCATTGACAACATTTGTCAAGCCTGGCCTTGTTTGGTCAAGCTTGAGCTAATTGTTTACGGACATGAATATTCCCCTACTGTTGCTTCTCTCAAACTCTTGTCTGAGGCCTGTCCCAATCTTGAAATTCTCACCATCCCCTTTGATACCCTTCATGTCCCATCTATGCAACGTGATGAGCATAGAGATGCCCTCTTATCATTGAGTACATAACTCTGCCTGGCAAACATGACTTTCAAGATGAAGTAGCCACAGCAGATGAGGACAAGGACAAGGGAGTTACACCTAATGTTGATGGTCTCAACAAGGTGATTGCCAATGTGTCTACTACCTTGCTGGTGTATCATTTGGATATTGCCTTCCCATATTACGAATCCAAATGTAATGAGGTTCATACTTTATTGGACCTTTTTCACCATTTAAGCGGTGGTTTGGCTTTGTTTGGCACTACCCTCTTTGGCTCTGGTGTTGAGTCAGTAGGGAACAGCACAGGGATCCCGCAGGGAAAAATTTCTGACCCGTCCCTGTCCCCACTGAAACCTGTCCCCACCTTCACAGGTCAAGGATAGCGGCGGGGCAGACGGGTCTGAAGTGAAACCCACAGGTTACAGGTATGTACTTATACTTCAGTACATGCATCTTGTCATCACTAGCTTAACATTAGACTATATTGATGTGTGATGTATGTTGAGGTCAGTTAAGTGGATGCTAACACTGTCCAGTAATATACTGGTACACTGGTAAAGAACAGTACTACCTGTTCTCTCGTAAAGAATTTTTTTGTCTGCATACCAAACATACATACTATCTCTGGTACGTCTTGTTTAGATCTATATAGATATGAGCCTGGAATAACTATATACAGGCATCTTGGAGTCCATGATACACATGGAGTCGTTGATACATTTGACTTTATTTCAATAAATATTCTTGTTTCTCATATCTCAAAGTATCTCATATCGTACACTACCATTGGACTTGTCTTGTTTTGAGAATTGAGAGAAAACTACCATGAGCCGAAAAAGTTAGGTGCGAATTACTACTAAAAAGACGCGTTTTGGTGACGCGGAAACATTATAAATGTCTGAAACTACCAGTTTTGAGCCTAATCTCGTACTAATTTGGGGTATACTTTAGAGATTTAGGTCATATGTAAAGCCTGGACCACTTTTTGGTACAATAGAACTGCAGCGCAAGCATTGCGACATTAATACAAATTGCGTGTCAGAGCGTGACAGACGCGCGTCTTCCAGAGTTTCTTCTCAGCATCACCTCGTTTTCTATTGTGCTTCTTTCCATTCGAACTTTCCCATTATGGTCGGGCAACCGAAATTGCAAAACCAATGGGACCAAGAAGCCAGCACAGCCAAGCTTGGGAAGATGACCAAAGCAGTAGCCAACTGGAAGGAGGAGCAGAAAAAAGAGAAGTCAAGGAGCCTCCGAGCTTTTGCTCAAGATTATGATGTCGATCCAATGACTCTCAAACGACAATCTGAAGGAGGAAGGTCTATTCATGAGTTTAATGCTACAAAACAAAAGCTGACACCAGCAGAAGAGAAGACCATAGCCGACTACATTGTACATAAATGCGAACAGGCCCTACCACCCACTCCCTCCCAGATACGCTCCTATGCTGAATGGATCCGGAAGACGAACCATCCTGACAAGCCTCCAATTGGTGAAACATGGGTTAACGAGTTCTTCAAACGTCATCCAGAAGTGTCGACTGGCTGGAGCAATGCCCTTGATACCCAGCGTGCACAGGCGCTAAACCCAACAGTAGTCAAGAAATGGTTTGATCTGCTGGAGCAAGAGGTGGAGGAAAAGGGAATTAGTGCATGTTGCAAATGGGGGATGGATGAGACAAACCTACAGTGAGGAAACCTGGCCACTCAACGTGTTGCTAAGGTGCGAGGCAGGGTGGGGCAAATAGGGAGACGACAACAGCCATTGTGACAATTTGTGCAGACAGCGAGACTCTCCCCCCATATCTGATCTATAAGGGAGAGCGGCTGTATCAAAAATGGATAGAAGACAATCCAGCGAGAGCAACGTACGTTATATTTCTCTTCCACAGACTCAGCTGACTTGCCAATAGATGCTCCATGTCCAAGAATGGCTGGACAGACCAGGAACTCTGCAAAGAATGGATTGAAAATATTTTTGAGCCAGCAACACGAGAGAAGGCTAATGGAGAGGCTTGTACACTTTTTATGGATGGACACTCTTCACATTTCACTCCAGAGATTATCGAGTTAACAGTGGGAGGAGAGCGTTAAAAGGGCCAAAGCTGTGGGTTTGAAAGGCCTGGAGTTGCCAACAAAGCCTGCCCGAGTCCTCAAGAAGGATTTTGTAGCTGCAAGAATGGGTCCTACAGCGGAAGACACGGATGGCGAGGCAAATGGCGGGGGAAATGGTGCAAACAGAGAGGGTTTTGAGGATGACGTGTGAAGCGGGGAAGTCGTTTGACGCGTGTGACCAAGGTTTGTCACAGTGTATCAAGCAATACAATTTCACAAAATCTGACCTTTCCTCGAAAATCTTCGAGATTGTGCACTTAATCATGTCAATTAATCCATTAAAGTACCTAGAACTACTAAAAAGATGTCTACCTAGATGCCTAGCTACTTGATTTGTGCCAATCTGAGTGTGGGATGAAACAAATGATCAAATACGATACACTGTATCAACGACTCCAAGATGCCTGTAGTTTACAGTTTACATGAGTTTAGATTCTCTAAAATTGTACCGGCAACGGCCTTCCAGCATCCATCAGGCGGGTCAGTTTACCCGTCTGGCAGGTTGCAGGTTTGGAGCGGGATGAATAAGCCAACCTGTCCCCATCCCCGCCATACCCCGTCCCTGTGACCCGTCACTTACCTGCCAACCCATGCTATTCCCTATGAGTCAGGACTCAGACTCCTCAGTTTAGAACTAATCTCTGTAATCTCTGTAGCCTCCAAGTCTTGTACTTGTATTTACTTTGCTGCATCAAATCAATTGTTTTGTGGCCCTCTAGCTTATCTAACAGTTCAACAAGTTCTCTATCATCCAACTATCATCCTGTTGAACTATGATATCATTAATCTAATTTTGGACTCTCTGCCTCCTTCATCTCTTTTTTCTCTCTTGTTTTTTCTTTCACATATTTCAGCAAAGTTCCCTCAGGAGAATATTATGACACATACTTTTACTATATCCTCTTACTAGTAACTACTAATGCATGAGGAGTTGGCCATGGGCCAGACGACGAGTGCATTAAGTTCTGTACTTTTACTTTTTCTAATGAGGAATGAAAAAATAATGCCCATCGGATTTGTACATGCCAGTGAGAGCTTCGCTGGCCCACTTAAGGCAAGTTTGAAGGAAGCCCAGATCTTCAACTCTGATGGAACTGGGAAGGAACACGAAAGGAAAGTCATGGATGTCATAGGGGTTTGCCAGGGTGCTAGAAGGGAGGAAGGAATATCCCTATGAAGGAGAAGGAAGTAGGCGTCTAACACTCTTTAGTTGTGTTTTGCTCTGGACCCTATGTACTCTCTCATTATGTTTATACATACATATTGTATCTTCACAACTACTAGCTTTTAATTTCAGGTTTGACGAAATCGGGGGTTGACAGACACGTCTCATGGCATTTGCGGATTCCGCAAGATTACTGTTGCAATTCTATTCTATATACATTATTTTGATTGTACGCATACACTGATGCCGACACCCGTAAAGTATTCATCGGGCATCCAAGCCCCACTTTTCTAGTTTTGGCCAGGATTTCCATGCGACGTCATCAAGTCAACAAGGGAGCGTAAGGACCGTACTGAGTAGAAGGAAATGGGAAGAAGAGAGGAACAGGTCAGTTGGCGCCCAACCTGAAAGGATTAGACAGGGGCGGCGCCCATGCCATAAGTACCTCGTACATACGGTTACTACTTGGTACCCTCGGCATAAGCTCATCGTAAAAATAGCTATTGACGTTTGGATCGGAGAAGTGTCTTCGACAGCTATCCGGGTAGTAGTATCCGCAGCCAATGCTTGGATTGTTATATTACGACCTCAATACGACCATCACCTTGCCGAAGAGCGTTGCTGGGAGAAGCAGGCGTCTTACACTCTTTAGTTGTACTTTGCTCTCGACCCTCTGTACTCCTTCGTTATGCTTATACGTACTAATAATGGTTATTATTACATATCCGCGTCCAACACTCCTAATGGAGACCAATCCGCCATCATATTAACAGTGTCGTTCAGGCGACGACTAGTCTCTCGTAGACAGACAGTAATAACGATCATTAGAAATGATGTATTAGCGGCGACGACGGGTATCGTACGTCAAAAAGGGGATCCAGATGGTCCGAGCTGTCTGCGCCTTCGGAGGCGAAGAAATCCCAATATTCATAGTTCTCATAATCAAGTACTGCTTTGGTCTAAACATAGGGTCGATGCAACATGAGAGCTGAAGGACAGTGGAGACAGATAACGGCTCACTAGATTGAGACAGTTCACATCGTAGATTGCCTTTTTCCAGGATAATTTGGTCTCCTCGTACCGGATTTGTTGGGTTATGGTGGCACCTCCAAACCCTTGGATCCTCAGCTCTACGTTTCCAGTCTGGTTACGAGGGATGTCATCGATTTCTTGGATGCTGAGGGAATTGACAAGACATCTGTAGGGTTTTCTCGATGCATTATTTGAGCTCAGAGTCATAACCCTGGCCTGAATATCGCGCCGAGGGCCGACAAGGGCTCAAAGACTGGTAAAGACTGGCACGGTCGTCTTGCGAATATTATTTCCCGCTCCTCCTCCTGGAGCGGTTCCATTCCTACGTATTTCTGGCTGTCAAATACCTAGTTGCCTCAGTCTCTGTAGACCATAACTTTATTCAGAAGTTCAAATTATGTAGATAGATGCATACTTACTATGTTGGGCATTGGTATATTTTGAGGCCTATGGTTAAGTTACCTACCTAGAAGTGCACAAGGCAATAGTACTACATAATGAATTGGGGACAGCTGCACTCATCCTGTGGTGGAAGCGAAGACAAAGACATAGAGAGGGAAGCAAGACAGCTTTGCTAATTAAATGATCCTACAAAGTGAAAAACAGCCATCTGCTCACCATTGGTTTAGTTTATCTAAATCCTTGATCTAGTCAAAGGACACAAAAATCTGTACCAGCATTGTTACGGCTAGAGAAAAAAAAGAAAAGAGCTTGCTTATAAAGACCAAGCCTAGTCCGAACCCAGGACATCAAGGAGGAAGTACAACGGTGGACCCAGTGCCAAGTCAAGAAGCGCGGTAGGACGAGAATCCCTCCCACTTCCAACATATTTCAACACTGACTTAAGATAGCTAAACTCGCCGCATGTCCCGTCTGCTGCCCTCTCTGCTGCCCTCTGCGCAAGTTGTTCCATGACATCTCTCCGAGGCCAAGGACGTGGTACAGCTGCCATCCCATCCCGTTGAAGGATGGAATTGAAACGATCACGCAGATATCGTTTGATTTCCCGGGGCGCAGCGTCGCCGAGTACAGTACGAGTTACGAGGTCGGAGTTGGGCTGTTGGTCGAAGTAGTCTTGAATTGCAGTCTCTGGGCGGCTCACAATGAGGAAGCGAAGAGGAATACGAGGTTCAGCATTGTTGAGCAATCCGCTCAAAATGCTACTCAGCGCCCTTCGCACAGAATCGACATACTGGCACTCATCCAGACCGTCTATGATGATGAGTTTTGGTAGTGCTTCCAGGTTTTGTAAAGGAAGGCGTTGGAGGGGCCTGACGATGAGGTCACGAAATTGTCTGTCAATGGACGCGCTGAGCACAGCAGGCTGTCTCTTCACTGCAAGGTCGATAGCAGCTCGCAATTCGGCATCCCCTGACCCAGTGGCCAAGCAATACGCGATAGTAGTGAACAAAAATGCTGGGTTATTTCTGGCAGGTTCTGAACGGGAGAAAAAGAAGCTGGCTGCGAGATGACCACCTTCCTCTGAAACAGCAAAACGCTCTGCCAAAGTCTGGGCAATGGCAGACTTTCCACTATCTGGGGGTCCATGTAGCCAATGAATGGGTGTGTCGGCAGGAATATGACGGAAAGGCGGTTGGTTGCTACCCTCGGGATCCTCACTATCGGAGTCGCTGTTGGCCGCTTGTTCACCAACTTCGTCCTCTCCGTATTCGCCCGTTATCCAAGCGGCGATGTCAGCCAGCACGGCTCTGCGAGTTCCGGGATGGCATCTAGGAGGAGGATGGCGAGCCTCCGAGTCGTGAAATGCGCCAACGTGAGCAATTTTCTGGTATAAGAGCTTTAGACCTGCGAGAATCATGAACGAAACATCCATTTAATAAAAACAGTTATCCATACCATCTTCCGAATCCCTGATAGTATTGTTGTTAATAGTCTGGTGTCCCCCAACAGCGTTTATGTAGGAGTTGTTGAACGATTGGTCATGTGATTGGGCAAAAAGACTCAGAGAGTGCGAATGATCGGCTACGGCAACATCCCGCTCAGCCTGTCCTGGTCCTGTGTCCCGTGAGTCGTTGGAGGAATAGGACTGAGATTGGGCAAATAGAGCTGGCGAAGAATCTGTTCCAGAATCCACCCTGGGCCTCACTTGTCTTCCATCGCGATCTTCTTCACCTGGATCCTCCAGACCTCTGCGGCGCGACGTAACTGTCCGTTCTTCATCAAACAGCCTATTTGAGTTTTGGCCAGGATTTCCATACGACGTCATCAAGTCAACGAGAGAGCGTAAGGACCGTACTGAGTAGAAGGAAATGGGAAGAAGAGAGGAACAGGTCAGTTGGCGCCCAATGAAAGGATTAGACATGCCATACCTCGTACATACGGTTACTACTTGGTACCCTCGGCATAAGCTCATCATAAAAACAGCTATTGACGCGGACGTTTGGATCGGAGAAGTGTCTTCGACAGCTATCCGCAGCCATAACCAGTGCTTAGTTAGTTAGTTAGATTACGCCGCTCCGGAAAAGGGTTCCGCTTTGCCTGTCATGTCACGACCTCGATCCTTGTTGCTGCCTGAGTTCAGAGAAGATATGTATGGTTCAGCGATTTTCTATGAGAAGTGCGGATTCCAGAAGTAGCGGCGCCAAAAATCTCATTTCTTCCAAGATTCCTGTGCACATCACCGCGTTTCTCTTCAACGAACGGCTGAATCAGATGTCCGGCCTTTATTTAAGGATTTGAGCATATAGATCAGAGCCAAAAGAATGGAACAGGGAGGAGCCCATTTTAGCACCACGTGAACCGAATGTAGTTCCATCCATTCACTGCTACGTCGACAGCCCGCAGTCCTCCAAAATACGCTAGCAGGTCGTGTATAACGTTGCAGCGAGAAAAGCGTCCAACAGGTAACTTCTCATTTGCGCGTTTGGCTGGTCGACCATGGCTTACATTACCGTTTGTTAACCAACTCTAGGACATCCAAATTGATTTCACTCCATTCATGTCGACCTCAGACGAACATGAAGGCACTGTAGAAGCCCTCATTCAAGCGTTTGCTATGATTATTGTCTCAGAAGTAGGCGACAAGACATTCCTAATAGCTGCTATCCTCGCCATGTCAAATCCACGTTTGACAGTCTTCGCAGGAGCCCTTGGCTCGCTCATCGTAATGTCTATCCTCTCAGCTGCTATGGGTCATATATTACCGACTTTAATACCAAAACGCTGGACCCAACTGGCTGCAGCGGGATTGTTCTTGGTGTTTGGGTTTAAGATGTTGATGGAGGGTAGGGCTATGGGGCCGGGTAATGAGAAGATGGAGGAGGAGATGAAGGAAGCTGCTGAGGAGATTGAAGAGGATGACGCGAAGCATGATGGGACGGGCACAGTAGAGAACGGGGAGGTTATTCCGTTGGAAGAGATGGAGGAGGGCGGAAGGCCCAAGGATGGTCATTCACACGCGAAAAAGCGGACTGGAGGTTCTCTTGTTGAGGGTGCGAGGAATTTTTGTTCGTTCTTCTTGGGACCGGTATTTGTGAAGGCGTTTGTGTTGACGTTTTTGGGAGAGTGGGGCGATAGAAGTCAGATTGCGACAATCGCACTTGGGGCTGCGCATGTAAGTGTTCTTTGGTGTTGTCTCGTGCAACTTTTTTAACACTTGTTCTCAGAATGCATATCTCGTGGCTGCGGGAACTATTATTGGACATTCGTGCTGTACTGGCGCTGCGGTCATCGGAGGCAAATACATCTCTACGAAAATTTCTGTCAGAAACAGTACGTCTCTTTCTTGAGTCAATTTTCGTCTTGCTGACTTTTTTGTAGTCACCCTTGGCGGTGCCATCCTCTTTTTATTATTTGGAGTTATCTATCTGTATGAATCATTTGCAGAGTGGACAGCAGATGAAATACCCATACCCATGAACTAGCATAGACATGTAGCCTACTGTACACACTAAATTCTAGACTTTGTGGACAAAGGGGTGTGTTGGCGTATTTGATTCGGAGGACAATGACACGCTTGATACACGGGGTTAATTCTCTCTTCCTTCTTTACTATCATCATTTACTATTAGTTTCTTTCTTTCTAATGATTCGCTCAAATTCTGATACGACGACGACGACAAGCACATATTCACCTGCGCCAACTAGTCCGTTCTCTTCAAACTTGTCCATTCCTTCGGAGCCTACTTCAGACGGTGAGTAGTGGCAGTCTTGAGGAGTGGCTCACCAGTCCTCATGTTGCCATCAGAAACACCCGATCTCGGTGCCTTCACCGCTGTCCTACGTGCATGGAGTCATCTCCAACCACCTCCTAGAGTCATCAACTCTACCCTTGCCAACGCCCAGCAGAACCTTCCTTCAACATCTACATCCCGCGCTCTATCTTCATTCTCTTCTGCCACTCATTCTCCCAACCAGAATCACCCGCACTTGGAATTGGAATCCGACAGTGACCTACGGGACAACAAATCGACTGTATGGGCTCATAGGAGAATTGCTTCTTATCTCAATCATATTGGTGATACCAGCACTCATACTGGCACCCACACCCACACCTATACCGACACTGAGAGCCAGACGGATCCAGATCGGGACCGGCCTGTCAGTGTCTTCTCCTCAGAGACTATTGGCGAACCTGAGCAAGACCTTCAGAGAGAACACGAGGACACTGATACTCGTGGTCTCCTGGTACCCATTCGGGATATAGACGAGCTCGATTCTTCTTCTTACGACAATGATATTTACAACGACGACGACGACGATGACGATGATGATGGCCACCGTGGCCAGGATCAAAATCGACCGAACGAAACCCAAGTTGTTGGCGAAAGGAGGTCTCTTCCAGTTTCTCGGATGGAGTACGAGCCGCACTATGAACTGGACGAGGAAGATGACCTTGATGGGCGGACTCCGCTAAATTTGGATTCATTCGGCGATCTTGGGGAACAGCCTTCACTGGGTTACTTCGATGAAGCACTCAAGTTTATTGCGGCCGAGAGGGAGAGGTTTACTGCACAGCGTGAAGCGGGTGTCGCGACGGGTTTAACTAATGGAATAGGTAAGGCTCTTTTGTTGTCCTTTCATCAACTCGTCCACATTTTACTTTGCTTTCATGATCTCATATAATTCTGACCATTTTTCATCTACACCAGAACCCCGCAAACGACGTCGCAGGAAACGAACCAAGACACCTAGAGCCCATTCTACAACACGCACAACCGCTAGTTCTTCTACCATCACTAGAGCTTCCAAATCCACTCTTTCCGATATCCCTGGTGCAGTCGATGATCCAGATGGGGATGTCGATGCCGATGCAGACGAGTCATCCTCCTCATATGACCATAACTATAGCACCAGTTACAGCACGAGCAACTACACTAGTAGCTCCGCTGCCGCCATCATAACATTCAAATCTGCACCTGGAACGCCTGGAGCTTCACGTAGACGTGGAAGAGATCGTGATCCTCGACAGCGTCAAACGCATCAGTTACCCTCCAATCCTTCTCAGCTTGCTACGACAAGCTCGGGCAAGCAACGACGCCCTCTCAAACATAGTCGGTCCACTCCCCAACTTCGTATACTTCAACGTGACATTGACGAAGACGACGATGAAGTCGTCGAGTCGCCTCGTGTTGCGCAGCTTCGTGCGTTAGGGAGGAAATTGGAGACTTTGTTCCCCGAAGACGTGGATTATTTGAAGAGAGTTCGGTATACGATGTTGACTGGGATGTCGCCTACCAGTGCTGGTAAGGGTAATGGATTGGGTGCTCATGCCGAGACTGTGTCCGGGTCTGGCTCTGGGCATGGATATGGATATGGACATTTAATGTCTTACCCTCAGGCAGGGCACACTGCTTTTAATGTTAATCTTAAAGGCGGGGCTGGTCCTGGTCCCGTTGGAGGAAGAGGATCACCTGGAGATGTGGTTGAAGGAGATGCGCCTGGGACAGGTCCTGGAGGTATATTCGGTGGTTTTATTGATACGAGAGGTTCTCCTCCTGTTGCGTCGATGAGTGATACTGTGCAGCAAGCCAGTACTAGTACGAATATGGGTGGGAGAGGTAGACAGGAGAAGGAGAAGGAGAAGGAGAAGGAGAAGGAAAAGGAAAAGGAGAAGGAGAAGGAAAAGGAGAAGGAAAAGGAAAAGGTCAAGGTCAAGGATAAGGATAAGAGCCGAGCGAAGAAGAAAGTTGACGAGGATGAAAAGCTGATTCATGTGTTCGTGGACCAGTGAGTATTCTTTCTTGTCTTGATGACGTCGTCACTGGACTTGTTTTTCCTCTCCCGTTTAAAATCAGACATAGTGACACTTTTTCCTTTTCCTCCTATTTCCAGTTCCAACATCCTTATCGGCCTCATCAACTATCTCAAACGTTACCCTCAGAAACATCCACAGTATCGAGATTTGTTGGGCGGTACTACTAGTACCAGTAACAGTGCTAGTATTAGTGGAACTCCTGCATCCGGCAATGCCTCTCAACATGGTGGTAATGGTAACAACGTTGTCATTCCGTCCGGGTATCCCAAACCTCCTAAACACTTGTCCCATTCCGCTTTGACTCTTATATTGGAAAGAGGTCGACCAGTGACGAGGAGGGTACTTGTGACGTCGAGTCCGTTGTATCAACCTATGGAGAGTGCGGCGATGTTGGGGTATGATGTGAAAGTGTTTGCAAGAGTGCCGGATTATGGGGATGGGTTGGATAGAGAGAGAGATAGGGAAAGGGAGAGGGAGAATGCTGATAAAGTGGGTCGTGTTGAGAATGGGAATGGGAATGGGAGGAGGAAGACACACAAGAGAAGTGTAAGCTCGGGGTCTTTCTCTGGGTTAACCCGGGAAGCATCAACGTCGGGGACGTCTGGGAGTGGTAATGATTTGTCACCGAAGAAGTCTAGAAGGAGGGCTGGGAGTGTCAATAATGGCAACAGCAACAGCAACACCAGCAATATGAATCCTAATACCGCAGTCAGGGGTGTCTCGGGAGGAGGTGTTCTTGGAAGAAGAAAGTCTCATAAGAGACAGACGTCGGGAAGTAACTCGACGGAGAGCGAGCAGGGAAACGGGAATCTAGGTGCACGAGGCTTCCCTCAAGCCTTTGTAAGGAGTTTATCCGGTCCAGCATCTGCTGTTATAGCTAGCGCACCTCGTGGCGGTTCCCCATCCAACGCTGTTACCGCCGCTACGAATATGACTATCACACAGGCACCTACTCCGCAGCGTATACGCTATCGCGAACAAGGTGTCGATGAGCTATTACAGCTAAAGCTTCATCAAGTTTTAGCTGCTCTAGACGGTCCGCCCCCACCTGGCAGTACGATTGTACTCGTCACCGGTGATGGGAATGCTGGACAATATAACGAAGATGGGTTTTTGGGAGGTGTTAGAACAGCGTTGAAGAAGGGTTGGAAGGTTGAGTTGTATGCTTGGGAAGGTGGGCTCAGTAGAGCTTGGAATAGAGAGTTTGGAGAGGGAAGTGAGCTGGGGAGTGGATTTAGGGTTATTGGGTTGGAGCAGTTTGGGACAGAGTTGGTCGAGATTTACTATTGAGGGTGCTGGTGTGGTTGCTTTGGCCAAGGACCTGTCAGGACATTGGACGGTGTAAATTACTTGGTAAATATGGGAGAGGGTGCGGTTTGCTGGGAGTAGAAGATTTAAAGGAAAGTGTAGTGCTTATCATTTTTCCAGTTAACGTTTCTTGATGGTAAATGTAATTTCTTGTTGTTCATATCCGTTAAACCCTACGTACACTAACTACAGTTAAAGTACTTATTACTCGTGTACATGTACCTTTTAGAATTTGTACCTTTTGATGAGATGAAGAGATCCGAATCGAGACCATTCTAGCTGTCCTTTGTCAGCGTTGTATCCGGGTCACTTCCGTTTGCATTCTCCAATGACTTGCCAATGGCCTATTTATGCCCGTTAAACTCCATTTCATAACTTGAACTTAACGATGGTCTATGTCGACTTTAGCCCTTTGAAATGTGGCCTAATCTCCCTGGTACTCTTTCTTATAGTCAAGTTCATCAGGGCATATAGCGAAAAGTCGAGGGTACGTGGTTCGCACGCTCGCTTGGAGAAACACTCAAATCTTCCTCTTTGGATACAGCTCAGGTTAATTCCTACTGTAGGACCTGATGGCATCCTAACCTCGTATATAACTGTCTTCAAATGGATCTCAAATGCCAATGAAGTCGTCAATGAAGGCTATCGTCTTGTGCGTTCTCAAACAATTTTGTCAGTCTGACGAATTCTAACGTCACGTATGTTTCTAGTATCCCGGTGGTTTGTTCAAAATACCCACTCTCAATGGTTGGGAAGTCGTAATCAGTGGAAGGGAACTCTTGAACGACTTGCGCGGAGCCTCTGACCAAGTCCTAAATCCGGACATTTTCACCGAAGATGCTCTCCAGGCCTATTACACCATGCATCCCAATGTGATGAAAAGCTCATATCATACCGACGTTATTCGTACCACCCTCACCCGGAACATTGGAGTTTGTTTACAGGACACGTATGATGAGGTCAAAGTAGCGATGTCTGAGAAGGTTCCTCTAAGTGACGGTGAGCTCCTCTTGGGATACGTCCATTACATGTGTGTTTCCTGATGTGTTGTCCACATAGATTGGATCGACATTCCAGCTTTTCAAACTGCGCTAGAGATTGTTGTGAGGATTTCGAATCGGTTTTTCGTCGGCTTGCCTCTTTGTGAGTCCTCGCCATTCTGAATGTTTTGCAATCTTGACTGACGTCTGGCTCACAGGCAGAGACCCTGAATTCTGTGACCTCAATATCAACTTCACCTCAGACGTCTTTTACAATGCGTTGACTATCAACCAGTTTCCAAAATTCCTACACCCTATTGTTGGACGCATCTTTACCAGTCGGAGAGCATCTTTAAGAAAAGCAGTGAGGCTTTTGAAGCCGATGATCGAGGAACGTTTGAAGTTGCGAGAAAAGTACGAGGATGATTGGCCGGATAAACCTGTACGTTTACTTTACCACTGGGTATATGCGTCTTCTAAACCCGCCTCGCTTACGTGCAGAACGACTTTATCCAATGGTGCATAGACGCTCAGCAGTATGCTCCTTTAAGCCTGCGCACCTCTCTCGAAGATTTGTGTGTCCGTGTCCTCTTTATCAATTTCGCTGCGGTACATGCTACATCGGTATGTTTGTCGTCTTTGTCCCCTGCTTTTCCTCAAATTTGACTCGATATATGGTATAACAGGTGGTAGGTCTTTCTTCCTGTCTATCCAATCTCACTTCCACATTGTTCACCAATATACTCCCGTTTTATCACGTCAAAATCAGGCCTTCACCTTCGCCCTCTACAACCTCGCATGCCATCCCGAGCTAGTAGACTCTCTCCGTCAAGAAGCCGAAGCTGCTATCGAAGCCGAAGGATGGACAAAACCCGCTCTACTCAAAATGCGGCTGTTAGATAGCTTTCTCATGGAATCAGCTAGGACGACTGGACCTCGTGCGAGTGCGTGTTTGAAACTTCTTTCTGTTAATGATTCTTGCAGTTTACACTTATTACTTTAATGATTCACCCAGATGGTCTTCTTCGAAAAGCGATGCAAGATTTTACGTTCTCTAATGGAATGACGGTACCTCGTGGGACGTATCTGAGCGTGGCTACGGGTCCAATGTTGAGGGATAATGTGAGTCCTCTCTGTCTATATCTTATCTCTCTGCTCTCTAAGTCGTCTTGCCTCTGTAGACCATCTTTCCTGATCCTGAAGAGTTCAAACCTTTCCGGTTTGCTGAAAAACGAGAAAAGGAAGGAGTAAGCTATAAACATCAATTAGTCACCCCAACGTCGGAGTGGGTGCTTTTTGGGCAGGGAAAGCATGCATGGTGAGTTTTGGTTCACTTTTTCTTTGTTTTTGTTTTATTTTAAAATGCGCTCATCTCATCTGAACCCGTACCCTAATCATTCTCGACTATGATGTGTGATCTGACCTATAATTGTCAGCCCTGGCCGATTCTTCGCAGGTACCACTCTCAAATTGCTCATGGCTCATGTCCTTCTGCACTACGACGTCCAGTTTCCGAATGGTTCCAGGGAGTTGCCCCAAAATTTCAAGCGGAATGCTGATTCTGCACCGGATCGGAGTACGAAGGTGATGTTCCGGAGAAGGTCTCGGAACTGAGGCCTGAGGCCTGAGGCTGAGCACCTTGGTTTAGCTGCTTATGAAGGTCTCGGGCTGGTGCGATGCGAATTCGAAAGGAAGACGACTGTCGACTTAGCATCTTGAAGAATATATGTATTTCTTTGCAGTTCCTCCTGATACCTGCCTGCCATTTGCTGTTAGGAAGTCTCGGGCTTGCACCGGAAGCGAGTCCTTTAGTCATTCCTGCTTACAAAAAAAGGAAATCCTTTGTACCACTTTCTTTTCTCAAAACCTTACATAAAATCCGTCACCTCGCTGACTTCTTTTTCAACCACCATGAACACTGCGAATAGCTCTCACAAGCCCCATCCTCGTCTGAAGAAACCCGTCGTATTTATTCAGAAAGTTCCCGCTACCGTTCTGAAAGAAGATATATTCAAGCTGTTTCGCAAGTTTCGAGTTTCAGACGATGCAACAATTACTTTGACAAAGGCATCAACGAGAAAAGCCACTGAAGCTGGAGAGCAAGTGGCATGCGTTGAATTTTCGAGTTTAGACTCTGGTGCGTTCACATTGAGTACTGTTTCTAGGACGCGTCTTTGACCTCTCTTTTTGAATTGCAGCTGAGAAAGCCATGGCCCTGTTGCAGCACGAACAGTTGACGAAGTTCGCGGATTGCATCTCTTTCGCGTTGAGCCAGAAAGGCTTTCCTATCAAGCCTTCCTCTGGTCCTTTACCACGTCTGTTCAAGTATCAAGAACTGAACGCGTCTCGTATTTATGATGTTCTGAGGCCTTACGGACCCATTTTTTCGATGAAAGTGGAAGAAAAGTATGGGACGGTGTCTGTCGTGTTTTGGAGGGTTGAAGACGCAGACGAAGCCGTTAGGTTCTTGGACCAGTCCAAAAGAGTCGATGAAGTAGAGGCGAAACTATGGTCGGCAAATAGTAGCTTTCAGTCTTCTGAGACATTTTCTACGGTGAGATTTCTCAATGATTCTTGTGCCTTCAACTCAGAGCTCAACACACTGAAATCGCAGGTTGAAATGGTAAGCGATGAGTTCCCTATCATGCCTGCTTAACATCCATCTCACTTCATCATGTCAGGATCCTCCTTCAGAGCACAAAAGTGGATCTGTGCCAATCCTACCGGAATCCAATGATGCGACAACTATCCCGGTCACCGAAAGCAGCATCCCTGTGCCGTCCACGCCTGTGACAGGCTGCAATTTGTTCTGCAGTGTACGAAATCAGCTATCATCCTCGTTCATGCTTCTGATTGCTCACTCAATTGCTACATAGTTCCTCCCTGTGTTGATGGACGTAGCTAGTTTCCGAAAGCTCTTTTCGAAAGTGAGTTGCCAATCTTAAAACACTTCGTATTGTTGATCCTACTGCATTTTTGTTCGGGTTATTAGTTTGGCGATATCACAAGGTATTTCCATCGCATGCCCTTTAGTTTTCATGAACCTGATGTTGGCCAAGTGCCGAGATACCTAGCCGGGGTCGTAAACGAGGGTACCCACATGGGCTTATTTCCTTCAAAAACCGACAAGATGGTGAACTTCATCCATTTATGATTCCGCCTTGTAAATCTTATTGAAGCTCCTGCGTTGCAATAGGTCTTCGCGCTATCGATGCCATGAACGGATTACTCCTGGAAGGAAGGAAGATTGTTGTACGTTTGGACCGTAAGGACAGCAAGATCAATGGCAATGGCAACAATGGAAGTTCTGACCACACCGTAAGCAACAATCACGTCGTGTGCCTCCCAAACGATTTATGACTTTTCAGAGTACCGAGCAACCAACGCCAATGGAACATGTGCATCCATCTGTTGATACTGAATGGCACGGTGTCTCAGAAGGACGAACTTCGTCTTTACCTCAAACTATGGACATTGACGCTGATTCAAGCGTCCCTGAGCCTGAAATAGAGGCAACTTCATTCAACCCGTCTGATTCCGAAACGACTCTCGCAGAAGGTACCTCACCTGTACCTAGTTACTCCAAAGACGCACAAGCCGACATTCTCGAGACTGATTTTCACAATTTGGCCAGCCTCATGTGTAACATATGGAAAGAAGAAGCTGGGAAGCTGAGGGTTGAGGTAGTGGACTTGAGGGTTCGGGAAGGCAGGATTGCCGAGGAGCTGAAAGCACAGGAGAGCAGGATCGCTAAAGAATTGAACGACTCGAGGGCACGCGAGCGTAGAATTGCAGAAGAACTGGAGAACGAGAAGGTGAAGCATGAAGAAGAGAGCAGGGAAGCCCAGGAGGAAATAGCCAGCATGCAGATGAAGATCAACGGGCTTGAGTGGGGGAACGAGTATCTAGACAAAGAGAAATCACGTCTGCAACGCCAGTTGGACCTGAAGTTTGAGGAGAAGGCTGAGGCTGAAGCAATGGCGAAGGAAATGAGTCGATTGCGCGAGGAACTTACTAAATGTGAAGATCGAGAACTTGGTCTAATGGAGAGAGCTGAGAATCTTGTTGAACGGCTTCAGGAGGCTAAAGAGCGAGAGGCAGAAAAGGAGAACACGATTGTTCAACTAGAGCGACTATTTGATTTGTCGGAGAACAAGATCGCTGAACTAGAGCGACAGCTGGAGTTGTCGGAATCAAGAAGGAAGATCCTGGAACTCGAAGCTGATAAACCCAAATGGGAGGAGGCGAGGAGGAAGAGAGAAAGGGCCAAGAAAGAGGAGGAAGAGAGAACGCGGCAGAGGTCTGTTGAGGAGGCGAAGCAGAGAATGGAGGCTATACGACAGAAAGAAAAGGAGGCTCGGCGGCTCAAGAAGCAGAAAGAGGAGGAAGAACAGAGGAAGGAGGAAGAACGAAGGAAAAGAGAGGAAGCGGAGAGGAAAAGAAAAGAGGCACAGAGGAGGAGAGAGTTGAAAGAAAAATTGCAGAAAGAAAACGCTTGGCGTGAGGCCACTGCGAAGGAAGTGGAGCGTTGTCGCACGAGGGACCGCAAGTGGACTCGGCCGTGGAGCACAGACTTTGCACTGATCAGATTCAAAGCCGTCATGGAAGAGTTCGAAAGTCAGAAGTTTTCGACGAGTTGTCCAATGGTTCTGCTGGCGATTCCATGGCCCGTCCTTCTCAATCCTTCCATTCTAAAACTCGACCATATACAATGGGACGCGGTGGAGAAGTTTTTCGACGCTATACGGGAGTTGATGACGTTCTCGGACTACAAGGCATTGGTGGACAGGGCGCACAAAATGTTCCATCCAGACCGTTGGAGGTCGCGGAACGTCTTGGGCTCAGTGATGGACGTGGAAGAACGAGATGCCTTTGAGAAGACCGGAAATAGAGTCTCTCAGGCTATTACCCCCATCTGGAGGAATTTGAGACGATAAAGCTCGATGTTTGTTCCACCATACTTAGGCTACACATTATTATACCTCTTGGACTAGTTATAGTTAGCATACCCTGTTATTCTCTGATCTGTACATAGTATATGCCAATATATTATGAGTCGTCAAAGCTACCTTCACAAGTAATAGTATCATCAATAAAGCAACGATGTAGCAAAGCACAACAGAAGTCTTGAACGACCTCAAAGAATCGTGTCAGTCTGACGAATTCTAACCTCACCTATGTTTCTAGTGTCCCGGTGGCGAGCCCTGGAAGCGAGTCCTTTGGAACAAGTTCTACTTGCCAAAAAGGAAATCCCCAAAGGATCCTTTGTACCACTTCTTTTCTCAAAATTTTAACTGAAAATTAGTCACCTTGTTGGCTTCTTTTCAACCACCATGAACACTGCGAATACCTCTTACAAACCCCATCCTCGTCTGAAGAAACCCGTCGTATTCATTCAGAAAGTTCCCACTGTTGTTCATAAAGAAGATCTATTCCAGCTGTTTCGCAAGTTTCGAGTTTCAGACGATGCAACAATTACTTTGACAAAGGCGTCCGCGAGGAAAGCCAAAGCTAGACAGCAAGTGGCGTGCATTGAATTTTCGAGTTTAGACTCTGGTGTGTTCACTTTGAGTTTTATTTCTAAGACGTCTTTGACCTCGCTCTTAATTGCAGCTGAGAAGGCCATGGCCCTGTTGCAACACGAACAGTTGACGCCTCATTCCAATTTTCCACATCGCATCTATTTCGCGCTGAGCAAGAGTGGCTCTCCTATCAAGCCTTCCCCTGCTCCTTTACCGCGTCTGTTCAAGTATCAAGATCTGAACACGACTCGAATTTACGATCTTTTGAGGCCTTATGGACCAATTTTTTCGCTGAAAGTGGAAGAAAAGTATCGAACGGTGTCTGTTGTGTTTTGGGAGGCTGAAGACGCGGATGAAGCTGTCAAATCCTTGGACCAGTTCGAAAGAGTCGATGAAGTAAGGGTACAACTATGGTCGGCGAGTGATGATTCTCAGTCATCTCAGACGATGCAATCTAACGTGAGTGTCCTCGATTATCATCGCACCTTGTACTCCTCAAAGCTAATCATACTGAAATATATAGCAGGGTGAAACGGTAAGCGAAGTATTCGCTATAGTTTCTGCCTGACATTCAAGCATTACTTCATCATGCCAGATTCTTCCTTCAGATCCCGAAACTGGATTTGCGCCAATCCTGCCAGAATCCAATGATGCGACTAGCATTCCAGTCACCAAAAGCAGCATTCTAGTACCATCTACGCCTGTGACAGTCTCTGTTTCAACAAGCTTTGAACATGCTGTAAGTAATATAATCGCGTCGTGCGCCCCCCAAACAATTTAACATGACTTTTCAGCGTACCGAGGAATCACCAAAGCCAACGGAACCTGTGCATCCATCTAATGATACTGAGTGGCACGATGTCTCAGAAGGACGAACTTCGCCTTCACCTCAAACTACAGATATTCACACCGATTCCAGCGTCGCTGAACCTGAAATAGAGGCAACTTCATTCAGCCCGTCTAATTCCGAAACGACTCTTGTAGGCTCACCTACAGTCCCTCACACAGAAGATACCTCACCTGGACTTAATTACTCCAAAGCAGTACAAGCCGACCCTCCCCAGTCCAATTTTCGAGCACCCGAAAAACCCTCAAGCACCCTTGATGTCGACACAGCGAAAAATCTTGCTAGCCTCGTGTCTAACATATGGAAAGAAGAAGCTGGGAGGCTGAGGGCTGAGGTAGTTGACTTGAGGGTTCGGGAAGGCAAGATTGCCGAGGAGCTGAAAGATTCGAAAGCGCAGGAGAGCAGGATCGCCAAAGAATTGAACAGGTCACGGGCACGCGAGTGTAGAATTGCAGAAGAACTGGAGAACGAGAAGGTGAAGCGTGAAGAAGAAAGCAGGGAAGCCCAGAAGAAAATAGCCAGCATGCAGATGACAATTAGCGGGCTCGAGTGGGAGAACGAGTATCTTGGCAAGGAGAAATCACGTCTGCAGCGCCAGTTGGACATGCAGTTTGAGGAGAAGGCTGAAGCTGAAGCAACGGCGAAGGAAGTGAATCGATTGCGCGAGCAACTTCGTCAATGCGGAAATCGAGAACTTGATCTGCTGAAGAGCGCTGAGAATCTTGTTGAACGGCTTCAAGAGGCTAAAGAGCGAGAGGCAGAAAAGGAGAACACGATTGCTAAGCTAGAGCGACAAGTTGATTTGTCAGAGAACAAGATCGCCGAATTAGAGCGACAGCTGGAGTTGTCGGAATCAAGAAGGAAGATGCTGGAACTCGAAGCTGATAAACCCAAATGGGAGGAGGCGAGGAAGAAGAGAGAAATGCAACAGAGAGAAAAGGAGGCGAAAGAAGCTGATCGGCGAAAGAAGCAGGAGGAGGAACGGAGGAAGCAGGAGGAACGAAAGAAGAGAGAAGACACGGAGAGGAAAAGAAAAGAAGAACAGAGGAGGAGGGAGGAGGAGGAAAAATTGCGACAAGAAAATGCTTGGCGTGAGGCTACTGCGAAGGAAGTGGAGCGTTGTCGTAGGAGGGACCATGACTGGACTCCATGGTTATTATGGGGCACGTCCCGGGCGCTGGGTAGATTCAAGATCGTCATGAACGGGTTTGAAGAGCAAAAATTCTCTTCAAGCTGTCCAATGGTCCTGATGTCTATTCCGTGGCCTGTCCTTGACCATCCGTCATTTTTCAAGCTGGAACAGGTACAGTGGGACGCGGTCGAAAAGTTTTTCAATGCTGTCCAGAAAGTGATGTCGTACGCTGACTATAAAGCACTGGTAGAGAGGGCTCATAAGATGTTCCACCCTGATCGATGGAGGTCAAGGAACGTCTTGAGCTCAGTGATGGACGTGGAAGAACGCGATGCCTTTGAGAAGGCCGGAAATAGAGTTTCGCAGGCTATTACCCCCATCTGGAGGAATTTGAGACGATAGTCGGTATTTTTGTTCCACCATACCTTATACTACCTCTTGCAATTGGACTGGTCTGCATAAGTCTGTATACCCTATTACTATACATATCAGTCGCCAAAACTTGAAAAAACCTTCGTGAGTATTATCACATATCATCAATAAAGTAACGATGTACTACTTAGTAGCAAAGCACAACATGACACGGTACCTATCGATACAAAATAAGAACGCAGTCTTCAGAAAGCAGATAGTCAAGAGGCAGATGTAAAGCAGCGGGATACATATGCATAACTAGGTACCGCGGTTCAGACAGAAAGGAAAAAGTCAACGACGTCATGATATTGTCATTGATCTATCTCCTCAGGTTTCTCCATATGGGCGTAATCGCCTGGGAGACAGTATTTCCGGCGGTTTCAAAGGACCGGCGTTCTTCCGTATCCATCACTGAGCTCAAGACGTTCCGCGACCTCCAATGGTCTGGATGGAACATCTTGTGCGCCCTGTCCACCAATGCCTTGTAGTCCGAGAACGTCATCATCTCCCGTATAGCGTCGAAAAACTTCTCCACCGCGTCCCATTGTATCTGGTCGAGTTTTAGAATGGAAGGGTTGACAAGGACGGGCCATGGAATCGCCAGCAGAACCATTGGACAACTCGTCGAAAACTTTTGGCTTTCAAACTCATCCATGACGGCTTTGAACCTAGCCAGCGCAAAGTCTCTGCTCCATGCCCACGTCCACTTGCGGTCCCTCGTGCGACAACGCTCAATCTCCTTCGCAGTGGCCTCACGCCAAGCCTTTTCCGTTCGCGCTTTCTCCTCCGATTCTCTCCTTCTCTGGTCCCTTTCTTTTCTCTTTCTCTCTTCCTCTTCTTTCATCCTTCGCTCGTTCTGCTTCCTCCTTTCCTCTTTTTCTTGTTCCCTATTTAGCCGATTCGTCTCCCTCGCTTCTCTTTCTTTCTCGGTCTTTTCCCTCTGCTTCCTCGCCTCCTCTGACTTGACTCTGTCGAGTTCGAGTTCGAGCACCTTGCTCCTTGACTCCGATAAGCGCACTTCCCTCTCCAACTCTGCGACCTTCTTTTTCGTTTCCTTGTCCCGCTGCTCAAATTCCTTAAGCCGTTCACTAAGACCCTCTTCTCTCTCTTTAGCAAGCTGCTCGGCCTTTTTACACGCCGCAACTTCAGCATGAAGTCGTTTTATCTCCTTCTGCGCTGCTTTGGCAGTCACCCTCTCCTGTTCCTCCAACTCCGACTTGCGGGCCAACTGGTTCTGCAATCGCAAGTTTTCCGTGTCAAGACACTCGTTTTCCCACTTCAATCTTTCAACCTCTCTCATCAACTCTTCATCCTTCTCGGACACCTTCGCCAAACCCTCAGCAACCCTGCTCTCCCGGTCTCTCTCCCTTTCTCTCAACGCATTCAACTCCTCCAAAATACTGTTCTCTCGGGCCCTCAAGTCATCCAGCTGAGTCTTCAACCTGTCAGCTTCGTCTTTCCACGCATTCGTCAAGAAGTTAGCAAGGGTCTGCGCAGTATCGTGGTCAAGTGTAGTACCGGCCGCGGACGAGGAGGTTTTACTAGTTTTGACATAGTCTGAATGGAGATTGGGGTTGGAGCTGGGTGAAGGCAGGTCGGCTTGTGTCACTGTGGAGTACCTCTGTTCGGAAGGGAAATCTTCCGCAGAGGCGATATTGGGTGAGTCCGTTAGAGTCGCTTCAGAACTTGATTGGCTTATTGTCGTAGTATCTGGGTACAAGTCGGGTTCGGCGGAATTGGGGCGGCCGTGAATGTCTGGCTCTGCCAGAGATACTGGTGAAGCCTCTTGGTCGTGCGTTTCCAAATCACCAGATGGAGGTAGAGGATCCTCTGCTCTGAATTGTTTCTCGGGATTCTATGAAATCATGAACTTCAATCGTCTGGAGACCGTGGGTATGATTGTAACTTACGGTGTGTTCAGCTCCATTGGTTTTACCATCCTTACGATCCAGGCGCACAGCTATCTTTTTTCGACCCACGAGGGCTCCATTCATAGCATTGATAGCATGAAGACCTGGGATCATTAGAAAGCTTCAATCAAACTGCACTGTAAAAGGAGGAGTGTGGATAATAGAATAATACTCACCATCTTCTCGATTGCTGAATGAAATGACGCCTTGTGAGTACCCATTGCGGTTGTTGCGTATCATAGCACTAAAGCCAACGACGTAATAAATCACTAACGCAAGGATGATCCGATAAAGATACCTTGTAATGTACCCAAACTACATGAACGTTACAATGAAAAATGCAAGTGATCAACCATATGAAGGAGATGAATTCAAGAATGATATCGACTCACCTTTGAAAACAAATCTCGAATTCCAGCTACGTCCATGTGCAGAGGAAGGAACTGCACAATGAGAGGCAATTAGAGTGGTCATTCAGGAAGGAGATGTTATTGTTTTCTTACAGTGCAGAACACGCGACAGCCTGGTTGTCGTGATGGATCCTGCGTACTGCTCGGTGGCGCTGAATCGGGAGCAGCAGCAGAAGTGGAGGCTGCCGCAGGCCCAAGCGGTTCAGGGATGACATTCTCGGTGATTGGAATGGTGGATGTGTCGCTAGTGCCCCGAGCTACTTGAGGAGATTCACTTTCGTTTTCTAACATTGGGTCCTGTGTCAAGTAATATGAATGACAAGCTGACCAGTCGAAAATGCTTTTGCTTACTGTTTCAACCTGCTGTTTGCGCGCACTGATCTCTGAGTTAATGCTAGGAGGATCACTGAAAAACACTCACCGTTGCAGACGATGACTGAGAACCATCATCACACATCGGCCATAATTTCGTTCCTGCTTCACCCACTTTCTTCGACTGATCCAACGACTGAACAGCTTCTTGCGCGTCTTCGGCCTTCCAGAACTTGACAGAGACCGTTTCATGCTCTTCGTCCACTGTCAAAGAAAAAATCGGCCCATAACGTCTCAAGATATCGTAAACCTCTGACGCGTTCAACTCTAGCGATCGGTATTTGAAGAGACGTGGAAGAACAACAGGACGAAGTTTGAGGGGTAACGATTTTTCTTTCAAAGCAAAGGAGATGGACGAGGAGGATTTGGGCAATACTTGGTGCTGCAGGAGAGCCATGGCCTTTTGGGCTGTAATTCCGAAGGACGCATTACAAACTTCGTAGCATGCAACATGAGAAAGAAAAGAACTTACCAGAGTCTACGCTCGAGAAATCAACGCGTGCCACTTGTTCTCCAGCTTTGGCTCTCTTTACAGAGGCCTTTGTCAAAGTGACTGTGGCGTCATCTGCCGCGTAAAACTTGCGAAACAGCTCGATTAAGTCTTGCTGGTTGACCGCAGCTGGAACTCTTTGGATGAATATGACGGGTTTCTTTAGAAAAGGATGAGCTTTGCCAGAGGGACTGGAAGCATTCATGGCCGTTGAAAAAGAACCAAATTTGGTGACTAATTTTGTCCTTCTACACGTGTATTTGTAACGTCTTTCTTCAGGACACTTAAGAGTCGTGCGACCTGTTGATCGCGGATACTGAACCACGCTTCAGGATAATACTAAAGACAAGTGTCCGGCTCAACTTGTTGTGATGTGAAGGTCGATGAAGGTCGCGCCATCCTGTCAGCTTAGCACTGCAATATGAAGAGATAAGATTGATTGAGTGATAAGTAATAGTGTAGTAAGTAATAGTAGTCCGTACTGAGTCCATATATGAAACTAAACGAGAGAGTAGTAGTAATGTATCGTCTGAACATGGGTAGAAGTAGCACACCCATGCAACTCGGTCGAAAAAAGACAGAAAAATGCCAGTCGATGATGTAAAACGAGCCGTCAAAAGTCAGCGCTAGTCAGCTGCGATAAGATCACATTGCAGCCATGAAAAACCAAGCCCCAACCCCATGGCTACCTCCAATGATCGAGGAACAGAAGCTTCCCTCGATATCTGATATTCCTTACATTTCGCGAAACAGTTGTAAGTAACAACTTTTCCCAGGTATTGCCAGTTAGCGTCGTAAATTGGGCTGGGGATACACTGGGGGCGAGCTCATGGGAAGCAGGCCCTCGGCTCCCAGGCAGGAAGCCTCATGGGAAGCAGACTGGACAGCTCCCACCGGTAATCTAAACTATTGAATTTGAAGGGCCCGAGTAGCTAGGCCCAAGTACTTCGTGTAACCTTAGCAGGGGCTGAATCCAGGATTGCACTGCAATCCGCAGTGTACCTTATATACTTATATAGAAAACACTGTAGTAGTACGACAGATATAGAACAAAGACCGGCATTAAATGAAAATGTATATAACTTGTGAATACAAAGAGTCAAAGCCTTTCTATTCTTTGCAGCCCTACACACTATATGTCCAACAAAGTGGTTTGCAATTGCTCCAAGTGTGAACGATTCACGTACGACAACAATGGAGAATGCCTCCCTGGCCAACGGGTTGGCAGAAGCACGAGGACCGACCACCGAAACCGCGACCGATTGAGTTCATTGCAACGGGAAGCCAACGCGAATGGCTCAGACGCAGATGAGTCAGATGATGAGAATGAGGATATCATAGAGGTGCAATGGGATTCTGCAGGGAGGATCCGAACTGTGCAAGAGGAATGCAGTGTGTGGTTTTACTTACTGATGCATTTGACCGACTACTCATAATCCTCATCTCTTCTCCAGATGAGAGCTTGTCAATAATAACCTATCTGACAGCTCTCCTAGCAGCTTGGCTTCATCTCAAGGGCGGTGCCAGTCGTACCGCTACCAATGTGGTTCTGAATGGCATTGCCTTCATTCTTGCAACTGCCTTCCACATCATTTCGGTATTGCTACAAACTTGTGGTTATGATATCAATATACAGGTCTCCACTCCTCAGGACATTCGTTCTACTTACAGCTCTCTACAAATCGAACCAACAATCATTCACACCGTCTGCTGTCCCAAGTGCTTCACACTCTATCCCCACATGGCAAACCTTCCTGATCATTGTCTTTGGAAGCGAGGAGTATATCAGAGGAATCCCTGTGGAACACCTTTGAAAACCACAAGGAGAACTGGAAGAGGAGAAATTACCGTCCCTAGGTGCTTGTATAGCACCCAGTGTTTCAGGTCATGGCTCGAGTTCTTCTTGAAACATCCAGGGATGGAGGAGATGATCAACAGGTCCTACAATGTCCCGCCCTCTCCTGATGGAAATGTGAGGGATACCTGGCAAAGTAGAGCTTGGCATTCACAACCCGACTTTCCTGAGCAACCAGGCAATTTGACATTCTCTCTATACGTTGATTGGTTCAACCTGTTTACGAATAAGATAGCTGGTAAAATTGTATCCTGTGGTGCTATCCTGCTCTGTTGCATGAACCTTCCCCCAGCACTCCGCTATCTTCCCGAAAACACCTTCATTCTTGCAATCACTCCCGGCCCTAAAGCTCCAGATACAAACACTATATCCAATATCCTGCGTCTTCATATAGAGGTGCTCAACACTCATTGGCATGGTGTCACAATACAGACCCATCTCCATCCTACAGGAACATTCATCCGTGTCATGGTGGTTCCACTCATTGCCAATCTGGAAGCAATGAGAAAGATAACCGGCTTTCTGTCGCATAGCGCTCGGTTATACTGCTCATGGTGCTTGGGTCTCCATGGTGACATTGAATGCCTAGATTTGGATAAATACCCTTTGCGGGATCGAGCGATAGTAAGGCAGCAGGTGGGCGAGTGGTTGGCAGAGACGAGAATAGGGCACCAGGAAGAAATTGCATCAAAAAATGGTGTGCGCTGGACATCGCTCCATGACCTTGAATACTTTGATCCTGTCAAGCACATCATGCTTGGGTTTATGCACAATACACTTGAAGGAATTCTGCAAGATCATTTGTGGGAACAATGGGGTATTGGGAGGAAGGAGAAGGGAAAGGGAAAGGGAAAGGGGAAAGGGAAAGGAAAGGGAAAGGGAAAGGGAAAGGAAAAAGCCAAGGAGAAAAGCAACGAGAGCGATGACTACAACACTGATGATGATGAACCAAAGGAGGAGTATGAGGAGTATACCGACCATGAAGCGAACATGGATTTGGACGAGTTGAGCCAGGAAAGCGGAGACCAGGAGATCTTCATGCCTACTCGATTTCGGTCTCGGTCTCAGGTTTCAACAAGCAGCTCTCAAGCATCAAGCTCCGAGGCACTAGCAGACAAGTCAAGGCACCAAACCTTGAAACCGTAGGAATCAAACAGCGCAAAGAACGTTCGGATGCTCGATTCATCTACCAGGGCTACATCTTTTGCAAGGCTGTTACCTCTTGCCCCGTTGTTGAAATAGTTAAGGCGAGCTTTTTCAATGCGTTTGCTGTGGACTTTTTCAGGATCGCACTTGCCCAAGTTCATCACCAGTGTCGAGAAATCTTGGAGAGTGCTGAACCGGTTGGCAAACTTCTGCTTGACAGTAGGAGCTGGTCGTGCAGGTGCGGATGTTCCGTTGGCGAGCCCCCACGCCATGCATATATGCACTTGAAAGACGTGCTAGTATCTTCATGTGAGTATTTACCTTCTAAATGCAGAAACTTGAAACTCACAATAGTACCTCTAGCCTTTTCTGGCACCTGATCTCGGGGTATGCGGATTTCTTCAACCTAGTTTCGGGAGCAGGTTGCTTGGAAGAGGGTTTCTGCGTAGACGACGCAGAGTTAGGCCTGGACGAAGGATTTTGCACAGTTGATGAACGATTCTGCATAGACGACGGACGACTCGGCCCAGATGATGAACGGTTCGTGGAATTCTGCATAGTAGATGAACGATTCAGCCTAGAGGACGTTGCAGAATTCTCCGTCGACGATGAACGATTTGGTCTAGACAATGACGAAGTGTTCTGCATAGATGGAGGTTTTCTCTTAGATGACATTGGGAATGAACAGAGGGACAATACTGAACTTGTCACTTAGGGTACAGAGATTTTTATGAGTCGGGGAATCAGTAGTGGCACAAAAGGGTTTTTTTTGTGCAATCCTTTGACTTCTGCCCTATGTTTGATAAACAACAGCATACCATTATACCTTCAAATTTTTGAATCAAGGTCAAACTGCCCATTGTATCACTGGTCTTTGCTATGATTTTCTTTCAACATACCCATGTTCGGATTCCGACCTCGATTAGGTGTGTGAGTGTTATTCTGCAAAGGTGGAGGTGGTGGAGGTGGGTTAGGCATGTTTGTAGGCATTCCATACACTTCGGTTTGGGACTCTCACTCAAGCGAGCTGGATGAAGTTGACTTGGAGTTTGGTTTTGGTTGCGAGCGGGATAAACTCGACTTGGAGGTTGGCTTAGGTTGCGAGCTGGATGGTGTCGAATTGGATGTCCTTTCTCTCCCCAACTTTTGTCCCCTTCCTGTGTATTTTTTGAAAGGATAATCAAACCACTTACCTTAGCCTTTCTTTGTTTGCATCCTTAGCCTTTCTTCACTTTTATACCCTTTGAAAATCAAGAACTTATGGAGACTGCCAAGGCTATTGGTCTGATTTCCTCATTAATCATTTCTCCTGGCTTGTACAAAGTACCGCACTCAGGATTCTGGCTGGAAAATTAAAGCCTCAGTCGTTTCTCTTTTCCTGAAAAGCTACATCAATATTGTTTACAGGACCCTCCCGGTTGGCAAGAGATCCTCAAGTACTTTGGTGATTCTGAATGTCGATCATACATATTCCAATACAGCTAGCAAGGTCATCAAACGGTGATCTACTGTCTTCACGTGCAATTCCATTCTTCACGCCAAAAAAAGACTGCATTTGTTATTGAGCACAATTTCATCATGGCCACCTACCTTACCGATCGTGTCATTGTCTTTGAGGGTCAGCCTGCAGCAATCAGGATTTTTTCTGGATTTTATCAGATTTTTATTCGCGACTTTGCTGATTTAATTGCGTCACGTCACAAGTCACTAACACGTCACGAGTTATGGTCACATGTGACGTTCCGGGATCCAAGCCACAGGAGGACATAGGGGATAGTTTCGGTTGGCATCGCAAAGGTTGTTAGTCGGAACTAAGGTATTATCTCGAATCGATGTTTTCCGTTCGTTTGGGTGAAATGTGGCGGGAAGTCCTCTCGTCTCGACGAGAGGACTTGCACGCATTTGATAGTTCCCTAAAGTTGTTCCTTTGTTTTTCCTGTTTTAGCTGTCGACGCTTGCTTTCATTGTTGTTGTACATACATATATATCTCGCGTTTGTATTCTTTTACCATTGTATCCTTTGAAAGAAAACTATCTTGGATCTCAAAATCCGTTGCTAGGCATCGGTTAGTTTCTATTATTGGAATCTAAGTACATCTTGAGTATCCTAAGAGTATCCTAAGTTCGGATCTACTTGTTTGATTACCGGCTGGTGTGATGGTGAAGTCTTGGTCCGCTTCCCGTGCGGGAGCCAGACCTCTGCTTCCCATGAGCTTGCCCCCAGTGATAAGACTCGGAATCGAAGACGTTCACTGGTCCTTAGTGAGCGCCTTTCTATCATGATGCATATCTGAGATCTGACCCTCACGTAACACTAATACGCCAGGTTTAAACCAGAGGCTACAGTAGCTGTGAAAATTGATGCCGCTTCCTTTTTTGGAATTTAGCTCCGGGCTGGTTTCTGGCTTACTTCTTGATTTGGGATGGGCCAGGACAGATGAGAGAAGACCGCTGCACCACTTTTCTAGTGTTGTGAAGGCTGCGTTGAAGGAGAGTGAAGGAAAAGATTGTGACCCGGCACCCTGCATCAATTTTCGCAGCTACTGTACATCAGAAAACACGCGTTTCTATTGACCGGCGCCAAAAAAGATCGAGATGGCTGCTTGCTGCTTGACAGCGGTTGCACAAGCCGGGTCAGGCCGGGCAATATAAACTTGATTAAATCTGATGTAGTGTAAGTGTCACCATTCTCTGAAGTTTTTCCCACTTCCAAAGCCTGGCAGGCGCGCGTTCGTTTGTCTGAAACACCGGGTTGATGGGCCCCGCAAAGAAATGTAGGAATAGTGTCCATTGGATCTCCAGATTGCACCCCAAGATATTGAGCATGCACGGATGGATTGAAGCTGTTTTGAATTTGTGCGTGCATTTTGAAGTCGCCACTCAGTGCAACCCACATTAATCCCATTGCAGCCTTTTCATTGTTTCTTCCAGCAGCTCTGTTCTCTGTACCTGTTCTTTACCAGGACCACAATTCACTCCTTTTTCCTTAAATACTCATAGGAACCGCCAAAATGAACTATAACCATGTCGTTGTCTGACAAGGTTTCTGACAGTGTACCACTTTCCGTCTCTCCTGCTACCCTCCCTGTGGATTTTCTGCACCAAAATGGAGAGGATGCCCTGTATCAGTACGTCGACCTCGATATCGCGGACGGCACTTTGCTTTGCAAGCTGTCCCGGGCCTATCCATTGCTACCTGTCTCCCGCATATATGCATCTGCACTCTGTGCAACAGTGTTCTGGATTACAGGGCAGAACTCTGGTGCTCTAGGTCTATTGAGCGATGCTCATCAATTGGTTTACTATGACATCGACTCGGATACAACTCCGTACGTTCTCTTTCTCGATCCTCTTTCATTGCTGACTCTTGCGCAGGAGAGACTTGACCCAAACTTTATCGAGTTTTTCATTCAATCCCAAAAACTTCGGTGCACTCAGCTATCGCATTGCAATCACCTTTGGCCCAGCTACGGAGGAATGCCAACACCTTGATGTAACCAATGTCCATTGCGAATGGCAATTGCTGCATGACACGCAAGCCCTTTGAGCCCGTATACACTTTGCTAGCGATCTGTTTTCGCTTTCAACAATACGCATCTTTGCCAATGTATACTCTCGTGTCTTGGCTGCATTTGCAACAGGCCCTTTGGCAAAGATTGTAACCCTTCCCTTATACTGCTCTCTCGATTTGAAGGAAACTGCAGACTGGAATGATACCAACCGCAAGTCATTGGAATTTTCATCTATTGGTGACATGTTCTGGCACTGGGCTGATAAGATTCCTGGCGCCATGGCTGTTGAAAATAGCGACGGCAGTCTGTCATTGACCTATCATCAACTAGATCAATGGTCGGGTGTGCTGGCAAGTTGGCTGGTCGCACAGGGTCACGGCGGCGAAAAGGAAACAATTATTGGTGTTTGGCAGATTCGTAGTGCCATGTTGGTGGTGACTTACCTTGCTTGTCTGAAGGCGGGTTGTGCTTACCTGGTACGTTTGCCTCTCATATTTTCGACGCCGTGATTCTTACCGTCCTCGTAGCCTATCAAAATGAACTTACCTTCAGAACGTGTCCGTGCAATGCTCACCATCTCTGGGTGCGGGCTGGTGCTTGGGTATGGAACGCCCTATGACTTTCCATGCAAGGACGTCGTTCAATACATGGACCTTGCTACCAGTGATATGCAGCAGGTTCTACTTCACACTCTGACCACTTCAGCCTATCTCCCCTCTGTAACCATCAGCCGACTCTCTTCCTTGATCTTCACATCTGGATCTACAGGCGTCCCCAAAGCTGTCATGATACAGCACATTTGTCTGCTCAATTTTCTCGTTTCCGAGTACAAACCGTTAAATCAGGGTGATAGAGTTGCCATGATCCTCAACATCGCTTTCGATGTCTCCAGCGGTGAGATTTGGTATCCTCTTGCCCATGGGGCCACCCTTATATGTCATATGCGGCCTTACAATGCTCCATTTGATGTCAAGGACCTGTCATCCTTTCTGGAGGAGAAAGCCATTAATTCCTTTGATTCTTCCACCGCTGTTCTCAGGAGTCTCGTCGAAGCACGCTTCTTCGAGAAGGAACTTCCATCATTGCGCTCCGTTGGTCTGGCTGGCGAAGCTGTGTTCCTGGCCTACATCGGACCTATCCTGAATGCCAAGCCCAACATTATTCTTATCAATAATTATGGCCCCAGTGAGTGCACCATTTACGCCACAACATTCACCATTCCTTCCAGCTACAATCAAGCAAATGTCGCTATAGGACGTACCATGAAAAACATTGGTGCATATGTTGTCGACAGTGACTTTAAGCCTGTTCCGCTGGGTGTTTGTGGAGAGCTGTTGTTGACTGGAAAGAGTCTTGCACGAGGGTACATGAACAGGGAGGACTTGACCTCTGAGAGGTTTATTTGGCTTGGGGAGGATCATTACTTTGGCAATCTGCGTGCTTATCGCACTGGAGATCTCGTCCACCAGACAGCTTCTGGCGAGTTGGAGTTTATACGCAGGGTGGAACAAGGTCAAGTGAAGCTTCGCGGTTATCGAGTGGAACTTGGAGAAGTCGAGCGTTCGATTGAGCAGCATCCATTGGTGAAGGCTGCTGTAGCTGTTGTGTGTCACCACGGAGAAAGTGATGATCGTCTCATCGCTTATTTCACCGCAGATGGCAATGAACTTCAGGAATTTCCAGAGGCTTTGAAGACTTGACTACGCAAGTTGCTCCCTCCATATATGATTCCATCTCTGATTGTACATGTTCCTGATTTTCCACTCGGCACTACTGGCAAGGTCGACCGAAAGTTGATGAGCACCATTGACTTTCTGAATCAACGTGTGACAGTCACTGCGAAAACCGATTCTCAACTTCCTAAACACCATGATACTCCCGAGGAATCCGCCATCCTGAAAATTTTCAGCCAAGCACTCAGGATCTCTCCCAGCACTCTTGATCGTCACAACAACTTCTTCGAGATGGGTGGCCATTCGCTAATTGCAGTTCAGATTGTTGCCGCCGTTAGGAGTCATTTTGGGGTTTTGTTCACTATCAAACACTTTTACAACAATGCGACAGTTGCAGGTGTCGCCGCCAGTTTATCCCAATGCGACTCGGACGCAGACATTCCCTTAAAGCGTCTGCCAGATTATCAAGAGCTCTTTCCTGCTTCTGAGTCGCAGACTCGGATGTGGGTGGAGGAGCAGATGAATTCAGGGTTATCCAGGAACAATGTTGGTTTCCAGCGAAAGCTGAAGGGGAGCTTAAATCTCGATGCTCTACGGAATGCGTTTATTGCCCTCTTATCCCGACATGATGCTCTGCGTACAGTTTTAGATATGCATGAGGGAGATTTGGTTCAACGCATACTTTCCGTTGACCAGTGTCCTCCCATTGCAGTTCTTGACTACCAGGTATGCTTTGTTCTCGTCTAAAGGCTTTATTATACCTGATAATAGCTTGTTTCAGCTATCTTCCCAATGTACTCCATCAGAATTGTACGAAGCTGAGGAGCGTGCTCGTTCATTTTTGATGGATGAGCATGCGCATCCTTTTGACTTGGGGAAAGATATACCCACACGCATAGCTATTGTCAGGGTCTGCCCCGATCTTCATTTTGTCTCGATGATCGTTCATCACGTTTCCTCAGACGGATGGTCAGAGGGTTTGATCGACCAAGACCTGGCTATTCTGTACAACTCGTTCCTCACCGGAGTGGAGCCAGCTCTTGATCCCCTTCCATTTTGTTATTGCGACTATTCTGTCTGGCGGAAGCAGAAGATTCAGGACAGTTCTCTGACCGCTCAGCTGGAATACTGGACTAAGCAATTGGAAGGTGCACGCCCATTGGAGCTGTTCACAGATTATCAACGTCCGCTGAAGCTCAGTGGTCGGGCTGCTGAGCACTCTTTCAAGATCGAAGCTGCTTTGGTAAAATCTATGCGTTCGCTGGCAGCCGTCAATCAGACTTCGCTTTATGTTGTCTTGCTTGCTGCCTTCCACGCTACAGTTTATCGGTTGACGGGTCAGGAAGATGGCATGATTGGAATGGTGAATGCAAACCGACCAAGGGCTGAGCTAGAGCGTATCGTCGGATTCTTTGTCAACACTCATGCTATTCGTCTTTCCGTTGACCCAGATACCTCTTTTAACGAGATGATAATGCAGACAAGTCGAGTCACTGTAGAAGCATTGCAGCATTCCGAGGTCCCATTTGATCAGGTAGTTGCTCGCCTTGCACCTCAACGTGATTTGTCGCGCAATCCATTGGCTCAACTCAGTGAGTCATATTCCTCTTTTCTAGGAATTTTGATTAATTGTTGGCTATCATAGTGTTTGTCCTACAAGATTTTTCTGGGGTTGTAGATCAGAAGCATAGTCATACTCTCCATGGCATAACTACTGAAGAGATCAGGAATGCCACTGTTCGACTCGATCTCTCTATTCACCTCTTCACCAATGGTAACGAGCTACACGGATATCTCATGTATCAATCTGACCTGTTCTCGTCTTCCACGATCCAGACAGTTTGCGATGTCTTTCTACGTGTCATCAAGACAGCGACTCAGTATCCATCATCACGACTATCTACACTTCCTATTATCAGAGCACACGATTTCGAAGCTCTGTCTCTGAAGAACGCTGACAAGAAAATGGCAGCATCTCAAGTGTCTATCGGTGACAGATTCCGCGAGGTTGCTGGCCAGTACAGCAACTCTGTAGCCGTTGTGGATGGGTCAAGTTTCCTCACGTATGCAATGTTGGACGAACAAAGTGATCGTCTTGCATCCTGGCTGGTTAGCCGAAGGCTTCCTTCAGAGTCTATTGTCGGTGTGGTGAGTCAACCTACATCTTACTCCTGAAACATGATTCTGAACAATTGTTATAGCACATGCATCGTTCTTCGCTCCTAGCTATTACCTATACCGGATGTTTGAAAGCAGGGCTGGCATACATGCCTATGGACAAAGCTCTTCCTCTTGATCGTATGCGTTTAATGGTTCAACAAGCCGCATGTCGTCTTGTACTCACATCGGAAGAATGCGACCTTGGAGACGATATCCTGACCATCAATCTTCACGAGGATAAAGTAATGCTTTCCACGCCAATCGTCCCATTACCGGCAGTATCTGTACATGACCTATGCAACTTCATGTTCACCAGTGGTTCTACTGGGGTCCCAAAAGCTGTCATGGTGGAGCACTGGGGAATGCTCAATCTCTGCGCACCTGAAACTTCAAACTGGCCAGGGAGGATGAAGAACGCGTTGACGACTTCCATTGGATTTGATCCTTCGGGATTCCAAATCTTTTCAACTCTTCTTGGTGGCTCGGAGTTGCACTGTCTTCCTGATTGCGGCATCTTTGATGGTGAAGAGTATCAGAATTTCATTGTGGACTCTGGTGAGTGATTGTATATGAAGACTCTACTTCATAAACTTACCAATGCGATATTTTGCAGGAATTGAACGATGTGGTATGACACCTTCTGTGCTCAACGTACTTTTACAGTCTGAGAATGACTGGCTTGAGCGTTCATCTCTGCAGCACATTATGCTTGGCGGGGAAAAGCTGGTGCCTTCAGACGTGGCAGAATGCGTGCGCCGTCGACCTTGTCTGCAAATCTCATCGTCCTACAGTCCAACCGAAGCATCTGTCCACAGTGCTTACTTCCTTATCCCCCCTTCACTTGTCATGGAGCAGCTTTGTAGAATACCAATTGGCTGACCTCTCCCCAATACTCAGATTTACATCGTCGACAAAGACCTTGCGCCTGTGCCAGCCGGCGTTCTGGGTGAAATCGTTGTCGCCGGTGTCAATGTCGCCAGAGGATATTTGAACCAACTTGCGCTCACAGCAGAGCGTTTCGTTATACCGGAAAACTCACTTCTTGGCGATCAAAGACTGTACCGTACCAGTGATGTTGGCTTCTGGACATCGGAGGGTCTTCTTCAATTTATTGGGCGGAAAGATACGCAACTGAAAGTTCGTGGACAGCGTCTAGAGGCGGGAGAAGTTGAAGCCATCATAAAGCATCATTCTGGAGTCAAGTCTGCCGCAGTCGTCCTGATTCCGACTCAAATTGGTGACAAGTTGGTTGCTTATATCCAGCTAGGTGCCGACGAAGAAGTGAGGGAAGGAGGTGCCTTGTCTTTATGGGAGAACCAGTACAACCGAGAAGACATTTATGGAGAACTTGATGACGATGTGGTGGGCCATGATTTTGCGAGATGGGTCAGCATGTACACTGGCGAGGCCATACCAGTCATAGAGATGGAAGAGTGGTTGGACGACGCCATTGCTCACATTGCACCGAAATCGACAGATCGTGTTTTGGAGCTGGGAGTTGGAACAGGCAAGATTGCGTGGAACATCCTGGAAAGGGTGACATCCTTCGTCGGAACCGATCTATCATCAGTGGTCGTCAATTTCATGAGTGCTCAGATCGCTCGCAGAGGCGTTTCTTCTCGACTATCTGTGTTCCAAGCTGCTGCTCACGAATTCGATCAAACTCCCAAAGAAAACCCGTTTACCCTAGCTATCATCAATTCCGTCGCCCAGTACTTCCCCAGTGCTGGCTACTTCTATCAAGTCATCGCCAACATACTCTCCGTCATGCCCCAAGGACGTATATTCATTGGTGACATACGCAGTTACGCACTAGTACCCTACCACGATTTGGAGCGTGCACTGTCTGTTCTCGATGATAATTCTTGCATCCAAGATATCCGTGATACTATCCAGCGATACACAGACGTCCAGGACGAGTTCCTTCAAAGCCCTGCCTTCTTCTATGATCTTCGCGTTCGTTTCCCTGAGATCGTCCACATCGAAATCGAACCGAAATTCATGCACCACCGAAACGAGCTCAGTCGCTATCGTTATAGTGCTACACTCCACGTTGGATCCCCTCCTGTTCTTGTAACATCAAAAGACTGGATTGATTGTGCCATGATGGAGTCCGTCGCAACCGAGTTGAGAGCTAGGCTCAGGAACCACGACAATGCTGCTTTTGGCGCTATCAATATCCCTGTTTCTGATGTCCAAGAGGTTCAGAAAGCTCTTGAACTTGTCAAAGCATCCAACGCTCCGACATCAGTCCAGACCCTTCGTCAAAAGTTGACAGACGCTCTAGCTACTGCCGAAGTTACACCTGGATTTGTGATGCAGATGGCTCAGGAAGAAGGATGGAATGCTATTCTGGACTTCTCCTCACAACAGCCTATACCATCTCTTTGTGCCATTTTCACTCGGATCACGGATGTTCCAGTAGGCAAACTCGTCGGTGATTTCCCTCCATTAAACTCATCGGAGTCAGTGCCATCCTATAACGTGCTCGCTGTCAAAGATGCGGAGCTAGTGGCCGGAATCTTGAGCGCTGTTGAGAAGCACTTGAAAGATAGTCTACCAGCGTATATGATACCCAGTCCGATCATCCCTGTTGACGAGCTGCCGCTAAATAGGAGTGGAAAGTTGGATAGGAACATGCTGGCATCAAGAGAGTACTTTGAGAAGTATGCAGGAACGAGTTCGTCGTTACCTCATGTCTCAGGCGATTTGTGAGTTGTCATACTTTTCTATTTCTCGCCCCAGACTTATATCTCTATTACCTGTGCACAGAACGAACACTGAACGTGATGTACTCGCTATATTCGCCCGGGCTCTCAACCGTCAAGCAGATACCATTGATATACACGAGGGTCTTTTCAATCTTGGAGGCCATTCATTAATTGCTACCCTCATCGTCGCTGCCCTTCGTCGCGAACTCAAGACCAGCTTGTCCATGACTAACTTCTTCAAACATCCCACTGTGAAAGACACTGCTGCGTACATCGATACCGAAGAAGGACGTCCCAGCGAGGGTTCCATGTCTCTAGCTGAAACAATTGGTGCCAATGCAACTATCACCGTCCGTAATGAGCTTAGTGGTCCAGCGCTCTTCCTGTTCCCAGAAACAACCGGTTTCGCCTCTGTGTATTCTTCTGCATTTGATTACATTCCGCAGAAGATTGTAGCATTTGGAGACCAGAACTGGGGTCAGGACGACACTACCAAGTCTATTACATCCACCATCACTTCTCTCATTCCAGCCATGCGCGCAGTTCAACCCCAAGGTCCCTATTTCCTGTCGGGATGGAGTTTTGGTGGCTATTTGGCTCTTGAAGCTGCTCTGCAGCTTGAAGCAGTGGGAGAGTCGGTCGGTATCGTGATGATGTTTGATTCCAGCGTCAATCATTATGAGCGCGAGATTGGTAAAGAGCGTTGGTATTCAGAGCTTGACCCTCTTCTCGGAATTACAGATAAAGCACACTGGTTGACGCAATTTAGGAAATGCAATCGGATGGTCTACGAATACGACTTACGACCTGGATGCTTTGGTGGGCGAGTGGTGCTAGTAAAGGCTGAGAGGGGTAGAGGTGGGGAAGAGCATCTTCCTTCAGCTGACCCTTATAACGGTTGGCGCAAGATTCTTCCGCAAGTAGAGGTCATCGGCATAGACTCGGTGCACAGGGCGATGTTTGATCAAACCAATGGACCAGAGATGGGGAAAATTATTACTGGATTGCTTAACGAAGTTGAGGTGTAGTCGGTTGTTTTTATGTACAAATTATACTAGTTGGCATGTAAGAAAGAAACAAATCCGATAAAATATACAAGGCTTCAATCAAAAACATACGTCCAATCATTAACGGTCTTGTTCCCTTACTTGAACCTTCCCCAGATATCCCCAAACGCATCATCCTTCTTCTGCGCTGCCGGGGAAGTTGTACCCGCACCAGAAGACGCAAACGAACCAAACAAATCCTGACTAGTACCACTACCACCCATAGCCCCAATCCCAGCACTCGAATTACCCCAGGTATCATTACCACTCGCGAACAAACTCGGTTGCTGCTGCTGTTGCACAGGCGCAGCCGCCCCCCACACATTCGCCTGAGCAGGAGGAACAACACCAGCTCCCGTTCCATTCCAACCAGAGCACATCGCTGTACCACTGTTTCCCATCATACTAGTAGGATTCACAGCTGTGGCCTGAACACCGAGATTAGGAGCGTTACCTCATATACCAGCTTGCGACATGCCAGGCATCGCTCCATTAAACTGACCAAAACCTGCATCACCTACTACACTTGCTGCTACATTTGGCTGTGCAGCGGGAGAAGAAAAGAGTGACAAGATATCCTGTTTCATATCCTTCTTTGGAGGGGGTGAAGACGAACTTGGCACAGGTGTCGTTGATGGTGAATGAAAGTCGAGACTGAAAAGACCGTTATCAACTGCTGGTGCAGGAGCGGATATTGTGTGGTAGCTGCAGACGGAGATTGGCCTATGATTGTCGAAGAGATAAGTTGATCAATGATGACGGGCTTGGGGTTGTCTAGATGTGACGGGAGTCGCGTTTCGATTGGAGATACTAGCCGAAGGAGCATGTGTTTGTGTCTGCGTCGCACGAGGAGGCGGAGAAGAGGGCCGTTGTAGAAGAGGTTCAGCTGCGGCTGCGGAGGCGGCTGCCCTCGCCATGCTGCTTTCTAGGGTAGAGGTCTTCAGGAGGTGGACCTTCTTTGGCCCATCGTCTGGACTCGTATTTGGAACGGATGAAAGATTCCATTTTGCTGTAAAAAGTTTTGGTAAATTTGATAGTAAGAAGATGTATGACACGCACTGGTCGGGCGGGATATGACCTACTTTGAGATGTGCTTCTCAGTACAGATTGGCGCGTTGGTTTCCCCATGTTTAGATCGACTGGAGAGAAGGAATGAGATGTGTCCTGCTAGTATCGGATAACAGCAAACGAACCTCCATTTGCTCCGGCGTCCAAGTCTACAGACTTGACTTTACTGATATGCGTGCCCATTCCACGATGGATTCCCGAACATCGTATGCAGAGAAATACGCCGCTGGCAATGACATTAGCTGAGATAAGGCTGTGGCAGGTAATTATTTAAAGATTCCACGAAGCCCATCAAGGATCTAGACGACGTCTCGTGAATACGTTTTACAAGAAACTCAAACTAGAAAACTGACCATTCCGCTTGCAATCCGCACAAACCTTGTTCTCTGGACGCTTTACAAGTTCTCTGAGAGTACGACGTGTCGGTCAGTCGTTGCTCTGTCCTGTCTCGACATGATAGTGGGAGGAAGACCTATAAGACTCGGAATCGAAGACGTTCAACAGCCAGCGGAGGGGTCACCGGCCCTTAGTGAGCGCCTTTCTATCCATATCCTTTAGATATTAGCGCATGCAGATGGTCCGATAAGAGACACTGTGACCATCTGGCTTGGATTCCATTCGATGCTATAGTAAACAGGTCATTCGGTACGCATTTCCGAGTTCTCTGTCAACTCGCTGCCAACTTACAACCCAATGTTGACCTGATGTGACAGACACTTAATGTCCATGTCTATTAGTCACCTCGCTGGCTTCTTTTCAACCACCATGAACACTGCGAATACCTCTCACAAGCCCCATCCTCATCTGAAGAAACCTGTCATATTCATTCAGAAAGTTCCCGCTACCGTTCATAAAGAAGATCTATTCCAGCTGTTTCGCAAGTTTCAAGTTTCAGAAGATGCAACAATTACTTTGACAAAGGCGTCCACGAGGAGAGCCAAAGCTGGAGAGCAAGTGGCACGCGTTGAATTTTCGAGTTTGGACTCTGGTGCGTTCACGTTGAGTAGTATTTCTAGGACGCGTCAGACCTCTCTTTCTGAATTGCAGCTCAGAAGGCCATGGCCCTGTTGCAACACGAACAGTTGACGCCTCATTCCAATTTTCCACGTTGCATCTATTTCGCGTTGAGCAAGAATGGCTCTCCTATCAAGCCTTCTCCTGCTCCTTTACCACGTCTGTTCAAGTATCAAGATCTGAACGCATCTCGGGTTTACGATCTTTTGAGGCCTTATGGGCCGATTTTTTCGCTGAAAGTGGAAGAAGAGTATGGAACGGTGTCTGTCGTGTTTTGGAAGATTGAAGACATGGATGAAGCTGTTATATCCTTGGACCAGTCCAAAAGAGTCGGTGGGGTAGAGGCGAAACTATGGTCGACGAATAGTAGCTTTCAGTCCTCTGAGAAATTACCTTCTACGGTGAGATTTCTCAATGATTCTTGTGTCTTCAACTCAGAGCTAAACACGTTGAAATCGCAGGCCGAAATGGTAAGCGATGAGTTCGCTGTCATGCTTGCTTAATATCCATGTCACTTCATCATGTCAGGATCCTCCTTCAGAGCACGAAACTGGATCTGCGCCAATCCTACCGGAATCCAACGATGCGACAGCTATCCCGGTCACCAAAAGCAGCATCCCTGTGCCATCTAGGCCTGTGACAACATCTGCTTCAATAACTACTGCGTCGACCAGTATTTCGCAGCCGACGGGCCCGGGGTGCACTCTGTTCTGCATTGTATGAAATTAGCTATCATCCTCGTTCGTACTTCTGATTGCACAATACCCACACAGTTCCTCCCCGTGTCGATGGACGTAGCTGGTTTCCAAAAGCTATTTTCGAAAGTGAGTTGCCAACCTTAAAACACTTCGTACTGTTGATCCTACTTCATTTTTTATTTGAAATTTTAGTTTGGCGATATCACAAGGTACATAACCTATTCCATTTTCATCGCGTGCCCTTTGGTTTTCATGAACCTGATGTTGACCAAGTGCCGAGATACATAACCAGGATCGTAAACGAGGGTACTCACATGGGCTTATTTCCTTCAAAAACCGGGAAGATGGTGAGCTTCATTTTTTCATGATTCCACCTTGTAAATCATATTGAAACTCCTGCGTTACAATAGGTCTCCGCGCTATTGATGCTATGAATGGATTACTCCTGGAAAGAAGGAAGATAGTTGTACGCATGGACCGTAAGGACAGCAAGATCAGTGGCAATGGCAACGGCAACAACAGAGGTTCTGAACGTACCGTAAGCCATACAATCGCGTCGTGTGCTTTCCAAACGATTTATATGACTTTTCAGAATACTGAGGAATCACTAAAGTCGACGGAACCTGTGCATCCATCTAATGATAATGAGTGGCACGGTGTCTCAGAAGAACGAGCTTCGTCTTCACCTCAAACTTCGGACATTCACGCCGATCCTAGCGTCGTTGAACCTGAAACAGAGGCAACTTCGTTCAGCCCGTCTGATTCCGAAACGACTCTCGTAGGCTCATCTACAATCCCTCTCGCAGAAGATACCTCATCTAGACCTAGCTACTCCAAAGTAGCACAAGCCGACCCTCCCCAGTTCAATTTTCAAGCACCCGAAAACTCCTCAAGCATCCTTGATGACGACACAGCGAAAAATCTTGCTAGCCTCGTGTCTAACATATGGAAAGAAGAAGCTGGGAAGCTGAGGGCTGAGTTAGTAGACTTGAGGGTTCGGGAAGGCAGGATTGCCGAGGAGCTGGAAGATTCGAAAGCGCAGGAGAGCAGGATCGCCAAAGAATTGAATGACTCAAGGGCACGCGAACGTAGAATTGCAGAAGAGCTGGAGAACGAGAAGGTGAAGCGTGAAGAAGAGAGCAGGGAAGCCCAGGAGGAAATAGCCGACATGCGGATGACAATTAACGGACTCGAGTGGGAGAACGAGTATCTGGGCAAGGAAAAATTACGTCTGCAACGCCAGTTGGACATACAGTTTGAGGAGAAGGTTGAGGCTGAGGCAATGGCGAAGGAAATGAATCGATTGCGCGAGGAACTTACTAGATGTGAAGATCGAGAATTTGGTCTAATGGAGAGAGCTGAGAATCTTGTTGAGCGGCTTCAAGAGGCTAAAGAGCGAGAGGCAGAAAAGGAGAACACGATTGCTAAACTAGAGCGACAATTTGATTTGTCGGAGAACAAGATCGCTGAACTAGAGCGACAGCTGGAGTTGTCGGAATCAAGAAGGAAGATCCTGGAACTCGAAGCTGATAAACCCAAATGGGAGGAGGCGAGGAAGAAGAGAGAAAAGGCCGAGAAAGAAGAGGAAGAGAGAACGCGGCAGAGGGATCTTGAGAAGGCGAGGCAGAGAATGAAGGATATGCAACAGAAAGAAAAGGAGGCCAAAGAAGCAGCTCGGCTCGAGAAGCAGAAGGAGGAAGAACGGAGGAAGAGAGAAGAAGCGGAGAGGAAAAGAGAAGAAGAAGAACAGAAGAGGAGGGAGGAAGAACGAAGGAAGAGAGAAGAAGCGGAGAGGAAAAGAAAAGAAGAACAGAAGAGGAGGGAATTGGAGGAAAAATTGCGGCAAGAAAAAGCTTGGCGTGAGGCTACTGCGAAGGAAGTGGAGCGTTGTCGTACGAGGGACCGTACCTGGACTCCATGGATATTATGGGGCACGTCCTGGGCGCTGGATAGATTCAAACTTGTCATGAACGAGTTTGAAACGCAAAAATTCTCTTCAAGTTGTCCAATGGTCCTGCTGTCTATTCCGTGGCCTGTCCTTGACCATCCATCGTCCTTCAAGCTGGAACAGGTACAGTGGGACGCGGTCGAAAAGTTTTTCAATGCTGTCCAGAAAGAGATGTCGTACGCTGACTATAAAGCACTGGTAGAGAGGGCTCATAAGATGTTCCACCCTGATCGATGGAGGTCGAGGAACGTCTTGAGCTCAGTGATGGACGTGGAAGAACGCGATGCCTTTGAGAAGGCCGGAAATAGAGTCTCTCAGGCTATCACCCCCATCTGGAGGAATTTGAGACGATAGTCAAATTTGGAGCTCGTTATTTTTGTTCCGCCATACCTTATACTTCTTGGACTGGTCTGCATAACCTGTTGCTCTCTGATTTTGTACCTAATCGTACATACAGATGAGTGGCAAAAGGTTGAATTTGCATCATCGATAGATCATATACTCTACTCACGTACTTGAAATACGTGAGTGGAGTATATGATCAAAGGGGTAAAGCGGTGAGATAGCTAGTAAGTTCAGAACAGAAAGGTCAAAGGAGAACTTGAAGCCAACGGCCTATTATTGATGATCTATCTCCTCAAGTTTCTCCAGATCCGGGCGTAATCGCTTGGGAGACAATATTTTCGGCGGGAGTTCTTTCGCATTCATCACTGAGCTCAATTGGACGTTCCTCGACCTCCAACGGTCTGGATGGAACATCTTGTTTCTTTTCTCTTTCTCTCTTCCTCTCCTTTCATCACCTTTCAACCTCTCTCACCGACTCTTCATTCGCTTCATAGAGTAGTGTAATCTCTTTGTCCCTCCTCCTTCGCCAAATCCTCAGCAGCCCTGCTCTCTCTGTGTCTCTCCCTTTCTCTCAACTCGTTCAACATATTGTTTCTCGGACCATCACTCAACCATCACTTCGGTCCAATTGAGTCCTCTTGACTTCATCTTTCCACATATCCGTCAAGAAAGTGGAATGGGTCTGTGCAGTGTCATGGTCGAGAGTAGTACTGGTCAAAGAAGTACCGGGTACCGGCGTGGCAAGGCTCCGCGCGATCTAACTGTCAGACTATCTTCCCTAACATCGCATTATGAAGAGTCATGAAGCGTAAGATTGACTGGAGTGATAGTGTAGTAAGTAGTAGTAATCCGTACTAAGTCCGTATATGAGAATGAACGAGAGAGTAGTAGTAAAGTATCGTCCGAACATGGATGGAATTAGCACACCCATGCAACTCGCGAGAAAAAAGACAGAAAAAAGACAGAAAAAAGCCAGTCCATGATAATGTAACCCGAGCCGTCAAAACGACAAGATCACATCGCAGCCATGACAAACCAAACCCCAGCCCCAACCACCTCCAATGATCGACCCAGTGTCTACCAGTCCACCACCTAGTGCAACAGTCCGCCAAATCTCAGCTTTGGAAGAAGTTTACGCACATCATAACCCCGCTGACCACGCTGTTCCACAGCTGCAGCTTCTGAATCATGCATCCCTGGCTTTGCCTGCACCTGCTCCCCGTCAACCGCCGGGCTTGCCGGATCCTTCTCGGGCTGTGAAGGAGAAGCCTGAGCTGCGCAAATGTCTTCGAGAGCCTTGACAATATTCGCCACACGTCCTTCTTCAACACGAACATCTCTATCGCCCCTTGGCTCCGCGCGGACTGCAAGAGGTTGATGGATCTTGAGATTGGGATTGATAGGAAGACGAGGGCTGGCTGTTGCTTGCTGAGTAGTGGACTGGACGGCTTTGGCAGCTTCTATGGCCCCCAATCCATAGGGGAGAGAGTCCATAGAAACATCGACGTCGGTGTCTGGTGCAATAAGCTTGACGGTGGATATATCGTCGAAGCGCAGAGGCTGGATAGATCGAACAGGGTACGCGATCTCGGCAGCGATAGGCTTGACGTTACCCATGTCCTCGTCCTCGGTAATATCGGGAACCTCGAGTTCTGGGTGGACTGGATAGGTTTCAGGAGTGATGGGACCGACGCTTTCCATATCCGAATCTCCGTCAGACAACAGAGGTCCACACGTATCGTCATCTGAGCGGACACGATGCTCAATGCTCCCATTCTTGTCGCCGTTTTCCTCAGCCGTATTGGGGCCAACGACAGGCGAAGAAATGGATATCAAGGTCTCTTCCGACTTGTCTGGAGACGCGTAGAGTGTCTGGATAGCAAGAAGCGTACGACGAATTTCGGGGATAGAGTCCAAGCGTTCGCTGGGCTGGATTTGAAGAATTTGCATAAGAAGAGCAAAGACGCTGCTGGAGATGGGCAACGATTCGAGAAGCCAGGGATTGTTATTGAGGAAGTGATTGAAGTGGTAGTCTTTAGTACTAGCTTGCTTCCAGGGACTGCGAGCGGTGATGAGATTGATGAGAATGATGCCTAGGGCCCAAATATCGTTATGCATAGTCGAATAGGCATCTCGTCCAAAGCCAAACTCCTTTCCGATGCATTCTGCGTGGTCGTAAGGTCAGAACATAGGACATACCCGTAGCCGGGGATGACGTACCAGGACTCATATACTCTGCACTTCCACAACCATAGCTACGAGAATGGGTCTGGTCGGTTGCCAGACCGAAATCCGCCAGAAGGAACCGTTTTCCATCCCTGGAGCATAGAATGTTCTCGGGCTTCAGATCGCGATGGTACACCGACATCTTGTGACAGAAATGAACGCCGTCGAGGATCTGAGTAAAGCAGGTCTTGATAAGATTCTCCTTTCCTTGGAACATCCCGTGTTCAACGATAGCACTAAAGAGATCTCCTCCTTCGCACAGCTCAAGGACAACGAAGACGTGGTCGTACTCATAAAAGGCGTCTTGAAAGGTGACAACATTGGGATTTGAGGAAACCTTCTTGTGAAGAATGAACTCGCGTAGCTGGAAATCATCGTCCCTTGTCGATTTCTCGTATCTTCGAAGACATTTGACAGCAAACATGTGGTTCTTATCCCGCTGGACCGCGTCAATCGCCTTGTAGACTCTACCGTAGGCACCTGAGCCAAGTTCCTCGAGGAGTAGAAGCTTGCCTTCGTCGATTTCGCAAAACGTGAAATCAACTGGGCGGGATGGGTCTTTGGAGATGGATTGGGCCTTCTTGGGCTTGGGTTCGCTTTGGCGGGCTTGATTAGGTTGAGACATGGCTGGAAGAGAAGAAGATAGAAATGTAAAACGCCCTGCGTTAAGAATGTAAAAGGCGACTTTCAAAGTACGCGTAGATGATGGTAAGAAAGGAAAAAGGAACGAAGAGAGGGGCTCTTCAACAGGCCGCCTTTTTTGTAAACTCCGACAAAACTCCGACCGATATCATCGTCTGATCCCGACACGCAACCTATATGCTCGATATCTATGTATGTACGTCAAGTTTTTACATCTATGATCAATGCTAGAAATATAAAAGATGCTGCATACTCATCTAGGACATATCCCAGCGGGAATGCGACTCATTGAGCACACCTAGTACTAGATGTAAGTATGTCATAAGTTGCACCGAAACAATCGACATAACCGGGGGCATCATCTCCTCTGACCGTCCACAGTCCTCCGAAAGCGCCATGACGGCGTCACTACTACTATCATCCTTCGAATAAGGCGGAACAGCAGTAGCGTCCACTGCAGTCATGTCATTGTCACTCGACTTTACCGAGCCGTCCGAACCGTATCCATCGCCGGCAGCTTGACAAGCAAGCCAAACATTCGAAGCCCGCTTCGTGATGAAGTCTGTTGGGTTCTCTTCCATGAATTCCTCCTCAACAATTTCATCGACTTGCTGGTCATCTGAATTTGAGCAAGTGGCGTTAGACGTTATGTTTGACGCCGAATCCCAAGGCATGAGTGACTCGGAATCAGTCCGCCGAAGAAACCTGGTCATCCGACTCAGCAAGCTGATCGTGACGTTTGGAACGCCCCGCACCAGGTGACGAGCCCGGATTGTTGGAAGATGAGGTAGCAGAAAGCGCACGAGAAGGAGCACGAGAAGGCGGGAGAAGGCGGGAGAGAAGGACCGCCAGAACCCGTCTTCTGTGTACTGGAAGTGCGGGAAAACGCCCGAGTGGGCTTCTCATTCGATAGTTCCGGAGGATCCCATGACGGCGAAGTCTTCGTCCAGGTACGGTAAATATCCCGTATAGCTTTCAATGTCGCCTCAGTCCAGGGATCGCAAACTCGCTCGGGAAACGCTACATAGAAATTTCCCCTTCCCCAAACACTTTCTCGAGTTTCTGGCCTGTTTTGAAAATGACAAAGTGTGGGTGGACATGGATTGCAATGAGAGGAAGGTCCTCGTAAGGATAACTTGGAAAGGGCTGCATTTCGCTATCTTCGAGGACTGTTTGGAATCGATCGATTGTGCCAGGTGGTTTTGCCTGCTTGAAAGGGATGAAGCGGTACTTGAAGGAGGATTCCTGGTTGTAAAACTTGGTTATATTATTAGTTGATCTTATGGCCCGTGAAGTCAAAAGCCAGCATGTGGATCTGTCGTGGTTCTGCTCTCTCTCTCTTTTATCTTGTACATCTCCTTCAAGTTAACGATTGGGATATCCGGAAGCTAAAACCAATACCCGGCGGTTGACTCGTCATCAAATCTGCGGTGGAAATAGATGTCGAGTGTGACAATGATCAGGATGAGCCTGGAGCAAGATATTCTGACTTACGGGTCTGGATATTGCGGTGGGTGTCGGGGTTGGATGAGCCCATTCCAAAATCCGTCTCTGTGATAAAAGAATGAGCGTCGAGTCACTTCAGTATCGAGGAGGTTACTGACGATTTCCAGTTGCGTCGATCTCCTCACAATATGAGAATATTCGACCGGTTCTTGATCGTCCTGGAGGCGATGGGTCAACACACATAATGGCCTTGTACCTTTGCCATCTTCTCTTTAAACCTGGCTGTTTTGACCGAGCTGTCCGTCACCGCCCAGAGGATCTTGCACATCTCTCGCTGCTTAATCCCATTATCACACCATTAGCTCTGTCCTTGCAGATGGTTGAAAGTTGAGACACAGGCGCGACTGGTTTTTGAGGCGTATTCTGACTATTAGTGATGCGTTCCTGGGCCGGTTCGTAGTTTTGATCGTCTGAGTCATCTGCGTCCGTTGTTGGTGGAGACGAACCGGTGCTGTCTGTGTCGTGGATTGGTGGAATATCACTGGAGGATGTTAGGCATGCAACGACAGTGCGGGAGGAACCAAAGGTAGTACCGGCTGCGTTGCCCATGGCCAGTTCTGGAAGATATAAGTACGAAATATAAAGGGAAGATGCAACTGTTGGTTGAGCGAATCGAGTGGTTGTGTTTGGATTTTCAACTCCAGGATTGCAAATGCTTTGAAGTGTTCATTCAAAGCATGTAACATTAGATTTACTTATAAGGCAAGCCTGAGATTATTTGTCATTGTCAAGCCTGGGGTCAAACTGACGCGCCGACCTTTCTCATCTTCTACAGCAGTCTGTCTGGAACTTTGGAGATAGGTGAGTCCTTGCCACTGTTTTGTGCTAACTATTCATGAACTCGACACAGGACCTGTTCCTACTCTACTAGTACCGCTGAAAGAGTTCCCGTTTCCGCAACGGGCAACAGGTGCGTATCCGTGTTCCTTCGTCAGGCTATCTTGCTAAAATCCACCTAAGAAGAGATTCTACGGGCAGGAGGCCTCTGGAACAAATGCTGTTGCAAACATTTCCATCGTTCCAACCACGCGTCCAGGACATCGACCTACAATTTTCACGGGACCGTATTCGCTCACCAGGCTCTCCCACATCCCTAGAATTCAGCCAGATCTCCGAACTCATTTTGCATGCCGAGCAGGATCTTTCTGACTACGAGAAAGACATACAAATTGTAGAGAACGTTCTGTTGGATCTCAAGAGGAAAAAAGAGGAGTTGGAACGTTATGTGGATCATTGCAAAGCCTATCTTCCCCCCATTCGCAGACTGCCCATGGAAATTATGGGCGAAATCTTTCTATACTATCAAGACCTCCATAGGTCTGGCAGGGAGGATCGTCAGTTCAGGGAGCCTCTCACCAGGCCTTTCTACTCAAGTCCAGCTATGACAGCCTTGGTGCTCAGTTCAGTGTGCAAACTATGGCACACTACCACCCTTGCTACTCCCCAACTATGGTCGCGCTTTTCACTGCATATAAGGGAAAAGTGCGGCTCTCTATTCCATCTACTCGAAATCTATCTCTCAAGGTCAAAACAGCACCCTCTCACCCTTGATCTCGTTGTTAACGGAGAAGGGCCGACTTCCAATACCATTATAGGCCTGCTTTCTGCCCATTCCCATCGTTGGGTTTGTACGAGTTGTCTTTACGACGAACGTCTGGACTTGAATTTGCAGACGGACCTTCCTCTTCTGCAATTCCTCGAAATGACGTGCCGAATGCCCTCTGCCAGAAGTAGCGACTCTCTCAATTCATTTGCTGGAGCACGTACTCTTCGGACAGTCTCTCTGTCGGGTATATTCCAGTTCCTTCATTCAAGCCTACGTTGGGACCAAATCCACTTTCTTCGTGCACACGAACTTCGCACTGGCGATGTTGGCCTTCCCAAATATGTGTGGGAGTTGACCCAGAAATGTCCTGCCCTTCGTTCCCTGGAATTGGAATTCGACGATTGGCCACCTCATGAACCAGCCGGATTCACAAGCAGTGTTCATCTGAGCAAGTTGGAAAGCTTGTGTCTAGAGTATGTCATGTGGTACAGCATCTGCGAGCTCTTCTCTGTCTCCACTCTCCCCAGCTTGCGCAAATTATTACTTGGACTATACGTCGAGGGGCCTACTCCGAATACTGCCATATTTGCTGCTTTCATTTCTCGGTCCCAGTGTTTCATATCTGTCCTAAGGCTGGAAAACCTCGAAAAACCCACGGTACAACTTGCTTGTGACATGTTGCACCATATACCCACCTTGACCGAGCTCATTGTAGAAGAAGGAATCATGCTCGACAAGGGATATCATGATCCACTTATCATGGCAACCTTGATGGCGACCCTGCGTGTCCCTCCGAATCCTGTTGAGGCAGACAGACGATCTGGAGAAAACGAACCTGTCCTGCCGCTTCTCCATCGACTCGTCATGGAGGTCAATGCAGATCGTTTTGAGGCCTCTCGGTTTGTAGACATGCTCGAGTCACGAGGGATGCTGGCTGGAGGGAGTCTGGGTGCTTTGAAGTCGGTGCGGCTTTTCTTACAGTGGAGTAATGATGCCGAGGACTTCACCTTGCCACTTCTACAACCGCTGGAGGCCTGGCCGGGGATGGAAATCATTGCGAGCACCCGTGGGTCTAGACGGTACCTGATGAATGAAGATAGCGAACGCTGGGTTTGATGCCAGGCAGTTCACAGTGAAATGCTTTGTGGACTCGAGAGAGTAATGGTTGAAGTGTCCGTTGAAAGCATGTATGATGTTACATAGATTATTACAAAAATGTGAATCCACATATTGGGTTGTCACTAGTATATAGATTATTGCAAAATCACTGGAGGATGTTATTCATGGAATGACAGTGCGGGAGGAATTCTGTTCCTAATCTACTACTACCGCTGAAAGAGATTACTCAGAACTACCGTTTGCACATTGGACGACAGGTGCGTATCCGTGTTCCTTCGTCAGGCTTTCTTGCTAACCCGCCTAATGAAGACACTCTATGAGCAGGAGGACTCGGGAATTAATGCTTTTGCAAAGACTTCCATCTTTCCAGCCGCGCGTCCAGGACATCAACCTACAATCTTCACGAGACCGTATTCGCTCACTAAGCTCTCCCACATCCTCAGAATCCAGCCAGCTTTCCGAACTCATCAGCACGAAGTGATGTACTAGGATTCTATGTATATGTACAAGTCGTAGTTTGCCAATGCTTAATCTGCAATAAAAGCCAAGGAAAATCGTGCAATGCAATACCGATCAGTGACAACCCAAATCAAAGCGCCCTCTCTTCCTACGATCATCTTCGTCATCTTCGTCGTCGTCAGAGTGTTCCCTACGGATTCGCTTCCTCTCAATCGGTCTGAGCCTCCTGGCGCCTCTCTGATCAACTCGATCTCGGGATTTCTTTTTCTTCTCCTCCTCAGCCTTGCGACATTCGAATTTAACGTCAGAAGAACCGGTTCCGTTGAGAGGTTCCTTTCTCCGCCATATAGCCGAAACCACCAAGGAAAATTGCAAAGACTTGGATCGAGCTCGCTTGGAACGCGCTTCGAGCACATCGCCAGCTTTAATGGTGAACCCGTTGATCTCCTCACTGTCACATCCGATGTATTCATCATATTCGGTACTCTGGAAGGATAGGGACAGGAAGGCATCAGAAAGATTATCTAGAGCTGAGTGCACATACCTTTTCGCGGGATTGGACCACCGTTTCTGCCTGTTCATCATCATCATCTTCGTCTTCTGACGGTCCATCGTGATATTCCGACCCGTCCTCATTCGCCGATGACTCAGAGCCGCCATCTGCTGTATCTTCCGTATCGACAAAGCGGGCTGGAACCACAGCGCGTCCGGTGTGGCTTGATGAGCGACTGGCGTGTTGCAAACCCAAGATACCAAAACCGTTTTCCGGCCCGTCCTCGTTCTCCGATGAGTCAGACCCCCTATCTGTTGTATCTTCCATATCGTCAAAGCGGGCTGGGACCACGGCGTGTCCAGCGGTGTTTGATGAGTGACTGGCATGTTGCAGACCCAAGATACCATAACCATTTTCAAGGAGTGGTGAAGATCGTCGGGAGTGCTCAGGAGTCTCTTCACGAACATCGATATCTGGACTCCTGTAACTCTGGGTACCTTCCGAGCTGATACCAACTACAGATACGGTCCCAGGGCGTGCATCGCCACAATCTGTTGACCAAGTTGTATCAGTAAGCTCAAAAGAGCCCATGCCCTCGACGTTGATCTTATATGAAACTGCTCCTTCCAGAGGTGAGAAAGAAACAGATAGACGGCTGCCGTTCATTTTTGCGACCACGGCAGAGACGGCGTCCAAAGGACACTTGAATACCACATCTTCAGAATGCGCTAGGGGCTGGTTCTCCTCTTTCTGACAAACAGAAATCCGGACGGTATAAGCATGACCAGCTTTTGGACCGGAGAAGGTTGCCAGAGGGTCAACGACAGTCACAGGAGCGGCAATGAGTTCTTTCAGGAAAATGTGAGGACATATGACAATGAAGATAAGCTTCAGCTAGAACTCACCGGATTGAGCAGCATGACTTGCAGAAGGGCTGGTTGTAGAATTAGGACCATCTACATCGATAGATTCTGCAGGAGGGATGAGTGTGTGTACATGAAATTAAAACTCGGCGTGAACTCGCCAACTTTGATCGGATGATCTTGAGTCCCTGCTAATGGTTCTGTACTATAGATGAGTGTACGTCACGGTGAACTTGATGGTCAGTGAAGCTCACTAGGTTCAGCTGTACAACCAGTAGCCATTGTAGCAGGACCTAGACGGTCGTCTTCAGCAGCTTCAGCCAAGGGCTCTACAGGAAAATGAGTAAAAGTTGTTCTGAACTCAACCAGTCACTCACTCACCAACTTTGACGTTAGGCATCGGAAGGGAATTTATGCCAGGACGAAGCTCAACCACAAAGTGCGAGGCATGGTCAAGAGATATCCACTTGACCGCCACCTCCCTCAGACAGCCTTTACCATCAAACTGGTAATCAAACGAGATTTTTCGGGGAACGAGTTTGAGCGTAAGCAGACAACGATTGACGGCCTTTCGTTGCTTGGAAGGATCTAGTAGGTGGAACTGCGAAGAAATTTGTTGGACCAACTCATGCAGAGAGCAGTCACAAACAACACTTTCGCGTTCTTCCTCCGAGTCGGTATCTCGTACTGAGGAGTACGCTGGGCATTTGACGCCTTCGCCGTGTACGTACCCGGCAGAAAGGTTTCGGTCATTAAGGAACAGCTTGGTTCTATCGTGTAGAAGTGCGTCCAAGTCGAGTGACGGGTTGCTAGCCTTCCATTCAGACGTGATGTGAGTGGTTTCCCCAATGTTGGGAATAAGGAGGGAAAGGGAATGAATGACATGAGAAGCAAAAGCTGTCGAGATGTCTGAGACATCCCTGCTTCCAAGCCCCACGAACAACTTTTTCTGCTTCTCCTCCGCTGACACTATCAGGGAATGTTCCTCGAAGAGGCTCAGAAGCTTGTTCGGAGGCGATATAGGTACCCAGCCCAGAGAGTCAAGGATCTTCCGTTCGGAACGTCCCTTTTCGCCACTCATATTACTGACAATCCAAATATGCGACCCGTTGTGTTCAGCTTTCTTCTGTGCAAGGTATTTGGAAAAGAGGTGTTTGACAACCTCGCGAGGGAGATGTGATCGGGCACCCGAGATATCGAGGCAGAAGGGATCATCGTGGAACAGCCCAAGGTATCTGCAACTGATCTCCTTTACAGGAGCCTTGATGTCCTCGGAGTCATTCATCTCCTCCATTATGAGATCCGACCAGATCAGAGTAATAAGTTCCACAAGGAGGTTGTTTAAAGGGAGGTCCCTATCACGGCCAAGGGAGAGTCTTCTGAAGATGTTGTATCCGAAGTGCAATTCGGGAGCCTGACCATTTTTAGTGCTATCGGTGTAGTCAATAACGAGGATACCCTTGTTGTAGAGTCTTGTCAAGTAACGCTTGTCGGTATTCGCGGTAAGGACGTATCCTCGACATTCCTTGTCATCCTGCCTGGTCCTTAGAATGACATCGGAGCTGGGAATGTTGAGAAAAAGGAAATTATCAAAGTACTTGTCGGCGTTAGCGCGAGATAAGCCTCCGACAACGACCTTGGTTTCTGGCTTCACTTCAGCACTCGTGGAGTTGGTGAAATGGACGCGAAGCTGAGGATCTTGAGATAGAGACCGTCCAGCGGAGACGTCAAACTTCCAAATATTGGAGCCCGTGAAATATCTCACGTCGTAGTCGCGATCACCACTTCCATCGTCTGACTGACGATACCACTCCTTTCGCATCTCTGCGCGAATATGAGCAGCAACAAGGGCTAAGATACCTGTTGGGCGTGATAACATCAAAATTTCTGCAAGCATCCGGGAAGAGATAATGTGAAACAGCGCTTACCAACTTTCATCCCTTCTCCATGGCCACCAATGTAGTCGATGTTGGAGTCCTTGTTATTCTTGTCGGTGGTACCCATGAGAAGAACATTCTTATTCAGAACAACGCTCCTATTGAGCAACGTGAGTTTACTGATAGGTGTCTTCACGGTGCCGTCTGCGACAGTGCCAGGCTTAACTGCCTTGTGAGAGAATTCAATGGTTCCCAACGACCTTGTGCTTGAATTCCCAGATACACCAGAATCGAAAGCTTCGAACCTCCAGCCGTCCTTAGTAGACTTCTTGATGACCTTGGGGGTCCGTCCACCAGTCTGTTTCAGAATTTCATCCCACCAGTTCTGAACCAGTTCTCGGACTCCTTCGGCAGGACCGAATGAGGGGAGCGCGTACGTGTCCACAAGACCCAGCTCGTGAGTTCTCTTCTCATTTTTCTTTTTCTCGGGTGGCGAATCTCGCGATGGAGCCTGAGGAGGGCGGTGTGAAGACATGGTGTCGAGAAACGAACAGTTCCACAATCACATGATGATGTTCAGGCGCAACTTGTTTTGCCAGCGTCACTGGCCCTCAACGCTCAGCGCTCAGCGCTCAGCACTCAGTACTCAGCTCTTCCTCCTTTTGCTTGCCATTCTATCGCCAAAGGATCTGTGAAGATCACATCCCAGGTCAAGCACAGCAATAGCATAGGAAATTTTTTGGTCAAGGACGTTCCTGCCAATGGTGACGCGCCCACACGCGTCAATGTTGTCTGGACGGATAATGGAATCCTTCAACACCCTAGAATCCTGCTCTCGTCCGTATCTGATTACTCAGTCCAGCTCGGGAGCGTCTTCACTGGGTCTTAACTTCAAAGTTGTCACAGGATCTTCAGCCTTTACACCTCCTCTTCCCGAACTTGATGTCTAGTGTTGACTGTTCACCAGTCACGACCGATCGACGCCAACATTAAACGTAGGCTCCGAGTATTTCTACAGCTGCATCGAAGTGGGTCAGCCTTTCCGATGTCATGAGTACGGCGCTTAAGGTCAAACAAGTCTCTCTGATCGGTGTCGCAAGGACATCTAACTGCTACGTCCTGTGCCTGCGGTTGGCCTGCGGAACCGCAAGCCCAACAACAGCGGGATGGGAGCCCTTCCAAGCAATCGGCGGACAACTTGATGGAAGTGCAAGAGGGCAAGGTAAAAAAAAAGGGTACGTTGTCCTTACCCGTGCTGTGTACATTACATAAATGAGCTGAAATCAACAGATTCTGCTGATCCATGAGACCATGACGACGAGTATGACAGGGGTTCCTTTGTGTTCAAAGTGGGTTGTGAGGTGATTTACCTAGGGACTCATCTAGTTGTACCTCACTATAGTTGTACCTCTTTCTATCATCATAGTCAAGCTAGTGTCAAACTAGTGTATTGCTTTGAAGTTGTAGGCGTACTTTGTACCCAAAAAGTAACTGTACAAGTTGGCATAGAGTTCGTTGAATCAGAAGATACTTTGACGCGCGTGAACAGCTTCTGTACTTCATACTTGCCTTTTTCTTACTCTCACCATGCGCTGGTTATTATTATGGTACCCATCATAGCAATCACTATAAAACCTCGGCTATACATAGTCCCCGCAACTTTCACCCTCTTTTCTTCGCTTTCGACGTGATGCAACATCACCGGTCTAGCTCTTCGGCATCGCGGAACAAGTCCAAATCTCCAGTCCGTCATACAAGCGATCCTCTGAGCAGTTCAGTCCCGAATATCTCCTTAACTCCACCAACCCAGTTTCGGAACCTATTCGATTCCTGGCATCACCCGTTGGAGACTCGGGGACGTACAAAAGAACGATCCTCAGACTTCACCATTGAAGTCTTTCCATCAACTCGAGAATCAAGCGCCGAGAAATCGAATTGGTCAACGGACACACCTTCGCCATGGTTAGAGAAGTATAGCCCTAGACCATGGCAGATGACACCAAAGAAGAAGGATTCGGTGCCAAAGGAACAGACGGAGGCATATTTGAAGACTCGGACGGTAAGATTTCAGTGTGTCCAACAGCTTTGTCGGGTGTTCTGACGGCGTTTATAGCGGGTGCAACAAGCAACCAAATCCATAATCGACATCTCAGTCGAACTTGCCCGTACGGGCCTTAGTATCGTTGGCGAAGCGGGAGAAGTACTTCCAGTCCCAGGTCTGGGCATTGCTGCGAAGTTGCTCGAGGAGATTTGGGATGCTATTGAGAAAGTCGATGTACGTCACGAGTTGAACATTTGCAGATGAGTTGCTTACCAGATTTTTAGTCGAATCGTCTTGCCTGTCTACGTTTGGCAGAACGTTGCGCAGAGATCTTACTTGCAGTCTATGAAGAAGTTCATTCTTCTGGCAAGTCAGTGCTGCTGGAGCTACATCAACCTCTGGATCAGTTGATAGAGTTCGTTTCTGGACTCCTTCTCGCTCTGACTACTCTAACCTCACCACTATCAGATCCTTCAAAGAGATTTTGAGTTTTGTCCACGGGCTCAACTCTCAACCGTTTTGGAAACGTTACCTCAAGCGGGATCGCATTCTGGAGCAGATAGATGAATGTAACGAGTCCTTGAGTGATTGCCTGTACATGTTTAATGTGCGTATATCATTTGTCTGTTTTCGCCCCTTGCTCATCTATTTCCCCACACAGTTCAGGGTCCTCGCACGGATACTGAAAAACGTCATTTCTCCTGCAAATCAAGATGTCACCGAGACTTCGGATCCCTTCGTCCCAGGTTTATTATCCACAACCGGGCAAGGCCGATCTTCCGATAGTCCACCTATATCCCCAATCACCCAAGACGACAACGACACCGACAGCTTCCACATGATCAATTTCGAAACCACATCCACCGTCTCAGAGGATGATATCGCCTCCACCAAAGAAGATCAAATCCGTGAACACCTTCGCGCTCTCCAGAAGCACCAAAACGAACGAGACAAAGCCCGTGACTTGTCGGATATCCGTCAACTCCTTGCCACCGCTCTCGAAGCTTCTTCTGATAAAGATATGATGAGGATTCTGAAGCTTGCGCGTCAGGACATGCCTGATGCGTTTAAAACGCTTTTCAAGATGATTACGGTGCCGGGAAAGGTGCATACTCCGATTCCACCTGGAGCGAGGGAGTTGCCGGTGTTGAGGGCGTTTACTTGGCCGCTGGATGAGCAGCAGAGCGATATGCTGGATGCAGAGATTTTGGATCGGTCTCAATTGATCAATAATTTGGTGACTGAAGCGGGGATGCCGAGTTGGACGATGAGCAAGTGCGTTTTTCTGTCCATCTGAGTGTGAAGAAGTGGTGCTGACTATTACCGTCTTTTCAGGTCTGACATTACCTTCCAGGAGCTGGCCGGCCGTGGTTTCTTCTCAAACGTCTACAAAGGCATCTGGAGGCAAAGCGTCTGGAAACGCATAACTGTCGCTATCAAAGTACTTGAGCCCTCAACACCGGCCGAAGCCTTCAAAGCCGAACTAGATATCTGGAAGTCATTGAAGCACCCAAATGTCCTTCCATTGTTCGGTTCCAGTGATATCACGGAGGACACCAAGTTCTTCGTGAGCCCATACATGGAGAACGGCTGCTTCATGGATTACCTGAAAAGGCTGGAGTGGACTATGGGGTTAGGGAACGATTCCTCGAATAAGCCAAAGTCGATTTTGAGCCCAGCTGACGAGGCTGTGTTAGTAGACGTGCCTGAAAGCTCGAGAAAGAAGAAAACGGGCGTTCTGAAGCTAGGACATGAGCTTTTGGGTTGGATGGTTGAGATTGCGAAAGGGATGGAGTATTTGCATAAGACAGTTGTGCATGGGGATCTGAAGGTGAGGTGTATATTGTTACTTCGTATTTCAACTTAAGCTTATGGCCACCTAGGGAGCAAACATCCTCATTGATCATCACTTCCGCTGTGTGATCGCAGACTTTGGTCATAGCAAAGAATTTTCGCAGATTGATCACACTAATGCAAAACATGCTCGTGAGTCCAATTACGCTTTGTTCTTTCTTGCATGTACATACTCAGTACTTGTTCCACAGACGGATTCCGATGGCAATCTCCTGAACTTATGGCAGAATACTCTTTGCTCACCAAAGAGAACGACGTATATGCCTTTGCGATAACCTGTGTCGAAATATTGACTATGGGTAGTCTGCCTTGGCCCATGATGCCGGATGATTTAGTCAAGCAGCATGTCCTTCGTGAGTGTGCAAAATACCACATAACCCGTCGAAATGACTCTCATCCCGATCTCTCCAACCAGAATTCGACGAAAGACCACCATTTCCTGACGCCCTAGTTGATACGATAGGCATTCGACATCTTCTTGATGACTGTTGGAGCAAACAGTATTTGAAGAGGCCGTCGTTTTCGGAAATTGTGAGGAGGTTGGAAGCGCTGAGTGCCATAAGGGAGATGACATAGCTATGGTGCGGGTTGGTTCTGTCTCGGCAACTTGTGATGGCTGTTCAGTGTTCTGGCATTTTGTCCTTGTGACGCTGCACGCAGAGTGCCTAGTCGTTTTGCCACGGCATTCAACAAGAGCTCCTGCTTTTCAGGGGAGGGCATACTGCGTATGCAAACATTGCTTTCGTACCGGTCAGGTCCTTTCGATCTGACCCGATTTACTCGATGTCATCCATACGAGATGTATTTCAAAGTACATGGACACAGGATACCTAGATCTACAGTACTAAACAATTCCAATTCATTCTCTATCCCGCAGTACACGTACTTACAACAGGACGAATCAAAAAGAGGCTTGTACTAATAGGCAAGCATAAGATACACCCTTCTACCAAACAAAATACTTTTACACGTATCACGGTGCTGGAACACTGATGTTGAGCGATACACCATCCTTTCCAACTTCTTTTACGGAAACATTGAGTGCTCCTGTTGCAGTCACGACGAACGTGGCTTCCATCGTCGAGGTCCATTTGCCAGTCTCCTTGGAAGGACCCTTTGCTTTGATACCCAATAAAGCCTTTCCCTCTGCGGCACCCAGTAAAGTCTCCTTCGTGACTGTCTTGTGCTTCACTTCGACTTCTTCCTCTTCTTCCTCTTCCTCATCAGCACCTTCGTCATCAGACAGCTCGACTTTGGGAGGTTTGACCTTCTCTATACGGATCCCTTCCGAGACTTCCCAAAGCTCAAACGCAAACCTCTTCGACTCATCCGAAAGCTCGACGTCAAACGTCACAGATCTTCTCGCGGGTAGAGCGGTCTCCTTCAATACGACAGGTACCCAAGTACCACCGAGTTCGTTTCCGGATTCGTCTGGGAAGATGAGGCCGAGGGTTTTTGAGGTGACTGTGACCTCTGTCAAATCGGTATTCCTCTCGAATGCCTTTCTGAGCTCGGCAGAAGCCTCATCAGCTGAGAGGGATTCGATGAGGGCTGCTTGGAGAGCACATCCTCGAGCAAGGACAGTAGTAGGGTCGCCTACACCACCACCAACGACAGTACCCATACTAAACGGCGTGTCGATATTCTCGTTAAATCCACCGGTCAGACATAGATGCTCGTCCAGGCCAGGTAAACAGGTCGTTCCACCAACATAAACAATCTCGTCTACCTGATGAGCATCCACACCAGCGGACGAGAGAAGCTCGGTAATAGCGTCGGCAATAGATTGGTAGATGGGTCTAATAAGCATATCAAACCTCATCCGGTTGATGGATCCAGTAAAGTCCATTCCATCTTTGAGTGATTCGACAGAGCAAGTAGCAGCTCCGGGAGACGCACTCAAAGTACGTTTCGTATGCTCGACAGCTAGACGAAGTTTGGCTTCTGCACGAGCATCTGCGACGGAAGGAGCACCGTTGGGTGAACCCACTGTTAACGGTGTTTTTGTCTTTTTGGTGAATTCGTTGGCGAAGAAGGTGATGAGTTTAGAGTCGATGGCGTTGCCGGCGACAGAGCTATTTTCGGAGGAGTGGGATGCGAGGATGTGTGCGAGTCCCTGGCGGAGGGAGAGGAGGGAGAGATGAAGTGAAGAAGCGCCAATATCAACGACTAGCTGGGTACGGTCGGTGGAGAGGTTGGGACTCCAGATGTCGGTAGTGGTGGTGGAAGCGGCGGCGGCAGGTTCTTCGAGGAGCTGGTATACTTTGACACCGGCATCGAGTGCTGCTTTTTCCAAGGCATCTTTTTGGGCATCGGTAAATGTAGAAGGGATGGTGATGACTGCTCCTTGGACGGTCTTTCCAAGGAAGTCTTGAGCGGACTGGATGAGGGATTTTAAAAATATGGTGGTAACTTCGGAAACGCTCAAGATACGTTCGCCGGGGATGGGCTCGGAACGAGGCGTTGGTGCAGAAGAGGCTGCGGGAGTGTTGCTTGCAGTTTTAGGTAAGGGCGATGGTGCAGGTTGCAAGATCTCGACTTTATATGCTGGTTCGTCTGGGATATCGGGATGTTGGATGACAGGTGCCGAGCTTGTCGACTGCGACTGAGGAATCTCAGAGAATCTAGTGTAATAATTAGAAAGAAAAGTAGGGTAAACGCAAGGAAGGGATTACTTTTTGCCCAAAAGGTTCCTGAACCCGACAATGGTGTTTTTAGAGTTCTTGACGAGCTGGTTTTTGGCTTGATTTCCGATATACTGCAGCCAGAATCAGTGTCTGTACGATAATCAGTACGTCCATACGCACCATTTCTTCACCAAAGAATGAGACAGCACATGCTATCTGACGCTCTCCATCTTCATTCGCGATACATTCTGCCAGTCCTTCCTGCTCAAAGCTGAGTTTAGTTCTCAGAACAGAAGAACGAAACGGACCTTGGTGAAAACCGCGATCGATGCAAAGGAATTGCCAAAATTTATTCCAACAACAGCGGGAATGTTCGAGGGTTCTATAGGCTCTACAGAGCCATTTTGAAGAGGCGTCGAGGCCATGAAGGAAGTAAAGGTCTAAGGTCTAAAAGGATCCCGGCTGAAAGAAATTTTGGCGAGAAGATAAAAATTTCCACGTGCGCTAGCGATCACGTGGTTGATGCACCTTACTTAGTCTTGAGAGGACGCTTTCGTTCTTAACTACTGCCCACCATGTCGACTTCATCTTGTTCTCATCTGGACCAGTTGCAGCGCTTGCAGCCTCCTAAACTGTCCAACTCGGTTCATCGTGAAGAATGCACTCAATGTTTCGATAATCAGGTCGGCTCTTTGCTTGGGAATTCATTCACGTATTTACGCCACGATCGATTACCTCTGGCAGGACAGTCCACAAGGAATTGAAGTTTGCTTGACGTGCTTCAACGGCGGATGTCTGGATCTCAAAAGACACCATGCAGCCACCCATGTACAAAAGTCGGGTCATACATTTACTTTGAACGTAAAACGGAGGTTGAAGCCATCAGCCCAGCGTGTCAGTCTTCTTTATTTTAGGCTTTTTATGCGACTTATAACCAAAAATGCAGCCCGAAGACGAAGAGCCACCTGCAAAGATGAAGAAGCTCGCTATTATCGAAGAACGCGAGGAGGACAAGTATGAACATCTTACAGTGGTCAAATGCTGGAAATGTGATTCTTCAAGAGGAGTGGAGCTATCAGATGCGACGAATGATCCCAAGGTGTGCTCCGTCATTTGTCTCTCGCGTCTTGTTTCCCTAACCCTTCAACACAGGTCAAATCCGTCGTGGACGGTGTAATGCAATCACTTTCCTCTGCTCGTCAATCAGAGGTCAAAGCTTGGGAAGAAGATATCCTCGCCTGTGAACATACCCTCACTCTTGAACAACTTGCCACTGGTCCGATACCAACGTCTGGTACGTTTCATAATTCTTTCTCATAGGGTCTATTAACTTTGACTCAGGTCTTGCCCACTGTAACGCGTGTGATCTCAAGGAAAATCTGTGGCTTTGTCTCACCTGTGGCTCTCTTGGTTGTGGACGTCAGCAATTTGGTGGATCTGGTGGAAATAGTCACGGTTTGAAGCATTTTGAAGAGACTGCGCATCCTGTTAGCGTCAAATTGGGAACGATTACGCCAGAAGGCAATGCAGGTGAGGCGTACTACATTTGTCACTCAGACAACCTCTGACTCGTTGCAGATATTTACTGTTACCTATGCAATGACTCAAAACTTGACCCGGAAGTCGCTAGTCATCTGGCCACATTTGGGATCAATGTGCAGACGCAGACGAAGACAGAGATGAGCATGACGGAGTTGGTAAGTCCTCACTACGCGTCTAGGAATCTTTGTTCGTTCTAACGGATCTGTCAGCAAATCGAACAAAACCTCAAATATGATTTCTCCTTAACTGGGGAAGACGGAAAGGCTCTTGAGCCTGTCTTTGGCCCGGGACTGACTGGTTTAAGAAATTTGGGGAACAGGTTCGTCTCAAAAACCCTCCCCTTCGTCTCTGTGCTCATCTTGTAACACTAGTTGTTACATGGCTTCGGTCCTCCAGACCCTCTTCTCCCTCTCGTCCTTCCAAGAACGCTACTTTAAAAATCCTGTCTCCCAAAGCCACGCCGCATCATGCCCAGAACCTTACCCAGCCGACTGCATCGAGTGTCAGATGTCAAAGGTTGCTGATGGACTACTCAGTGGTCGTTACTCCCATCCAGCACATTACTCTGGGGCCCATTCGAGTTCACCAGCTCGTCCTCCAGGGTTGGAAGATACAAGTTCCAGTCCGGTATTCCAAGACGGTATCAAACCGAATGGTTTCAAAGCCTTGATTGGAAAAGGACATGAAGAGTTTGCGACGATGAGACAGCAGGATTCAGAAGAGTTTTTCACGCATTTGGTTACCGTGCTTAGGAGGGATGGAGTCAAGTATAGGGATAGGGCAGAAAATGGTTCGTTTCTCGTCTTTTCCTGTTTGCCTCTCTTCCTTAGAGAAGTTGCTGAGTTCTCTTTTCTCACCCCTCACCAGACCCAACCCAAATCTTCGCCTATGCGATGCAGCAGCGTCTTCAATGCGGAGAGTGTCAGAAGGTTCGATACCGTGTTGATGCTATGGATGTTGTCAGTGTCGCGGTGCCCGCGAAGGAGGAGAAGGATGCTGATGGGAAGACTCTTTACGAGGAAGTTACCTTGTGGTCTTGCATTGAAAGTCTGTTGGGTACAGAGGCACTGGAATATAGCTGCCCATCATGTGGGAAGAGCGTTCATGCGTTGAAGTGAGTCTTTCAACAATCTTCATCTTCAGTGAGCCTCCGACACAGGCTAACCTCGCTTCATTTTCGCAGACAAACCAAATTTGCGTCATTCCCCGAAGTCCTTGTCATCCATGCGAAGAAGTTCCAGCTAGTCAATTGGGTCCCGACGAAATTGGGTATGTCTCCTTTCCATGCTAATGTACGCTTTGTCCTCCATTATGGTGCGAATCACTAACCACCAATCCCCAGATATCCCCATGATTCTTCCCGAGAACGATGTCCTTGAATTCACCGAGCAACAGCTTGGTCGAGGACTTCAGCCCGGCGAAACAGAGTTACCCGAAGATAAACCAGGTAAATCCACTTCCCACCCCCTGGGCGTCTCTGTATGTTTAACCAAGTCCTTTACCATAGACTCTTCTCTACCTCAATTCAACGAAGCAGCAATGGCTCAGCTTGAAGGGATGGGATTCCCTACTATTCGTTGCCAGAAAGCACTTTTGGCTACAGGCAACAGTAATGCAGAGGCTGCCATGGAATGGTTGTTTGCGCATATGGAGGATCCTGGTGAGTTGCCTTGTGTTTTGTTGAGTGCCAAACGTCCTAATGTCTCATATCTCTATGCAGATATTGATGCTCCCATCCAACCTTCCGGGAGTAGTAACAGTCCTGAAGTATCACCAGAACAAATCAGTATGCTCGCCGATATGGGCTTCACGCCCTCCCAAGCTAAAAAAGCGTTGAAGGAAACTGGAGGAAACGTCGAACGCGCCGTCGAGTGGTTGTTTAACCATCCTGATGACACTGGGGAAGATTCCGTTCCTGCTGGAGGCGCCGCATCTTCGTCCTCATCTTCTGCAACCCCATTACCTGGCTCGCAGGTTGTTCCGGCGAAGTATAAGCTAAAAGCCTTCATTTCGCACAAGGGTCCCTCAGTGCACTCTGGACACTATGTTGCGCATATTCGGCTACAAGATGGTCAGTGGGTGTTGTTTAATGATGAAAAGGTTGTCAAAGCGGATGACGAGAGCGTAAAGGAGCTCAAAAAGCTGGCGTACCTGTATGTTTTTGAGAAGGTTTGATTGGATCCTAGAATCGTGTGTAGTAAATAAAGACTGTATGTATATTGTAGCGTTTAGTGGACGATGGATCGGAATGTACAAGGCAGAACGTTAGCTGTATCTTTTGTACAGCAAACAAAGGGTGATAACAAGATCAAGTTCCATAGAACAAGAGATCTCAGTTTGTGAACACAGCCACGCTTGTACCTTTTTTGGATTCACATAATCTCCTAGTCCTACTACCCCTTGCAGCGCCTTCATCCTGGGATTGTGAGGCCAAAATCCTCTATGAAGACACTATCTTGATTTTTATTGGTGCTATTTTTCAACTTTGTTGCCCGAAAGATACCGTTCTTATGAGGATGGCTCTGGACGCAGACGACACTCAGTTTAGAGATGGAATTGTGTTGTACCTCATGTAAGACCTTGCGGTCTCCTAAACGTGGTACATATAAGGTGAGCACCTCAATCCCTATGATGCTCAAGCGATGATCAGCCCCCAACTTCCCCCAGAAATTGTAGAGAAAATCATCCTTCTCGTATGGAAGAACGGTGTGCTATCCTCTGATGAACGCGTAGCCTTCATGACTGCTTGTCCTCGTCTCAACCGAACATGGAACGCTCAATTCGCTAGGATCGCTTCCAAGGAAATCTACCTCCCCAAGCTCAGCTACCTACTTTACCTAGCCAACATCGTGCGCACGGGCAAATCACTCATCTATGACCCCGAGGATCTCGTCACGCGTGTCGAAACCATGACCTGCTTTCTTGATTTGCGGTCTTACCCTCTGTCCTGGGACAAGAGTACCGAGTCGTTGTATTTCATGCTCACCAATATGGGAAGCTTCACCTCATTCCGCTCTTGCTTCCCAAGCGTGAAGGAGCTGAGCTTAGAAGCCGTATTCCGCACTCCTCCTCATCTGTGGACCACCGATTTCCCTCAGATAATGCACACTCAGGTTGTCATTCCCTTCGACACCTATAACCCTACCACCCCTTCCGATGCCCTCATTCATCACGAAATCCACATAAACGCCGCTATCCACGACCCCGACGCCTATCTTGGCATAACAAACGCTCTCTGGAACTACCGTTCCAATCCCCTGTCGGACTATCTTGCATTGGTCGTCCGGGTCATCTCTGGTGACTTGGGCAAATCCCTACAGTTCTGTGGCCCTCTAGGCTCTTCTGGGGATCGTCCACACACATGTAACGTCCTACGCATGCGGAACCGTCTCCACAAAAGCCGTGTCCTCTCAGACAACGTTCACTTATTCCACTGTAACGCCATCTTTGTCGAGACGACTACCCCAGCTGACCTTTTTGGCGTCAGCCAGCATCTATGGCGTTCAGGAAGGAAGATATCTCTTTCGTGGGATTCGCTGAGGAATGATCTGTGCGATTTGATGGCCAAGTTGTGGACTAGGACGATGGGGACGGGGATGGTGAAGGAAGGGGATTGGGATTGGATTATGCCGGTCAAGGAACCGCAGATGGAGAAGGGTCTTCTTTGGAATAAAGCGGAAGCACCGTTTAGTGCTTTGGACAGTTTGCATGACCTTATAAAGGACAATGCACCTGTTATGAAAGCTTAGCTATAGGCAGCCAATGCCTGGTTTTAATCTTTGATGTTTTGTTTTCTTGGACGTGTGATGGACACTGTTGGATGAAGCAGAGGAATTTATTCTTCTGTTTCTCGATTGACCCGACTGAAAGAAGATCTGTAATTGAGCTGTTGGTACTATACCTCTTCCCTGTATTGTATACGATAGCAATCTTCATCTACTCAATGGCGCATGTCTATATATATATATCGCAGTGAAGCGCCGAGAGCCGACGAAATTTCCAAATTTCCTTTACGGTAACTTCCCCTATTTGTTATTTCGCAACTCTGACTCATACCACCACCATCATGTCGTCCCCATTGAAAAGACGAGCTGCTACCAAGGTCATATCTTACCAAGAAGAGGACGATCTGTTCAACGAAGGTTTGTCACTTTTGATGTATCTCACGAATCACAAGCAGCTTACTCTGTTCTTATCAGAACTTGCAGTTGATACCTCGACATCCCGAAACAGTCGTAAACGCAGTCAGAATGCGTCGGACCACTATGAAGATGAGGCAATGCCAGTAGATAATTCCAGCTCAGAAGAGTATGAAGGTGATGACTTATGCTCTTTCGGTTGCGCTAAAGCTCATACCCATCGCAGAAAAGGAAGTGCCTTCTCTATCCTCCAAATCCAAGGGTCGCAAACGTGCTCCGAGGAAGGATCTGAATAGTTCGCCGAAGAAAACACCCCGGAAGAGTACCGGAAAGACGAAAAAGAAGAGTAAACTAGATATGAGCCAGTTTTTTTGGCCTGCCTACAGAGCTCAAATGGAGGGTGGGTGCTGTGTTCGCTGAATACCAGTCCGAGACACTGACCTATCCAACTGCAGATTTTCGAGTTCTGTGACCCAACCAAGCTTCTATTATTGTTCCACACTCCCGACCTTCGCGACATCTTGCTAAAAGCTCCGGATGCCGTGTGGAGAGCTGCTCGCGAGAACGTTGGTATGCCTGAGCTTGAAGCCAAGGACATATCGGAGCGACAATACATCACACTTGTTTTCAACAAAGACTGCCATGTGCGTTGTTATGCCCTCATTTTGCTTACCGAAGTCTTGAAGCTGATTTTTGGTGTCTAGAATAATTGCGGCATGAGGAACGTCCAACGAGTCAATTTCGTGAATTGCGCAAGATTGTGCGGAGATTGTCTTTTCGCCACGTAGGGATCTTCGCCCTCACTGCATTCGTTGATATCTGTTCTGACTCTCTGCATTCAGCAAATTCGAAAGAAAATCTCAGTATGAAAAATACTTACGTTCCCTCCATCCCAAAGCTTTCGAGTGCGCCAAAGACTCGGCTTTCAGTGATACAGGTAAGCTTTACTCGTTCCTGTGGTTGATGCTGATGCTGAACTGTACGTAGGTTACAGAAAGCCTAGAGGTATCGAGAAGCTCTTGGCGAAATTGCGCGATATGCGAGGAAAGGAACTGGATGACTTTGTCGAGCACCGCCGCATTCTGAAGGAGCAGATAGCTCGGGTTGGTGTTGTCTCTCGTCTGTCAAAGTGTTACATCTTATCATTATCTACAGGATGCCAGACGTATAAGGGAATGGGTGGATCAGCAAGACACCAAACGATATCAGAGCGCGGAAGATAAAAAGCAGTCTCGTAAAGTTGCGATCAGAGCAAAGCTTTTGTCACCAGAGATGGGATGGAATGAAGATGAGTGAGTAGTTCCCTCTATCCCTGGGATCGTACTAATCTATGCTTCAGTCTGGATGACGTTTTCTGGGCGGGCTGGAAAGAAATTGACCAACCAGCCGAGCTGACTCCTGCGAGTGAGTGATCGTGCTGTCCTTTTTTACATCGCTCAATTGACACAATCCAGTCTGGAAGAGAATCAAGGATCCTCTACTCAATACGCTGCGGTTACGGCTTATCGAAACCAGAAACCGCGAGCGACGAGATGTATTACGTGCTCGATATCGAGTTTTGCTGCAAGATGACCCTAAGCCTGATATCTTCCCTTCCTTCGAAACCTTCTCCCACTTTCCGGATGTCGAACCTTTGTGGAACAAGAACAAGTGTAGCGGAGACGACACACCAGAACCAGTCGAGCGAGAGACCTTTGTCGTCTTGGACGAAACAGAGTGGAATGCAGCTCTTGTACCTATCAAGGCCAGTGTTGCTACATACCAAGTCGAAATGGAGACTCTAGCCAAAGAGCGACTTGTCAAGGCGTATACCGACAAAGGCCTTGTAGTCCCTTCAGACCCAATCCAGGATCCGCGGTCCATGTTTCGTTATAAAGCTCCTCTTGTTTTGAACCTGGATTACCCAGACGAACGGGACGCTGTTCTTCCCTTCCCTGCTATCCATCGTGTAATGCGAGACCGTCAGGATGGCTCTCGTTTTAATGTCGTTGCAGCTGTCGCTGCCGAGTTCAGGACCGTGCCTGAGGTCAGAGGGTGGTTTGATGGTAGAAATGACACACTGAAAGTCGATTTGGGTGCGACTGCTTGCGAAGGAGGCATGCCGTTTTAGACTGTTGAACACTTGGATATTTTGAAGTCTTGGAGACTGTCAGTCTGACTGGGATGTGTTATAGTTTTTGACATGTATGTATATACTAATAGTAATCTGTATCGGTATCATGTAACATGTCAATTGTGGCCCGCTACAAATTATCATTATGGCCCGGCGGTGAGCTCGAGGCTGGATGCTGATAGCGGATAGCGAAATAGTAGTGGGCCCAGAATGCCCTGCACTTCGTTCTCTGGAGTTGGATTTTGGATTACCCACCTCATGAACCAGTAACATCCATAGCGTCTATATATAGTGCGTCATGTGGCACGTCTGGTTGACACTCCTCGTCTTCAAGTTCTACAATAATTTGGCTGGAACTTTGGAGATAGGTCAGTCCTTGGCATTTTTTATTGCTAATTATTCATAAACTCGACACAGGAACTGTTCCTGATCTACTACTATCGCTGAAAGAGAACTGAGAATTACCGTTTGCGCGGACGACAGGTGCGTATCCGTCAGGCTATCTTGCTAACACCTACTTAAGAAGAGATTCTACGCACAGGAGGCCTCTGGAGCTCATGCCTTTGCAAACATTTCCATCGTTCCAACCACGCGTCCAGGACATCGACCTACAATCTTCACGAGACCGTATTCGCTCACCAGGCTCTCCTACATCCTCAGAATCCAGCCAGCTCTCAGAACTCATTTCGAATATCGAGCAGGATCTTTCTGACTACGAGAAAGACATACACATTCTAGAGAACGTTCTGTTGGATCTCAAGAGGAAAAAAGGGGAGTTGGAGCGTTATGTGGATCATTGCAAAGCCTATCTTTCCCCCATCCGCAGACTGCCCACGGAAATTATGAGTGAAATCTTTCTAATCTATCAGGACCTGCATTGGTCTGACAGGGAGGATCGTCAGTTCAGGGAGCCTCTCACCAGGCCTGTCATGGCGTACTCAAGTCCAGCTATGACAGCCTTGGTGCTCAGTTCAGTGTGCAAACTATGGCGCACTATCACCCTTGCTACTCCCCAACTCTGGTCACGCTTTTCGTTGCAGATAAGTGGAAAAGGCGACTCTCTATTCCATCTACTCGAAATCTATCTCTCAAGGTCACAACAACATCCTCTCACCCTGGATGTCGATTTTGATGAACGGGAAACCTCCAATCCCATTATGCGCCTGCTTTCTGCCCACTCCCATCGCTGGTTTTTTGCGAGTTGTGATGGCAGGTGTCCAGGGTTGAATATGCAGACGGACGTTCCTCTTCTACAATCCCTCGAAATGCAGTACTCAGATGCTGACACTCTCGATGCATTCGCCGGCGCACGTACTCTTCGGACAATCTCCTGGGTGGGCATATCCAAATTTCTCCATTCAAGCATACGTTGGGACCAAATCCAAGTTCTTCGTGTGCGCGAACTTCACACTGATGATGTTGGCCTTCTCAAGTATGTGCGGGAATTGGCACAGAAATGCCGTGCCCTTCGTTCCCTGGAATTGGACTTCAGCTATTACCCATCTCATGAACCAGCCGGATTCACGAGCAGTATTCATCTGAGCGAGCTAGAAAGCTTGTGTCTATGCTCTGTCAAATGGGACAATGTCTGTGAGCTCTTCTCTGTCTCCACGCTTTCCAGCCTACGCAAATTATCACTTTCCCTATCCGAATACTCCGGACCTACTCCGGATACTGCCGCATTTTCTGCCTTCATTTCCCGGTCCCAGTGTTCTATATCTGTCCTGAGGTTCACAAGTCTCAGCGCATCCACGGTACAAATTGCTTGTGGCATGTTGCACCATGTACCGACCTTGACTGAGCTCATCCTACAAGAATCCACCCATTCAACCAACCATGATCCACCTGTCATGGAAACGTTGATCGCGGCCCTGCGTATCTCTCCGAGTCCTGTGGAGGTCGACGGACACGCTGGAGAAAGCAAATCTGCCCTACCACTTCTCCGTCGGCTCGTCATGGAAGTCTACGCTGATATTTTTCCAGCTTCTCAGTTTGTAGACATGCTCGAATCACGAGGGATGCTGGCTGGAGGGAGTCTGGATGCTTTGAAGTCGGTGCGACTTTTCTTACAGTGGAGTGATGGTGCCGAGGACTTCAACTTGCCACTTCTACAATCGCTGGAAGCTTGGCCGGGGGTGGAAATCATTGCGAGCACTTGTGCGTCTAGACGGTACCTGATGGATAGCGAACGCTGGGTCTGATGCCGGGCAGTTGATTGGGAAAGGCTTTGTGGACTCGAGAGTAATGGCTGAAGTATCCGTTAAAAGCATGTACAAAAGTTTGAACTACGTATTGGTCTACTACTACTCTACATGTTTGAGTTATGTACCGATACAAATAAATTGAGAAATACTGAATCACAGACTCTAGAGCTCTTTGGGACAGGCAAGTACTTCGGATCCGGAAATTAATCCACTCGGACATAAAGCAAGATCATTGTCAAGCCTGACGCGCCAACCTTTATCATCTTCTACAACAATCTATCTGGACTTTTAGAGATAGGTGAGTTCTACCCATTTTGTGTGCTAATTATTCATGAACTCGACATAGGACCTGTTCCTAATTTACTACTATCGCTGAAAGAGAACTTTGAATTATTGTTTGCGCAATGATTGGCGACAGGTGCGTATCCGTATTCCTCCTTCGGGCTATCTTGCTAAAACACACTTAAGAAGACACTTTACGGGCAGGACTCAGGCAATGCTTTGGCAAAGACTTGCATCGTTCCAACCACGCGTCCAGGACATCGACCTACAATTTTCACGGGACCGTATTCGCTCACCAGGCTCTCCCACATCCTCAGAATCCATCCAACTCTCCGAACTCATTTCGAATGTCGAGCAGGATCTTTCTGACTACAAGGAAGACATACAAATTGTAGAGAATGTTCTGTTGGATCTCAAGAGGAAAAAAGGGGAGTTGGAGCGTTATGTGGATCATTGCAAAGCCTATCTTTCCCCCATCCGCAGACTGCCCACGGAAATTATGAGTGAAATCTTTCTAATCTATCAGGACCTGCATTGGTCTGACAGGGAGGATCGTCAGTTCAGGGAGCCTCTCACCAGGCCTGTCATGGCGTACTCAAGTCCAGCTATGACAGCCTTGGTGCTCAGTTCAGTGTGCAAACTATGGTACACTATCACCCTTGCTACTCCCCAACTCTGGTCGCGCTTTTCGTTGCAGATAAGAGGAAAGTGCGGCTCTCTATTCCATCTACTCGAAATCTATCTCTCACGGTCAAAACAACACCCTCTCACCTTTGATGTCGATGTTAACGGAGAAGGACCCATTATGCGCCTGCTTTCTGCACATTCCCATCGTTGGTTTTGTACTAGTGGCCATTGTCCGGGCTTGAATATGCAGACGGACCTTCCTCTTCTACAATCCCTTGAAATGGCGTACGGAGGCGCTGTCTCTCTCGATGCATTCGCTGGCGCACGTACTCTTCGGACAGTCTCCCTGGTGGGCATATCCAGATTTCTTCATTCAAACTTACCCTGGGACCAAATCCAAGTTCTTCGTGCGCGCCAACTTTCCACTGGGGATGTTGGCCTTCCCAAATATGTGTGGGAGTTGGCACAGAAATGCCCTGCCCTTCGATCCCTGGAATTGGACTTCAGCGATTACCCACCTCGTGAAACAGCTGGATTCACAAGCAGTGTTCATCTGGGTAAGCTAGAAAGCTTGTGTCTACAGTATGTCATGTGGTACAACGTCCGCGAGCTCTTCTGTCTCTCCACGCTCCCCAGCTTGCGCAAATTATCACTTGGAGTCCTTGGACCATATGACGATGGGCCTACTCCGGACATTGCCGTAATTTCTTCCTTCATTTCCCGGTCCCACTGTTCGATATCTGTCCTGAGGTTCACAAACCTCCGCACATCCATGGCACAAATTGCTTGTGGCATGTTGCACCATGTACCGACCTTGACCGAGCTCATCCTACAAGAATCTACCCATTCGACCTTCCATGTTCCAGCTGTCATGGAAACGTTGATCGCGGCCCTGCGTATCTCTCCGAGTCCTGTGGAGGTCGACGGACACGCTGGAGAAAGCAAACCTGCCCTACCACTTCTCCGTCGGCTCGTCATGGAAGTCTACGCTGATAATTTTCCAGCTTCTCAGTTTGTAGACATGCTCGAATCACGAGGGATGCTGGCTGGAGGGAGTCTGGGTGCTTTGAAGTTGGTGCGACTTTTCTTACAGTGGAGTGATGGTGCCGAGGACTTCAACTTGCCACTTCTACAATCGCTGGAAGCTTGGCCGGGGGTGGAAATCATTGCGAGCACTTGTGCGTCTAGACGGTACCTGCGGAATGAAGATAGCGAACGCTGGGTCTGATGTCAGGCAGTTGATGGGGAAAGGCTATGTGGACTCGAGAGTAATGGTTGAAGTATCCGTTGAAAGCATGTACAATTATTACAAAAATTTGAACATATATTGGGCTATTACTATTTGATTGATTGATTGATTCTCTACATGTTTGAGATTATGTACCGATACAGATGAATATTTGAGAAGTATTGAATCGTAGACTCTCTAACTCTGGTGGATAGAAAAGTACTTCGGAAATTCATCCATTGACATAAAGCAAGACCATTGTCAAGCCTGACGCGCCAACCTTTATCATCTTCTACAACAATCTATCTGGACTTTTAGAGATAGGTGAGTCTACCCATTATTTGTTGCTAATTATTCATGAACTCGACACAGCTGCAGGAGTCAACCTGTTCCCAATCTACTACTATCGCTGAAAGAGAACTCTGAATTATCGTTCGCACTGCCATGGGCGACAGGTGCGTATCTGTGCTCCTTCGTCAGGTTATCTTGCTAACCCGCCTAAGAAGACACTCTACGGGCAGGAGGCCTCTTGAACTAAAGCTTTTGCAAATATTTCCATCGTTTCAACCGCGCGTCCAGGACATCGACCTACATGTACAGTCTTCACGAGACCGTATTTGCTCACCAGGCTCTCCCACATCCTCAGATTCCACCCAGCTCTCCGAACTCATTTCGAACGCCGAGCAGGATCTTTCTGGCTATGAGAAAGACATACACATTCTAGAGAACGTTCTGTTGGATCTCAAGAGGAAAAAAGGGGAGGTGGAGCGTTGTGTAAATCACTGCAAAGCCTATCTTTCCCCCATTCGCAGATTGCCTACGGAAATTATGGGCGACATCTTTCTATACTATCAGGACCTGGATTGGTCTTCCAGGGAGGATGGCCAGTTCAGGGAACCTCTGAATGGGCCTTGGTACAGAAGGACGGCCTTGGTGCTCAGTTCGGTGTGCAAACTATGGCATACTATCACCCTTGCTACTCCCCAACTCTGGTCGCGCTTCTCGCTGGAGATAAGGGGAAAGTGCAGCTCTCTATCCCATCTACTTGAAACCTATCTCTCAAGGTCAAAACAACACCCTCTCACCTTTGATGTCACTGGTAACAGAGAAGGACCAATCTCCGATAACATTATACGCCTGCTTTGTGCCCATTCCCAGCGTTGGTTTTTTTGCGAGTCTTTACAGATGTCCGCGCTTGAATATGCAGATGGACCTTCCTCTTCTGCAATCCCTCGAAATGAAGTTTGGAGATGCTGACACTTTCAATGCATTCGCTGGCGCACATACTCTTCGGACAGTCTCCCTGCTTGGGATATCCGGATTTCTCCATTCAACTTTACACTGGGACCAAGTCCATTTTCTTCGTGCGCATAGACTTCAACACACTAGCCTTCCCGAATCTGTGTGGGGGTTGGCTCAGAAATGCCGTGCCCTTCGTTCCCTGGAATTGAGGTTCGACGAGTGCCCACTTCATGGATCAGCCGGACTCACAAGCAGTATACATCTGAGCAAGCTAGAATGCTTGTGTCTACACAATGTCAAGTGGTACAGCCTCTGCAAGCTCTTCTCTGTCTCCACACTTCCCAGCCTGCGCAAATTATCACTTGAACTAGCCTCCGTCGAGCCTGGCACTTCGGACACTGCCGCATTTTCAGACTTCATTTCGAGGTCCCAGTGTTCTATATCTGTCCTGAGGTTCACAAAGCTCAGGACATCCTTGGTACAACTTGTTTGTGGCATGTTGTACCATATACCGACCTTGACCGAGCTCATCGTAGGAGACCCTACTATAACTCGAGTTACAGTGATTCACCTGTCATGGCAACGTTGATCGCGGCCCTGCGTATCTCTCCGAGTCCTGTGGGGGCAGACAGACAAGCTGGAGAAAGCAAATCTGCCCTACCACTTCTCCGTCGGCTCGCCATGGAAGTCTACGCGGATAATTTTCCAGCTTCTCAGTTTGTAGACATGCTCGAATCGCGAGGGATGCTGGCCGGAGGAGTCTGGGTGCTTTGAAGTCGGTGCGACTTTTCTTACAGTGGGGTGATGGTGCCAAGGACTTCACCTTACCACTTCTACAACCGCTGGAAGCCTGGCCGGGGATGGAAATCATTGCGAGCACCCGTGCGTCTAGACGGTACCTGAGGGATGAAGACAGCGAACGCTGGGTCTGATGTCAGGCAGTTGATTGGGAAAGGCTTTGTGGACTCGAGAGTAATGGTTGAAGTATCCGTTAAAAGCATGTACAAAAGTTTGAACTACGTATTGGGCTACTACTACTCTACATGTTTGAGTTATATACCGATACAAATGAGTTGAGAAATACTGAATCATAGACTTTAGCTCTGTAGGACAGGTAATTACCTCGGATCCGGAAATTCATCCATTGACACAAAGCACGATCAGTGTCTGTTTTTGTCATTGTTGATCATTTTTGCGCCGACCTTTATCATCTTCTACAACAATCTGTCTGAAACTTTGGAAATAGGTCAGTCCTTGGCATTGTTTAGTGGCAGCTATTCATGAACTCAACCAGGAATTGTTCCCAATCTAGTACCCCTGAAGTTCCCGTTTCTGCAATGGGCAACAGGTGCGTGTCCGTGTTCCTTCGTCAGGCTACTATTTTGCTAAAATGCACCTAAGAAGAGATTCTACGGGCAGGAGGCCTCTTGAACTAAAGCTTTTGCAAATATTTCCATCGTTTCAACCACGCGTCCAGGACATCGACCTACATGTACAGTCTTTACGAGACCGTATTCGTTCACCAGGCTCTCCCACATCCTCAGAATCCAGCCAGATCTCCGGACTCATTTCGAAAGCCGAGCAGGATCTTTCTGACTACAAGAAAGACATACAAAGTGTAGAGAACGTTCTGTTGGATCTCAAGAGGAAAAAAGAGGAGCTGGAGCGTTGTGTGGATCACTGCAAAGCCTATTTTTCCCCTATTCGCAGATTGCCTACGGAAATCATGGGCGACATCTTTCTATACTATCAGGACCTCCATAGGTCTAACAGGGAGGATCGTCAGTTCAGGGAGCCTCTGAATGGGCCTCTGCAACAAGATGAAGCTATCACGGCCTTAGTGCTCAGTTCGGTGTGCAAGCTATGGCACAGTATCACCCTTGCTACTCCCCGACTCTGGTCGCGCTTTTCGCTGAGCATAAGCGAAAAGTGCGGCTCGGTATCCCATCTACTCGAAATCTACCTCTCAAGGTCAAAACAACACCCTCTCACCTTTGATATCATTGTGTATGACGAAGGGTCGAACTCCAATATCGTTATACGACTGCTTTCTGCCCATTCCCATCGCTGGTTTTTTGCGAGTTGTTACGGCAGATGTCCGGACTTGAATATGCAGACGGACCTTCCTCTTCTACAATCCCTCGAAGTGCACGACGAAGAGGCTGACTCTCTCGATACATTCGCTGGCGCACGCACTCTTCGGACAGTCTCCCTGGTGGGCATATCCAGATTTCTTCATTCAAACTTACCCTGGGACCAAATCCAAGTTCTTCGTGCGTGCGAACTTCAGATTTGGGATGTTGGCCTTCCCAAATATGTGTGGGGGTTGACCCAGAAATGCCGTGCCCTTCGTTCCCTGGAATTGGACTTTGACTATTACCCACCCCATGAACCAGCTGGATTTATGAGCAGTATTCATCTGAGCAAGCTAGAGAACTTGTGTCTACAGGGTGTCCACTGGTACGACATCTGCGAGCTCTTCTCGGTGTCCACCCTCCCTAGCTTGCGCAAATTATCACTTAGACTACGTGACGATGGGCCTGACGATGGGCCCACTCCGGACTTTGCCGCATTTTCTGCCTTCATATCCCGGTCCCAGTGTTCCATATCTATCCTAAGGCTGGAAAAACTCCAAAGATTCACGGTACAACTTGCTTGTGGCATGTTGCAACATATACCAACCTTGATAGAGATCATGGTAGAAGAAGAAGAACTCACCTGGCATCGCGGTAATCCACCTGTCATGACAACATTGTTCGCGACCCTGTGTGTCTCTCCGAGTCCTGTGGAGGTAGATAGACAAGCTGGAGAAAACAAACCTGCCCTACCACTTCTCCGTCGGCTTGTCATGGAAGTCAATCCAGAGCAGTTTGAGGTTTCGAGGTTTGTAGAGATGGTCGAATCGCGAGGGATGCTACCCGGAGGGTGCCTGGGTGCTTTGAAGTCGGTGCGACTTATTTTACGGTGGAGTAGTCATGCCAAAAACTTGCCACTTCTACAACCTTTGGAGGCCTGGCCGGGGATAGAAATCATTTCGAGCACCCGTGCGTCTAGAAGGTACCTGAGGGATGAAGATAGCTGGGTCTGATGCCAGGCAGTTGTTAGGAAGTTGTGGACTCGAGAGTAACGGTTGAAGCATTCGCTGAAAGCATTACTACAAAAATTTGAACTACATATTGAGCTATTACTACTCTACATGTTTGACTTGTGTGTACTGATACAAATGAATTGAGAAATATATACTGAAAGGCATAATTGCATAGATATCATAATCTCTAGAGATCTTGATTTTACTCTACCTCTAGTAATCCTTTGGAGCGTCGAAACCAAAGCAGCAACACCGCTAAAGCTTTCTCATCGACCACCATGACGTCGACAGGCAAAATATCAAAACCGGTCTACCTACCCTACCCATCTGCAAGCTGAAACAATTGCATCTGGCGACCCTCAGCGTTGTTCCGCTCGCTACACGGTTCACTTTTTCCATCGAAGACTCCGAGTCACTGTGCCAGGAACACCAAGTTCTATTTGCGACGTATATCCTTCGCCGAAGACTGGCTAGAGAACGGAAGAGTTTTAGAGCGTCTCGGGCACTCTTCTGGCAGTAGCCTTCAGGGACATTATCCTCTTGAAGAAGATTAGAAGAATGAGCTGAGTCGAGAGGTGAGTCGGCTGACTCTTTCGTCTCGTCTCGGGAATGCTCATCAAGTTCATTTTATGTCTAGATCGACCATATACCACTCGGAAGAATTAAGCTATTGAAGAAATTATCGGAAACCTCAGTGAAGCGGCGCAAGTACGATGATAGGCATCTTTTGACCCAGGAGCAAAGGAACGAGGATTCTGGAGTGAGACGAGTAGTCTATCAAGTCTCTACTATTGAGGGCTCGGGCGTCTCAGCTCGCTGCTTGAGTGTTGCCTACACTGGGCGCGACGCGCACAAGGTAGAGTGCTTCTGATTGACCGTACTCGGGACAACTGTCTCATGGGGTTTTTCTTCCAGGTTTTCAAAGCAGACTGTCCAGTGCAGTTTTTCCGTGTAAAGTACGCCCAGCTTTATTTGTTTTTATTATAGCTGACGCACAAGTAGAGATCTCCAGACGTTCCAGCTTCGTGGTTTCAATGATTCAACTTACAACCCCTCCGTCATTTTTCATGACGGTAGGTCATTTGCTTTTCCCTCACCGGACCGTGATCCTAATCTCATAAAACATCCTTACAGACCTGGTTCCAGCACGGCAACTAGTCGATCAGAACAAAGATTGTTCACAGCTGCTGACCTTCTATCCTATCTTCCAGACAGCAGTGGTGCGTCTAAGTATCTTGCTTTGACGGTCAGGATCTAACACTTTGCGAAGATTTCGCTATCCAGAAAGTGAATCGCAGTCTGGGGGCGTACGATCTGCTCAAGACCCACATGTGTGGGTTAGCCCGCAAACAGGAATGATTTGCCTGGGTGCAGAAGGACCATCTCTCGAAGTCGGCAGTGGGAGTCTACGTTTCGATCGGGTTCAATTGACCAAGGTTTCGTTCCCAGCTTCGGATTTGATACCCCAGAACAACTGTAACGATTGCGGTCTTCTCAATTATATCTTGCAAAACATTGCAAGCAAGACCGTCCTAACCGTTCTTTCTGACTCACACTTCCTCTACACCAGCATTCCTCTCAACATTGCTACACGGCGGTTCAATTTCGCCCTTGCCCCGAGATTGTTATCGCCAATATACCTTGTTGCAGCTGGAATTTTAGCTATGGTTGTTTCTACTTGCGTTCTCCAGATGACAGGGCTGATGGAGTGGCTATGGAGGATGGAAGAATCCGGTGCGTCGTTCTTGTATCCAAGCGAACTTCTTGATCTTACTATGGTGTTGTAGCTTCTCAATCGCTGCTGACGTCGGCCTCGTTCGCTTTGCATTTTGGACAGACAGTAATCCAAGCTCCATGGAGACCGTATGGTTGAGTCAAGCATGTCGTGTCTTCAATGTTCTAGGCTTTTCACGGGAAGACTGGCAGGATCGCGGTTTGTTATCGTCTCTTCGTCGTAAAAACAGGGAGCTTATATATGTTTCCGAATAACAGCCGTCTTTCCGGATAACTTTCGCCTCTGCCTCCGACCCACGAAATCCTGTTCTGAGCACGGCCAAATTTTTGGCAAGATATCTGACACTTCGTTACTCCGATAACATTACCCGTGCTACCTTTTCATACATCCGCTACCTCGAATTTCTGACGGTTTCCCGGATCTGGACTTCTGGGAACGGGGAGGTAACCTCTATTACTGGGCCTTTGACCCTCATGCTCTACAGGTCATGACACAAAGCGACTGTGCTTCGTTGGGCCTTCTTGAATTTGAAACTGACGCACAAATCTATTATACCACCTGGACGCATGATACGTATGATTTCATACGACGATGACAGGAAGCCAAAGGCTTTGATCCCTACTCGTTGGATTTCACTCGGTCGCTGGGTTATGCAGAGGTACAGATAGTGCATCCGGAGGAAAGTCGTTTCGAGACGGTTGTGGACGATGAAGGTATGTGCAATCTTCAGGCTTCGGGTATCGACGTCGAGTATTGGCATTGATCCCATAATCATTTCGGACTGCTTACCCGAGGGCTGGGAAGTCCGTTTCGATGACCAGCAGAGGAAGTAATTTTTAGACCACAATCGAAAGAGGGTAACATGGATTGATCTGGGGATTGGGGATGACGAGGGATTGCCGCCAGGATGGGAGGCACGCATGGATGAGACTAGTGTTGCACGTGGCTCGACTCGACTCCGGCTAAGCCGGGAGTCAAGCCGCTATTTAGCCAAGCCGAGTCAAACAAATAATGAGCCGGCTCTGTGTCACTTGGCTCGGGCTCGCTTGTGGCTAGGGATAGGGTCTCTCATATAAAAGTGTATAAAAGACCCTGAAATGACGTGAATAGCCAAGGTCTAGGATCGCAATATGAATACAATCAAATATGAATCGTCGTTCAATCGACTTGTAGAAAATTATGACACCAGCTGTATTGCAACTGTATTAGTCTATTGAAGTGAACAATTATCGGCTCCATTGAGCTCAAGCCGGAGTCATGAGCTGTTTACGGCTCAAAAGCCAAGCCGTGGTTATGACATAGTCAAGCCGTTAATAGCCGAGCCAGAGTGAGCCGGAGTCGAGCCGGTGCAACACTAGATGAGACACATGGATGAGACGCCGAGGATTTACGTTGTGGACCATAACACACGACGAGATGGGTTGATCCTAGAGAAGACCATACTAGTAGTACAGATCCTGACGTATTTGACTTATGTAGTAGCCTAAGCAGTCTTCATACTTGATTGATGCCTCACTTTGCTTTGCTCTCCTTGTGTGATGTGTTGACGCGGCGATCATGCACATGCGATACAGCTTGTTCATCTTCCACAACGACTATTTTGGACATCGGCAGTGGACCTCAATAGCTCTGCTGTTGCAGTACAGGTGCGTGCTGGTGTTCCGAGACTCCAACTCTTCTGCTCACTGACGCGCAAAGGCACGAATAACTCTCGGTCATCTGCCGCACAAACTCAGACATCCACAAGCAATTGTCCGCAAGACATCCATGCTTTGCCAGAGACTTCCATCCTTCCAATCACCCGTCCCTGACATTGACCTGCAGTCTTCACGAGAACGGATTCGCGCGTCAGGCTCTCCCTCATCCCTAGAACACGTCCAAATTTCACAAATTATCGCGGAAGCAGAGAAGGACCTCTCGGACTACGAGGAGGACCTGCGTTTAGAAAGTATTCGATCAGATCTCAGGAAGAAAAGAGATGATTTGCAGACATACGTGGACGATTGCAAAGCCTACCTTTCCCCAATTCGCCAGCTACCCATCGAAATCATGGGAGAGATCTTCTTGTTTTATCAGGACCTCCATGGTACGCGCAAGGATGGTCGCTTCAGGGAGCCCATCAACGATCCCGATCATTCGACTCAGGATTTGACGGCCTTGATGCTCAGCTCAGTGTGCAAACTATGGCACAGTATCTGCCTTTGTACTCCCCAGCTTTGGTCACGCTTTTCGCTAGATCTGGATCTGGACGAAAAAGAGCGGGACGCCCTCTCTCATTTACTCCCGATCTATCTTTCCAGATCGAAGCAAATGTCTCTCTGCTTCGATATCAAAATCCAGGGTGATCCCCCAGCACCGACCAAGAGCTTGTCTTTGCTTGTCGCCCAGTCTCACCGGTGGTTCTCTACCACTTGGGTATATGACGACGACATGGTCGAGGAAACAGTTGCCTGTCTAGGCGTCCAGAAAGAGCTCCCGCTGTTACAGCACATTGCAGTGAAGCCTATTGATGACTATGTGTGCTCTGGAGACCTTCTCAGTGCATTTGCTCGAGCATGTACACCCAGGACAGTATCCTTGACGTGGATGTCCAATTTCCTCGATTTAAAGTTACCATGGAGCGAAGTTCACTTTCTTCGCGCCCGTGAAGTGGACATTGCAACCGGGGTACCGGAATTCCTGGCCAAACTAGCAGGGCAGTGTCATGCTCTTCGCTCTTTCGAAGTGCATTTCAGCGACAATGTTCTCTACAAATCAGCTCAGCTGGAATGTTCGATTCATCTGGATGCACTGGAATATCTGTGCTTGGACGCCGTGTCATGGTCTGAGCTCGGCGAATTCTTTTCCATTTCCACTCTTCCCAATCTGCGCAGATTGGCACTAGATACCGTATCCGTTCATAATGATACACATACTCCGAACATCGATTCCTTCCGCTCCTTTGTATCAAGGTCGCAATGTCAAATTTCTGTTCTCCAGTTAAGACCATTGCGATTTGATGCCGCGCTTGATCCTATTTGCGATATGATCCATCATCTACCCGCTCTGAAGAAACTGATCCTCGCGGAAAAATGGACTCATCCTGGCGCCATCATGCTAAGCTTGATGGAGACCTTGCATGTTTGTTCTTCACATTCCATTGAGGCTGGGCAAGGAGCTGACAGCCTTACGACTCAACACAACGATCCTGTTCTCCCCCTTCTTGAAGAACTTGTCATGGAAGTGCGCGCCGAGGGCTTCCAAGCTTCAAATTTTGTAGACATGGTTAAATCACGGCGTTCGTTGACTGGCCATGGAATACGTGCGTTGAAGTCGGTGAGACTCTACCTACAATGGAGTTATTCTACCACGGACTTTACCGTGCCACCAATTCTACAGTCACTGGAGTGTACTGATATAGACATTATCTCCAGCATGCACGATTCCAGACGGTTTTTGAGGGATGAACACCAGGAATGCTGGCCTGCACCGTGACCACGGAGATTGATTCTAGTAGTATTATTAGTTTTGTGTATATTCTGCCCCATTACAGACTGAGGTTGTAATCTGTCAATATAGAAATTCGGAAAGAATTCCCGTCATGAAGAGCTTGGTCAGGTTGACTCAGGGTGGCGCTGCGCCGAACCTTGCTCAACATCTACATCAACCTTTCTGAAAATCTGTTTATAGGTGTGGCTCTTGACACCGTATAGTGTTAATTCTCTTGCTCATCAAATTCCGTAGACTGGACAGCCTACGGTTCAAAGAGATCTCAGAATTACCGTTTGGGACATTGGTTAGCGAGAAGCTTGCAAGCATTGTTTTGGGTCTCAGGTGCGTATCCCTGCTTTTCTGTGAGACTAGTCTCTTGCTGACTTACCTATGCCACCAGGAGCCAGTAGGAACTCAGAATGCTTTGGCAAAGACTTCCATCCTTCCAACCACGCGTCCCTAACATCGACCTGGAGTTTTCACGAGAACAGATTCGCACCCCAGGCTCTCCCTCATCCCGAGAACACACCCAAATTTCACAAATCATCGCGGAAGCGGAGAAGGACCTCTCGGACTACGAGGAGGACCTGCGTTGTTTAGACAGCATTGTGTCAGATCTCAGGAAGAAAAGAGATGATTTGAAGAAATACGTGGACGATTGCAAAGCCTACCTTTCCCCAATTCGCCAGCTACCAACCGAAATCATGGGAGAAATCTTCTTGTTTTATCAGGACCTCCATGGCACACGCCAGGATGGTCGTTTCAGGGAGCCCATCAACGATCCCGACCATTCGACTCAGGATCTGACGGCCTTGATGCTCAGCTCAGTGTCCAAACTATGGCATAGTATCTGCCTTGGTACTCCCCAGCTTTGGTCGCGCTTTTCGCTGGATCTGGACGAAATTGAAGACTCCGACTCAGGAGAGCGCAACGCCCTCTCTCAGTTACTCCCGATCTATCTTTCCAGATCGAAGCAAATGCCTCTCTGCTTCGATATCAAAATCCAGGGTAATTGCCCAGCATCGACCAAGAGCTTGTCTTTGCTTGTCGCCCAGTCTCACCGGTGGTTCTCTACCAGTTGGGAACTTGATGAGGTGGACGAGGAAACAGTTGCCTGTCTAAGCGTCCAGAAAGAGCTTCCGCTGTTACAGCACATTACAGCGAAACCTATTGTTGGCTATGTGAGCTCTGGAGACCCTCTTGGTATATTCGCTGGAGCATGTACACCCAGGACAGTATCCTTGACGTGGATGTCCAATTTCCTCGATTCAAAGCTACCATGGAGCGAAGTTCACTTTCTTCGCGCCCACGGAGTATCCAGTGTTGTTGGGGTTGTGGAATACCTGGTTAAACTAGCTGGGCAGTGTCGTGCTCTTCGCTCATTAGAGGTGGAGTTCAACGAAGCGAGCCTCGAGCCATATCAGCTGGACTGCACAATTCGACTGGACGCGCTGGAATATCTGTGCTTGTACCCCTTGTCATGGTATGAGCTCGGCGAGTTCTTTTCCATCTCCACTCTTCCCAATCTACGCAGATTGGCACTATATTTTGACACCAGCGATGATACACAGTCTCCGAACACTGATTTCTTCCGCTCCTTTTTATCGAGGTCGCAATGTTCCATATCTGTTCTCCAGTTAGGAGCATTGCGACTTGATGCGCTCAATCCTATCTGCGATATGCTTCACGATCTACCTGCTCTGAAGAAACTGATCCTCGAAGAATTCACTCATAATCCCGGTGCCATCATGTCAAGCTTGATGGAGACCTTGCATGTTCGTTCTCCACATTCCATTGAGGCCGACAGCCTTACAGCTCAAAACAATGATCCTCTTCTCCCCCTTCTTGAAGAACTTGTTGTGGGGGTGCGCGCAGACCGCTTTCAAGCTTCAAAATTTGTATACATGGTGGAATCACGGTGTGCGTTGACTGGCCATGGAATGCGTGCGTTGAAGTCGGTGAAACTCTACCTACAATCGCATCATTCTACCAAGGACTTTCCCGTGTTGCCGCCAATTCTACAGTCTCTGGGGGGTACTGATCTAGAAATTTTCTCCAGAAGGTTTTTGATTGATGAACTCCGGGAATGCTGGCCTGCACCGTGACCATGGATATGAACAGTGTAGTACTATTAGCTAGTTTTTGTGTATCGTGTTTCTGTTTTTACAATAATGATCAAAGCAAGATCAAAGTACCCATTCTCGATGTCCGGATGAGCGAGCCCCCGGTTACATGATTGCCGGTTCCATGTCTCCTCCTTCCATCATGGACCCGAGAATATACTTTACGATCATTAGACCATCCAACTTTTTGCTTCTGCACTACCACGATGAACGTCAAGGATCTCTCTTCAAAATGGCTGAAAGTTTCCGAGGTGTCGCCCCATGTAGTTCACGTTGAGATTACCAGGTGCGTAGAGCAACATTATCCATCTCTTCATTTTCACTCAACTTATTGTTTGAAGGGGCCCAGTGAATGCTTTCAATGAAGAGTGCGCCTCTAGTCGTTATCTGGGTACTCAATCTACAGGACTGACGAGCGAACAGACTCTGGCGTGCATACGGCGAACTATTCGAGAAACTCGCAGAGGATGCCCAAGACGTCCGTGCCGTTGTCATTTCGTCTGCATTCCCCAAGATTTTTACTGCTGGTCTTGATTGTGCGTTGAAATGTTCCTTCTGAAGCTTGATCATTACACTTACAACGTTGAGCAGTGGGCGACGCTGGCAACCTGACCAAGGATGTCAACTCCGACAAGACTGACCCCGCACGAATAGCCATTGACCTCAAGAAATTCATCAAGGTATTCCAAGAAGCCATTCACACACCCGAACGCTGCGATTTCCCTGTCATTGCTGCTATACATGGTATGGCTCTCGGGATTGCAGTCGACCTGTCATCGGCCTGTGACATTCGGTACGCTGCCTCAAATACACGGTTTAGCATCAAAGTGCGTCTGCTCTTTGATCCGAATCCGAAAGACTCCTCTTTCATTCATGCTGTTTGTCTCGCACTGTGCTGACTGCTCGCTTAGGAAGTCGACATCGGAATAGCGGCAGACATCGGAACCCTTGCGTATTTGCCCAAGATCACTGGAAACATGTCACTTGTCCGGGAACTTGCATACACAGCGGATTGGTTTTCTGCGGCGGAGGCTGAGAGGCTTGGGCTGGTTTCCCGAGTTGTTGAAGGTGGACGGGATGAGGTCGTTGCTGCAGCATTAGAGCTTGCTAAGAAGATCGCCGACAAGAGTCCTGTGGCGATCACAGGAACGAAGAGACTTATCACACATGCCAGGGATCATAGGTGAGTTTTGTTCCGACCTGCATGAGAAGTTGCTCCTGATCATCTGCCTCTTCCCAGTGTTCCAGAAAATCTGGACTACACTGCACTCTGGAACTCTGCCACCCTGCAAACCAAGGTACTATGTTTCCTCGTCTATTCAATCCCTCCCAGCAGTAGTGCTGACGCTACTTTTCTCTAGGACATGGCCGAGAGCATTGCTGCGAATAGAGGAAAAAGGATTGGAAAATTTGGGGCGCTTCGTTCCAAACTCTAACTTCAACTAAGTACTCTTCTCTAGTAGCGGTCTTTCAGATCTATTCACGCACATTTCTGCTATTTATGGATACATCGGCCCTGACTGGCTATTCCCTTCGCCGATCACCAGATGCTCACCATGCAGCTATCTGAACTCCAATATGATCGTCATTTCTTCCTCTCATCAAGGAAAACTGCCAACAACTGCATATCTTTGCGGCCGCCATCTCATCCATCGCCCTTGAGGCGTTTATGATAGTGACAGTTTGTTTGCTCGTACCAGCAAATACTCTACACGAAAATCTACATATGAAATACACTAAAAAGTACAAGTTAACCCTTGGTATATTGTGCTGCTAGAGACTAAGGTATACGCCGCACAGATGCCAGGGTCAAAGCACTATGTCAATGACTTCCTTTTAGAATGTATGGATGAACTCCAATCATCACGAACATCGCTACTAACCGTCTTGACCTCTGCTGTCACGTTGGCAATACTTGCCACGCTCGTCATAGGCAAGTCTGCTAGACCAGAGGGTAGACGGGATAGTTCTGGATGTGAATGCAGATGTGGATGGGAATGGGAATGGCCTGTCCGAGTAGTGCTATCCCTCGTCCATTGAGATCCATCCGTCCATTGTGATGCTGTCCGTATGTCGAGTCCAGTTCCAGAGGAATCTTGACCACGGCTACGAGGAGACTTGGGTCGCGTACCCAGCTCAAAGTCTGAGACGTAGCTTTCAGCTATTCCACGTAAACGGTGCCGTGCGTTGAGGGTAGCGAGAAGACTGTTAATGTATACTGCGGAATTGGGAGTGAGAATGAGGGCTGCCATGCGAAGGAAAAATCTTCTTGACTTACAATGGATAGTAACGAATTCTATGACCATAGCGCCTATACTCGCTGGTCTGGTAATGAGTACGACCATTTGAGCGATTACTATCATTCTGTCATGGCAAATGTGAGTGCATTCGGTCAAGTTTGAAGTATTTAAGGACCTACGTCGTCAAAACAAATCGGTTCATGGCATAGACGATCAGCGTGCTTATGAGCTTTCGTGATCTACGTTTCACTGTGAGCAAGCATTCTGCATTTTTATGACTTCGTGAATCGTTACCTTGCCTCTGCATGAGGGCGATAATCCCAGAGGGTATAGCAGAGCGAGGTACAAATCAGAATGTCCGCAGATATTCGGAAGACGAGCATTGGGACCATTGAAGAAATCTGTCATGTCAAAGTGGATAAATTTGAGTGACTTTTGCTGATGATGATAACTACGCCACGGAGGCGGCGTACCACGATTGTTTGTAGTCTCGCTAGCTCCCATATCTTGATTTCTCTGACGCCAAAGTCTATGGCAGTAGTTGCACGTCAGGAAGTCTGTAATATCCTCCAGAAACGATGAGGAGATACTCACAAATACCGTATGCTGCATTGGAAAAATCCATAATTGTCAGTGATTTTTGAGTTGGGGATGGATGGAATGAAATAACCTAGTTGCGCGACGCTCAGAACGACCTGTTGAGTGTAATGTCAGTCTTGGAAGTATAGAGAGGTGAAAATGTGTGGCTTACACAGATAGATGAGAGGGCTATCCTCCAGATGCCTTTCGTCACTAATGATGCATTCCCGGGAGATCGTCAGATTGACCCATTTGCAGTCAAGAAATTCTCCCACTTACGGTGATAGATCATCTTTGCAAAGAACCTACAGCTGAGAGTTAGTACTCTTCGAATTGGGACAGAATATGGGAAGATAGTACGAACAGTTGAATGATGAAACATATCACAGCCTGTCCAAGTCAGTCGCACATTGAGAACTCTGTGTATTGTGGAATGCACAAAGGCTTACTCACCCCTACTATCGACGAGGTCTACGTTTGGAGGAGGAAGAAGTCGTCAGTATCTGGATGAAGGATGGTGAAGACGGGGTTTCGTACATAGACAGACCTAGAGAAAAAGAAAGACTGTTAAAACCAGCATCGCTTTCAGAGAATTTGGGGTTACTCACCACTCTCCATCTACCAATAACTGCGGACTCGTGTAGCTTAGGACCTGGTATTGACTGCATCAGGAGATGAGGAATGCGCGGACAACGTCTTCAGACGTACGAGGTAGTGATACACGGTATGGCATACTAGGTAAAGACAAACAGGGTCAGAAGTCACCAGGGTAAGGTAGAAAGAAGCTCAGCTTACTCATGATAGTGTGGAACGTCCCGAACACGCTTTTTCACGTTCCGTAAGGCTCTTTGTTTTTAGTGACGGGAAGTATGACATACAATAATGAAAGCACCTAAACAGAAGAGCTCCTTCAGCAACCCCATACGCATGCAGACGAACCGGAGAGATTACTCACCATCAATTTCATGGCGAGACTATCCCGAGGGTACTTCAGATAGTACATGTACATCTTGAAGTGATCGAGTAGAGAGAGGTCAATGCGATTGATCGGAGAGAAAGGTTTGTGCACTCACCTGGAGTACCGACATCCCATATAACAGCACCGTTATAAGACAGCATATGTACGACGCTCCTGTGAAGCCATCCGATGAGGATTATATTTGACCAGCGTAGCCAGCGAACTGCAAAGAACCAACCATAGGTATCTGCGAAAACATGTTGTGATACAGGCGTGAAGCGGTCAGGGAGGGCGTCGGACATGCCAGTCTGGCTATGGCAGGCCGCAGAGGAGTAGGATGGATAATGGTGGGTGTAGTTCAACCTACGGGGATAAGTGACGGCCTGTTATATGGTCATGGCTTTCTCAGAGAAGGGCGATCTCGATTAGAATCAATACAATTTCGCTTGGCTGACTCGGCTTTTGTGGAGAAATTTCTGCAGAGATGTCCGCTTGTCCACCATTGGTTCCACGCTTTGCAATTCTTGTGGAAGCTGACAGGATCTGTATTTCGAGTCGTACAAGTAATGAAAAGAGGACCCTGGAAGACACTAGAGGTTTGGCGACTCTGTTTCTGAAAGGGAGATTGACGCTAACATAAAGTACGACCCTGGAAAGAAAGCTGCAGTAAACCCCGATAGATTCATATTACATACTTATATTCTGCCGTCGATTTGCGGCCCAAGAAGCGGCCTTCTTTGCGTCCAAAATTAAAATCTTACTAGGCCTCAAGGCCTCAATGTTTGGTCGCGAGACGTCAGGCCAGCTAGAACTTTACATAGAAGAAACCACTTCAGCTTTGATCGGTATCCTTGGACGAATCACATTCTGGGATCTGTGGACACTTCCGCATCCGAAAATGTGTTAGACCGTTGCCAACGGTCGTAGTTAAGTTACATAGATCTGAACTCCCCCAACAAATTTGGATGTGATTTATCCCAGTGACTATCCAAATCAATGTGTGCTCCATCTGATAATTGGGAAAACCCTAGCAGTTGCCTCAGGCTCTAAGTACTAGCTTGAAGGCTTCTGCACATCGAAATTCGGCAGTCGCGAATGAGAGTCAAGTGAAAAACGATCAATTTCGCTATCTGCGCAACAAATGCTCAGGTAAATACTAACAAGTATCTACCTCGATAGCTCCTCAAAAAGAAGAAAGAAAGAAAGAAAGAAAGAAGCAAACCAGAAAGAAACAGTAAAGTAGCACTATGAGAGTCGTCAATCATATAGTAGGTGGATCTGAAGCCAATAATAATGAGCAATTCGAGCGTAAAACGCGACCCAAATGTCCAGGCAAAGACTTCAGGACAGTTTCCGCCGCCACAGACGAGCGAGAGGAGGCTCGTCGCTGCCAGATACGTGAATGAACTTGAATGAAGGACACTAAAAATTCGCGTCGGCCACGTGGTCACCAAAAATTTCGTTTCTGTCCACCACGACGCGAATGTCGTCTCTCGTCCGTTCAGCATGTCGGCCCTGTCAGCGGGACATGTTCTCGAGGCTATTCCACTCGTCAACTCCGATGTTAAAAGGTTAGTAAAAAAAACCCACAGAGTTCCTGATACTTGCTGAGAAAAGAATTTCAGAGCGTTCTCGGAGAACTGGACTCAAGTCTGCTCAGGAGCTGAAGATTACTCGTGAAAATCAGCCCTATAGGTTCAGAAATAGAAAGCCTCAAAAGGATCAGATTCCAAAAGAATCGTTTGCTCGCGAAGAACCACCTCATGGATCCGAAGCAGTCCCAGAAGAAAAGGCAAAGTCAATCTCTTTTCGCAGAAAAAACCGCTGCGGAAAACGACTCTGACTGGAAATGGCGACGGAGTAGATGGGGTCGGGAAATCAACGCGACGCTTGAGGAGGAAGGACCAGCCTCTCGGGCGCGGTCAGACGGGAAAAAGTATTCCCAGAAAGACGGCCAAGCCTCTTGGAGGCGGTCAGACGAGGAAAGAAAGCATTCGAACGGGAAGAAAAAGTATCCTCAATCATCTTCTTCCGGTAACGCTCTTGCTGATCAGACGCGTTCGACTGCTCAATCTGCAGGCTCTTCTAAATCAGAAGGGTCCAAATCCATGAAAAACTCATCGTCGTCCCCTTTCACTTCCCCTCCTCTTTTACCCGGCATCCTACGCTGTCTCCTTGCCGTTTTAGGGCCCAAGGCTACCCCATCCGAAGTACAAGCCCTCAGTTTACAACACATTCTTTCTTCACAGTCCCCTCCCTCATCATCACGTCAATGGAAACAGTTCCTCCTCGCTTCGGAAACCGGGTCTGGCAAATCGATAGCCTACCTTCTTCCTGTCTTACAATCTCTCAAAGAGACAGAAGGTTCCTTCCGCGCTTCGTCTCATCCTCATGCTCAGAGGAAGGAAAACCCTCGCGCCCTTATCCTGGCTCCTACGCACGAGTTGTCTCGCCAGCTTTCCTCTTTCGCCAAGGACCTTCTTCACGAAGACAAGCTCAAGGTCGTCTGTGCCTCTCAAGCAAATAACCGTACAAGATCTAGCGAAAAGTCCATCAAAGGCAGCGCCAGCAATATGAAAAAGGCCTTTGATCCCGACCTGCCTCATTCTGGTGCTATGGAATTTGATGTCAAGTCTGCCGCTCTGACAGCGCGCCAGGCGGACGTTTTCGTGGGCACACCGATGAAAATTCTAGACTTAGTGAAGGGAAGAGGCTGGGATCGTGTAGAGGCTGGGGAAGATACGGAACTGCAGCTTCTTGATGAGAATGGAGAGAAGAGGAAATGGAGGCGAGGGCGAGACAAGGTTATCGTTTCTGGCCCAAACAACCGCTGGAGAGCTGAACCGGAGATGGGGCTGAGTAACGTTGAATGGGTCGTGGTCGATGAGGCCGACGTGCTATTCGGTGTGTTGATGTCTTTCATCTATTTAAATGATACAAAAATACTAATTATGTTCTTGCAGATCCCGACTTCCAAGAAACAACTCGTCTCCTCCTCTCCGAAATCAGCGCAGCTCGTGGTCATCCCGTAGAACTCACACTCGAACCATCGTTGTCTGCCTTCACTCCATCAGAGACCGAGACCGTTGACAAAACCGTCAATGCCATCAAGTATCCTTTCAACCTCATACTCACCTCGGCTACTATTCCCAACTCTCTCTCCAACTACCTAGAGCGATACCATCCCTCCATGCAACGTCTTGTTTCCTCGAATGTCCATCGTCTTCCTTCAACTCTCCAAACCGAATATGTCGCTTGGTCAGGCGGAAACAAGCACGCCGACGTTGAGAAACGAATCAGACAGGTTTGGGGAGAGGATTCTGTCGGGCCTGCAGGCCTTGGCGGCATGCCCAAACTGTCCAAGATCTTGATATTCTGCAATAAGGGTACCCGTGTAGAAGCCTTGGGCGAGTATCTAGAGGAGAAAGGGATAAAAAACGTTTGGTTGACGAGTAAAGCCGACAATCGTTCCAAAGGCTCCAATAAGCATTTGGAAGGATTTTTGAAGCCCAGACCTGGACGTGCAGATGAAATGGTCGAAGAGGAAAGGGAAGCTGATATCGAGGGTTCCAACGATCCAAAGCAAACGCCTCATGTCATGATCACGACGTCCCTTCTTTCTCGTGGATTGGACTTTTCCCCAGATTTGAAGAACGTGTTCATTATGGATGAGCCTAGAAATTTGATTGATTTCTTGCACCGAGCTGGAAGATCTGCGAGGGCAGGTGCACGGGGTAGAGTGGTAGTGTTTGGGAAATACGAAGGAAGAGGGAGTTCGAGGGCAAGGGAAGTCAGGGACAGGGTCGCCCAATTGGGGAGGTAATACATATGAGGGGATTTAGTTCGATGAGTTTTTCCATGGCCATTTTTTCATATTTTAGTTCTGCAGCACCACTCATTTTCTATCACAATGCACATATAATATAGCGAGGATATAGCTATGGCGAATTAATGCTTTTTTGGTTAGGCTTTATTAGCTTGCCCTTCTATTCGGTTACGATGTAAATTGACTGAGATATCATATATCACTGGCTAACCCTTGCCCTCCGACTTGCCTCCAACGCCTCCTAAACGGTTCTCAGACATAACTGCTCTTTGAATGGTTGTCCACCTCGACTCTAACCTGTTCACTGTGGGCGTGATTTGTCTTGTTTTTCTGGTAGGGAAATTTGTCAGGGCTTATCATGAGAATTCCAAGGTACGTCATGGTTGGATGCTTGCATGTCTTGGTCGCCTAACGATACACGACTTCTGAACAGCTCAGCAAAATTCCTACAGTTGGACCAGATGGAATTCTGACATCCTATATCACGCTCTTCAAATGGATCTCGCAGGGTACTGAGCTTATAGAAGAGGGATATCGTCAAGTACGTCCTCAAGCCAATTGTGTCCTAAGTTCTACTTCTGACGGTGTTCACTTCGTTCATCATTCACGTCCCACAGAACCGTGGTCGTGTATTCAAGGTGCCCAGCATCAACGGCTGGTACATCGTCGCCGCTGGAACAAGGTTGGTCGAAGACATCCGCAAGGCTTCCGAGGATGAGTTGTCCAGTCGAGAAGCTACCTATGAGGTTGTTCACGACTACTATACGATGTATCCCGATACGCTTTCGGACCCCTATCATGCTGAAGTTATCCGGACGAAGCTTACGAGGGATGTTGGGGTTCATTTCGATGATTTGAATGAGGAGATCGAGGATATTGTTCCAAAGGAGATTCCGTTGACTGAAGGTTAGTAGTATACTTATGTTTGGTTATGTTGGGCCATGCGTTCCACTGACGCTGCTATATGTAGATTGGACCGAGATACACGCATGGCCAAAGGTTATGAGCATTGCTGCTCATACTTCCAATCGGTTTTTTGTTGGTTTACCTCTGTGTGAGTTGTTTTACTTGGTGTTAATAACCGTGACATTGTAGCTGACTGTACTGCGTCTCTCGGCCTCTCTAGCTCGCAATTCTGACTTTTGCAAACTAAACATCGACTTTGCAGAGAGTGTCTTTAGGAATGCGACAATTCTTCTCCTATTTCCTAAATTCCTTCATCCGATTGTTGGCCGTATCTTTACTGGCAGGAGGGTGGCGATGAGGCGAATTAAAAAGTATCTCAAGCCGATAATTGAGGAAAGGTTAAGGATGAAAGAGCAATTTGGTGAAGATTGGGCGGATAAACCGGTGAGTACTTACTACTTGGGTCACTAGCCTCAGATTGATTGCGGATTGTACTGACTCCCACTGGTAGAATGATTTAATCCAATGGTCAATGGATGCTGAAGAGCTTGCACCACTCTCTAAACGTACTTCTGTGGAGGATCTTTGTGCTCGTGTGCTTACAGTCAACTTTGCGTCTATAAATACCACCTCAGTGAGTATTCGTGAGTTTATGGGCTTTTCGTGAGACACTAATTCTTTGCCGTAGAATGTAGGTCTAACATACCTTGATGTAAGGCAAGAACACTCATGCTCACCTTTTTTCCCAGTTCCTCCTTTCAGTTCTCTTACAACTCGCGGCGCATCCAGAGTTTGCTGATCCGCTACGCAACGAAGTGGAGAGTGTCGTCGAAAGGGAAGGGTGGACAAAACCCGCACTCAACCAGATGTGGATGTTGGATAGTTTTGTGACGGAGTCGGTGAGGCTGCAGCCTACCGGTGCGAGTACGTCTTATGTCTTACTCCAAGCGATACTTTGCTGATCACTCACTGTAGTGGTGCCTTTCAGAAAGGCGATGAAGGATTTCACTTTTTCTGACGGTACTACCGTACCAGCTGGTACCCTTGTCACTACTGCAGCTTGGTCCATTCTTAGAGATGAGGTGAGAGCCACCGGGAAGTGGTACTGCTTGTCACGACACAGTTGTTGATTTGAATGCACTAGGAGCTTTATCCTAACGGGAATGAGTTCAAACCTTTCCGATTTTCCGAATTGCGAGAAAAGGAAGAAGAGAGTATGAAGCATCAACTGGTCACTGTCAATCCGGAGTGGATGGTTTTTGGACAAGGGAAGCATGCTTGGTGAGTTTGTTTTGCTCGTCTGTTTGCACTTTCCACAGTAACTGAGAGGCTGACTTTCGTGAGCAGTCCAGGAAGATTCTTCGCGTCGACTGAAATAAAGGCGATTTTGGCTCATGTGGTTCTGCATTATGATGTCAAGCTACCGAATGATTCGAAGGAGACACCTGCCACCTTTAAGAAGCAGATACATACTGGACCTAGTCTGGAGGCGACGGTTATGTTTAGGAAACGAAGGTTCGGCTGATTGGGTTTTGGCAAGTGTGGGCCGAGTTTGGGCTGAGTAGCTGGAGATGGATTCACCAGCTCGTGCTGCAAGTATCCCATGTGTCATGAATACCAATATCTATGCCACCGTGCATGACCTTCTATGACATCATGTCATACCAAGACCAGGCCCTTCTAAGTTTTAATGCCCTCCTGTCGAAGAAAAGCTTCCCCTTTTGACATATCAGAAGGGACTGTCACAGGTCTATGGCGAATCAATGCTTTTTCTCTTCTATTCAGTACCTTGAGCGACAGCCGTGACTGACACTTGACTATCCTTTCCTAAACTGGTTCTCAGATATAACTGCTCTTTGAATGGTCGTCCACCTCGACTCTAACCTGTTCACTGTAGGCGTGATTTGTCTCGTTTTTCTGATAGGAAAATTTGTCAGAGCTTATCATGAGAATTCCAAGGTACGTCGCATGGCTGGATGCTTGCATGTCTTGCCAAGTCACCTAACGATACACGACTTTTGTTTGGCTCACACAGCTCAGCAAAATTCCTACAGTTGGACCAGATGGAATTCTGACATCCTATATTACACTCTTCAAATGGATATCGCAGGGCACTGATCTTATAGAAGAGGGGTATCGTCAAGTACGTCCTCAAGCCAATTCTGTCCTTCTGACGGTCCCCACTTCGCTCATCATTCACATCCCACAGAACCGTGGTCGTATATTCAAGGTGCCCAGCATCGATGGCTGGTACGTCGTCGCCGCTGGAGCAAAGTTGGTCGAAGACATCCGCAAGGCTTCTGAGGACGAGTTGTCCAGTCGAGAAGGTACCTGTGAGGTTGTTCACGGCTACTATACGATGTATCCCGATACTGTTTTGGACCCCTATCATGCTGAGGTTATCCGGACGAAGCTTACGAGGGATGTTGGGATTCATTTCGATGATTTGCATGAGGAGATTGAGGATATTGTTTCAAAGGAGATTCCGTTGACTGAAGGTATGTAGTATACTTGTGTTTCGTTATGTTGGGTCATGCGTTCCGCTGACGCTACTAGATTGGACCGAGATACACGCATGGCCAAAGATTATGAGCATTGTTGCTCATACTTCGAATCGATTTTTTGTTGGTTTACCTCTGTGTGAGTGGATTTGCTTGGTGTCTTATAATCACCGTGATGTTGTAGTTTACTGTGCTACATCTCTCGGCCTCTCTAGCTCGCAATTCCGACTTTCGCAAAGTAAACATCGACTTTGCAGAGAGTCTCTTTAGGAATGCGATAATTCTTCTCCTGTTTCCTAAATTCCTTCATCCGATTGTTGGTCGTATCTTTACTGGCAGGAGGGTGGCAATGAGGCAAATTAAAAAGTATCTCAAGCCGATAATTGAGGAAAGGTTAAGGATGAAAGAGCAATTTGGTGAAGATTGGGCGGATAAACCGGTGAGTACTAGTTGGGTCACTAGCCTCAGAGAGATTGCCGTTTTTACTGACCCCCACTGGTAGAATGATTTAATCCAATGGTTAATGGATGCTGAAGAGCTTGCACCACTCTCTAAACGTACTTCCGTGGAGGATCTTTGTGCTCGTATGCTTACAGTCAACCTTGCGTCTATAAATACCACCTCGGTGAGTATTCTGAGTTTCTGGGCTTTCGGTGAGACACTAAAATCTTGCTGTAGAATGTAGGTCTAACATACCTTGATATAAGGCAAGAACGCTTATGCTCACCTTTTCTCTCAGCTCATCCTTTCAACCCTCTTACAACTCGCCGCACATACAGAGTTTGCTGATCCGCTACGCAACGAAGTGGAGAGCGTCGTCAAAAGGGCAGGGTGGACAAAAGACGCACTCGATCAGATGCGGATGCTGGATAGTTTTGTGAAAGAATCGACGAGGCTGCAGCCTAGCGGTCCGAGTACGTTTTATGTCTTACTCCAAGTGATACTTTGCTGATCACTCATTGTAGTGCTGCCTTTCAGGAAGGCGATGAAGGATTTCACTTTTTCTGACGGTACTACCGTACCAGCTGGTAACCTGGTCACTACTGCAGCTTGGTCCATTCTTAGAGATGAGGTGAGAGTCACCGGGAGGTGGTACTGCTTGTCACGGCACACTTGTTGATTTGAATGCACTAGGAGCTTTATCCTAATGGGAATGAGTTCAAACCTTTCCGATTTTCTGAATTGCGAGAAAAGGAAGAAGAGAGTATGAAACATCAATTGGTCACTATCAATCCGGAGTGGATGGTTTTTGGACAAGGGAAGCATGCTTGGTGAGTTTGTTTTACTCGTCCGTTAGCACTTTCCACGGTAGCTGAGAGGCTGACTTTCGTGGACAGTCCAGGAAGGTTCTTCGCGTCGACAGAAATAAAGGCTATTTTGGCTCATGTGGTTCTGCATTACGATGTCAAGCTACCGAATGACTCGAAGGAGACACCTGCCATTTTGAAGAAGCAGCTGCATACTGGACCTAGTCTGGAGGCAACGGTTATGTTTAGGAAACGAAGGTTCGGCTGATTGGGTTTTGGCAAGTCTGGGCCGAGTCTGGGCTGAGTAGCTGGAGATGGATTCACCAGCTCGTGCTGCAAGTATCCCATGCGTCATGAATAGCAATATCTATGCAATGTACTACTAGCAAAGTGAAAAATTTCAATACAGTACACTAGATCTTAGCTACATTTCTGTGCGGGCGCAGAGGACTGATGGTCGTTTATTGACGCCTGGCTAGGGGTGACGAAAATTTGACATTGTTACAGTAACGAACCCGAACTGCCGAATATTTAGGTTCGTCACCCCTGTAACAGTAACGGTGGGGTGCCGAATTGATTAAAATGGTACAGTATTACACTCTTCAAATGGATATCGCAGGGCACTGATCTTATAGAAGAGGGGTATCGTCAAGTACGTCCTCAAGCCAATTGTGTTCTTCTGACGGTCCCCACTTCGCTCATCATTCACGTTCCGCAGAACCGTGGTCGTATATTCAAGGTGCCCAGCATCGATGGCTGGTTCGTCGTCGCCGCTGGAACAAAGTTGGTCGAAGACATCCGCAAGGCTTCTGAGGACGAGTTGTCCAGTCGAGAGGGTACCTGTGAGGTTATTCGCGGCTACTATACGATGTATGCCGATACGGTTTTGGACCCCTATCATGCTGAGGTTATCCGGACGAAACTTACGGGGGATGTTGGGATTCATTTCGATGATTTGCATGAGGAGATTGAGGATATTGTTTCAAAGGAGATTCCGTTGACTGAAGGTATGTAGTATACTTGTGTTTCGTTATGTTGGGTCATGCGTTCCGCTGACGCTACTAGATTGGACCGAGATACGCGCATGGCCAAAGATTATGAGCATTGTTGCTCATACTTCGAATCGATTTTTTGTTGGTTTACCTCTGTGTGAGTGGTTTTACTTGGTGTCTTCTAATTACCGTGACGTTATAACTGACTGCTATGTCTCTCGACCTCTCTAGCTCGCAATTCTGACTTTCGCCAAGTAAACATCGACTTTACAGCGAGTGTCTTTAGGAATGCGATAATTCTTCTCCTATTTCTCAAGTTCCTTCTTCCAATTGTTGGCCGTATCTTTACTGGCAGAAGGGTGGCAATGAGGCGAATTAAAAAATTTCTCAGGCCGATAATTGAGGAAAGGTTAAGGATGAAAGAGCAATTTGGTGAAGATTGGGCGGATAAACCGGTCAGTACTTACTACTTGGGTCAATAGCCTCAGAGATATTGCGGATTGTACTGACTCCCACTGGTAGAATGATTTAATCCAATGGTTAATGGATGCTGAAGAGTTCGCACCACTCTCTAAACGCACTTCTGTGGAGGATCTTTGTGCTCGTGTGCTTGTATCCAACTTTGGGTCTATAAATTCCACCTCGGTGAGTATTCGTAAGTTTCTGAGCTTTTCGTGAGACGCTAATTCCTTACCGTAGAATGTAGGTCTAACATACCTTGATATAGAGGGAAGAACGCTCATACTCACCTTTTCTCCCAGCTCATCCTTTCAACCCTCTTACAACTCGCCGCACATACAGAGTTTGCTGATCCGCTACGCAACGAAGTGGAGAGCGTTGTCAAAAGGGAAGGGTGGACAAAAGACGCACTCGACCAGATGCGGATGCTGGATAGTTTTGTGAAAGAATCGGCGAGGCTGCAGCCTAGCGGTCCGAGTACAACTTATGTCTTACTCCAAGCGATACTTTGCTGATCACTGATTGCAGTGCTGCCTTTCAGAAAGGCGATGAAGGATTTCACTTTTTCAGACGGTACTACTGTACCAGCTGGTAATCTTGTCACTACTGCAGCTTGGTCCATTCTTAGAGATGAGGTGAGAGTCACTGTGAGGGTACTGCCTGTCACGACACTGTTGTTGATTTGAATGCATTAGGAGCTTTATCCTAACAGGAATGAGTTCAAACCTTTCCGATTTTCCGAATTGCGAGAAAAGGAAGAAGAGAGTATGAAGCATCAACTGGTCACTGTCAATTCGGAGTGGATGGTTTTTGGACAAGGGAAGCATGCTTGGTGAGTTTGTTTTACTCGTTTGTTTGCACTTTCCACAGTAACTGAGAGGCTGACTTTCGTGGACAGTCCAGGAAGGTTCTTCGCGTCGACAGAAATAAAGGCTATTTTGGCTCATGTGGTTCTGCATTATGATGTCAAGCTACCGAATGATTCGAAGGAGACACCTGCCACTTTTAAGAAGCAGATACATACTGGACCTAGTCTGGAGGCGACGGTTTTGTGTAGGCAACGAAGGTCTGGTTGATCGGGTTTTGGCAACTTGTGGGCCGAGTTTGGTCTGAGTAGTTGAGGATGGATTCACCGACTCATATTCCATGTGTCACGAATAGCGATGTGCAGTACTGTACAGTGTACTATTAGTATGGACGAGGCAACTCATGACTTGTACATGTGATCGATCGACCTTCGAGTGAAATTCCAGTCAGTGCAATTTGGTTCCGAGACCCTTCTTGCTTTCCGACTCCCATCATCGGTCTCAGTGTAAGACAACATTCCGAGGTGCGCTTCACGTTCTCTGGTGCTGTGTTACTGACTTTTGGTTGCTCTCTCGTCCCTCAGGTTGACTGTCAGTCTTACACTCGAGGATCACTGGTGCTAGGAATGTCGGCTTCCCTTCCGAATACGGGCACATGGTGTAGTTGGTTATCACATCCGCTTAGCAACTTTCGTTGATTTGCGGGGGGTGCTGGGTTCAATTCCCAGTGTGTCCATGACTTCCTACTCGAAGGCGGTTCTTTTGCGTCGCTGTTTTACTTTGCTTTCGTCGGTGTTTTTGACGTTGATTGAAGATGTTCTACTGTAGACATTTTATTCTTGTAACAATCTGGGTTTTTTGTTAAATATGAAATATCAGAAATCCTTAGCGGTGAAGTCAGCTGTTAGTCTTCTACCGTAAGGTTTGAAGCAGATTTTTTTTACATCTACAGGAGGTTTCAGAAGTCTACAGGTGGAGTCTACAGGTGGTGGACGGAGAGCCCCGCATGCGGCAGCCACGATCCACCGATTTACCAAATATGGGATCTGCCGGCCCTAAATAAATCGGATAAGCGACCATCAACGGTGTCTTGCCCTCTGCCCAACCACATCGCAGGAGCATTTCTAGGTGAGCTCGCTGTTGCTGTCGACGTTGACCAGGGCTGACTGTCTCTTCATCATACCTCGTCATTCTACTGCGCATCGCATCGCCTTGATCATATATAAACTCTCCTTACATAAAATCAGGCTCTTATCCATCAACCACCATCTTCTGACTTTTCATCTTTTTCATTTCACGAATAATCTACTACTATGGAGGACGAAGTCGCTGCTCTCGTATGTAACGCTCTCGTCAATGACGAGCGATGTTTTGACACCCAATTTGTAGGTTATTGACAACGGTTCCGGAATGTGCAAGGCTGGCTGTAAGTTACCTCCTTATTTCGCGATGTGATAGCTGATCAACGCGATATCCTCTAGTTGCTGGTAATTACTGTCCGCCTTTACGGTCTTACTCGTAGATCTCACTCAGTAGACTAGGTGATGATGCTCCCCGTGCTGTCTTCCCGTGAGTCTCCTTTTCATGCAAGACCGTCTAGATGCTAATTGTTCGCTCTTATCCCACAGCTCCATCGTCGGTCGTCCCCGTCACCAGGGTGTCATGGTTGGAATGGGTCAGAAGGACTCTTATGTTGGGTAAATCGTCAGCCTCATCGCCCTGCACTCTATGTACCAATTTCAAATTTCTCCAGTGACGAGGCCCAATCCAAGCGTGGTATCCTCACCCTCAAGTATCCTATCGAGCACGGTATTGTAACCAACTGGGATGATATGGAGAAGATCTGGCATCACACCTTCTACAACGAACTTCGTGTCGCCCCCGAAGAGCACCCCGTCCTCCTCACCGAAGCTCCCCTTAACCCAAAGGCTAACCGTGAAAAGATGACTCAGATCATGTTCGAGACCTTCAACGCTCCCGCCTTCTACGTCGCTATCCAGGCCGTGCTTTCTCTGTACGCCTCTGGTCGTACAACTGGTATCGTGCTCGACTCTGGTGATGGTGTTACCCACACTGTCCCTATCTACGAAGGTTTCGCCCTTCCTCACGCCATTCTCCGTCTTGATCTCGCCGGTCGTGATTTGACCGACTTCTTGATCAAGAACTTGATGGAGCGTGGTTACCCCTTCACCACCACCGCCGAGCGTGAAATTGTCCGTGACATCAAGGAGAAGCTTTGCTACGTTGCCCTCGACTTTGAGCAAGAACTCCAGACTGCTGCACAATCATCCGCTTTGGAGAAGAGCTACGAGTTGCCCGACGGTCAAGTCATCACGATTGGTAACGAGCGGTAAGCACTTAGGCACTTTGAGCGCTGAAAGCTGTTATCTGACATATTTGGCTCCACTCCCAGATTCCGTGCACCGGAAGCTCTCTTCCAGCCCGCTTTCCTCGGTCTTGAGGCCGCTGGTATCCATGAGACCACCTACAACTCTATCTTCAAGTGTGACCTCGATATCCGTCGTGACCTCTACGGAAACGTCGTCCTCTCTGGTGGTACCACCATGTTCCCTGGTATTGCTGACCGTATGCAGAAGGAGCTCACCTCCCTCTCACCCGCCAGCATGAAGGTATGTTACCTCTTTTAGATTGATACCAGCATCATTTTCAACACACTATACTCGATTTCAGGTCAAGATTGTTGCTCCTCCCGAAAGGAAATACTCCGTCTGGATTGGTGGTTCCATCTTGGCCTCCCTCTCCACCTTCCAGAACCTCTGGTGCTCGAAGCAGGAGTACGACGAGTCTGGTCCTGGTATTGTCCACCGCAGTACGTATTTTTACTTTGTCATTCTTTCTCTGTTCACTGATCTCTCTTTCTCCAGAGTGCTTCTAAGCATAACCGCGGTCTGGGGTGGAGGTACTTGGGTGCCGGTTGTCGTTGTCGCTGCCTTTCTTCGTCGTGGTGGTTTAGTTTTCTACAAAATTTCGCGACGTTGAAACGTCGGGACGTCCACTGTCTCTGTTCTCGTTTGTGTAGTAGAATGATATTTGACGTAGGAAGAAATTGTATGAATTGGAATGAAAGGAAACGTTTTTCTATACATCTTTTTTTCTCTCTTCTTTCTTACAGACTCATACTCTTTTTCTTTTGTTCTAGTACCGTACCTTTACGTTTCCTAACGAATGGATTGATAAGTAGAAGATTTCTCCTCAGAGGTTGTGAGGAAGAAGCCAGCGTCGTTGACGTGAGGAATTGCCTTTTGTGGTATCACACCATCTGTTGCAGAACCATGATGCGCTGCGCCTGTGTAAAGTACTCTGCCTTTCCATTTTGTTCCATCCACATCTACAACGCCGAGTTGACCTCGAAACTTTTCGGGCATGACATCCCTATGGATACTTGATGGAAATTGAGCTTAGAGCGCTCCCTTCAGACGCGAGAACTCGGAGAGCGGAAACGATGGAATCCCAATCATAGACACCGGGATTAGAGAAAGGCAACACTAGAGCAACACTCTGTGTAGCGCCGCCACTGTCAATCTCTCCTAGTTTCTATGGATCCGGACTCACCTGGGACTTTCCGTGGAACTGCCAAATATCTGATTGTCGGCGGAAGACACAGCATCAGCAAATCCCTTCCCCGCCAAGCCCAATGCCCATGCAAATCTGTCAATCCATCCAATGATCCATGATGATGGAGTTCAACTGTCCATCGTTGGTCCAACAACGCCGTAGGACGATAGCTTTTTTCAGAAACGTTTCAACCAGGAACCCGAGAGTCTTGCTCGTAGCGCAAGCTTGAGAATCAGAGGTATGTCTTTGCACTGTGATACTAGGCAGCAGACAGACTAATGTTACAAATTACATGCTGCAGATGTCGATGATTGATTTCAGAGGAACCTGTACAGCGCACATTTTATTGAAAACCGAGGACGAACATATGCATCCAATCCATTGCTTTGGGGAAATGATGGTCCATGATTTGCGTTCCTGGTCGTAGACTCGGATTGTCTATAGCAGCAACCGGAGGTAACGGGCAGCAGCTTGAAGCAACCCCGCTGTTTACCGGTACCTCCTGCATCAGTCCTCCGAGTCAAGGACAAGGAAAGACCCAATGGTCTGAGTAGGATGGAGTACATATTGCACGAAGAAGCTTTGGTTTAGCAAAAGAAAGAAAGCTGGTCCTCTGCTCTGTATGTATCGACATTTATCCTTTTATCCTGAGAGTACATACTTGGATGTTGATGCACAGCTTGCCACTTTGCGTTTTCAGGACCTATGTAACACCAACATACATAGGTTGGCTGTTTCACCTTCCAGGCAACCCCGGACATATATTATTGCCATGTGTCGCTGCAGGTCGCTACCAACAAAATTATGTCGGTGCCATCAGCCCTGTTGACTCCTGTTGAGCGTCTTTACAATTTGCCATATGGATGCGAATATATTATTTGGAATTCCACTCATTAACCCCTTGATGGTCATCGTATATAAGAAAACGCCTATGCAAGTCAGCATTTCTTCCCCATTCCCATCCCTTTTCTTGCCTGGGTCCCCCCCTTCGTTTCGGTCTTTACTTCGTCTTTCGTTCCTCTTCGCTCTTTTGCCCAGGTGGCTCTTTTTATTGTTATTATTATTTGAACACTCGATTTCTTGGTCTGGTAAAAAACTCCAAGTTTTAGCAAAACCAAAGAAACAAACACCATGCCGCTCTCTACCTCTACACGCATCGCTCTTTTGTCGATATTCACGAGTGCCGCATATGGCTTCACGAATGACTGGACCCAGCCTTGTTTTGATGGGCAATGTGCTTATAGCACGGATTTGGGGTCTTTTAAGATTGTAAGTACAGTCTCTTCTGTTTTCTTCTAGTGGACCTAGTGTTGATTAACGCGTTTTGATATCGTTATAGTGGGGATCTCCCGACGCCATCACTGATATCACCACCGTTGCAGGATGGGAAATCCTCAATTGTGACCCAGACGCGTTAACTCAGGATATCAGACTCGTTTGCACCAACCCTTCAGGTTGTCAGCACTTTTACTCAGCTTCGGGACCAGTTGGGAAGCTTGTCCGTTTACCGAACAATGTAGGGCGCAAAACGTCGACTTTTTTTTTGTTTGAAGGCCCTGACGTTTTCTTCTTGTTCTTGTTCTTTTTTGTTTCCAGTGTGGAGGAAGTGCCTTTGCTCGTATCTCTCGTAATTGGGTACATGCAGACCAGTCTTTACCCTCCGACCTTCAGAAGACTCTTCGTCGTCGTGATGGCACCACACCAGACGTACAAGGGTTAGCGTTGGACACCGACTTTGCAGCTGTCGACCCTGCGCAGAATGGGAATGTGTCTATTGCGATTGAGGGTTCTAATGTACCCGGCGCAGCTGGAGATGCTACTGTCACTCCTCCGCCTTCTCGTAGAAGCCGGTTGAGGAGAAGGGGATTCTTGAAGGATATCTTTAATAGTGAGTCTTTTTATTATTATTATGGTGTCATTGTGAACATTTGTCTCTAACGAATTGTGTTTCTCTCAATACCTACTATCTCTTCACAGAATTCAACACATTCGACAAAGATGTCACTCAAGACCTTCCTCCCGTTGATGTAGACCAAACCTTCCCTATCTTTGACAACAAAATCTCGTGTCCCGCCAATGGTGACATTCCGGCTTTCGACGCTGGGATTAAAGCAGATGTCGTAGCCAAAGCCCATGCAGTCATTACTCTCGGAATGGGTGCTCATGGAACGATTGTTCCTCCCAAGCTTGATGAGTTTGGTGTCTTCCTCGGTTAGTGATTTATTTCTACGGACGTATTGGGCTGGGGAGCTCAAGCTATATGATTTTCTTCTTTCCCCGTGCTCCCCGTGCTTTTAGGTCTCAACGCCGATTTGCAAGGCACGTTGGAATTAGTAGGCTCTGCATCTGGAACTGCGGATTCTGGCAAGATTTCTTTATTCCAGGTTGGGATTCCTGGACTTGATTTCCCTGGGTGAGTCTTTTCCCAGTCATACATTGGCAAGTTCCATCACAGCTGATCATTTATATCCTTACGTTCCTTAGAATCCTGACTATTGGTCCTACCTTCAAAATTGACGCTCAAGCCACTGCCAACCTCGACCTCGACGCTAATTTGAGCGTTGACCTTGCATATCATGTTGATAATGCCAAACTCTTCTTCCCTCCCTCATCTGATGCTCTTGCGTCAAATGGCGGTTTTAGCCCACTTGATAGTCGTGCGTAACTTATACCTTCCAAGGCGTGTTTTTTCTTTGGATGCAGAACTGACCTGGCTTCTTTCTACTCTCTCTAGCCCTCAAACTCTCCGTCAGCCCCGACGTCAACTCTTCAGCAACCGTGGCAGCTCATCTTATTCCCACCATTGACCTTGGAGTAAACGCTCTCGGAGGCATCGCCGAAGCGACAGTATTCCTCAACCTGGACGCCAGCGTCTCAAGCACCCTTTCCTTAAACGCCGGTGCTGACGCTGCTATCGACACCGATGGTCAAAAAAGCGCTTCAGCAGACGTGAACGGGTGCTTCGGTGTGGATGCCGGCTTCGATGTCAATGCTGGAGCCGATGGGTCGTTCTTTGGGCTGTTTGATAAGAATACGCAGGTTAACTTGTTTTCGAAGAAGTTTGAGCTGTTCAAGGTGTGTTTGGTTTTTTTTTTTTTTTTTGGTAAAGCTGGGCTTTCTGGTTTGCTGATTTGAGTGACTTACTCTAGAAATGCTTTGGCGCAAGTACATCTGCTAGGAGAGACCTCGAGAGCCGCTCAGTTTTCCAAGCCTTTGAGAAGCGTGATCTTGCTTGCCCCGCCCTTGACCCTGCAAATCTCGTTTCCGTTGCCGAGGAAGCTATTCCAGCGTCGAGGTGAGTATACATAATTGAGTTGCTTTATTGTGTGTGATGTTTAATTATCCCTCTAGCATTACCTCACTATGAGTAGGATGACTGGGTGGGAATGGACTTTTTACCTACTACCCCATCTTTGATGATACCACTTCTTCACAACACTTAAATTTGTATTGGGTCTATTGGGTTAAGCTATTTGTTATTTTATTCGTACAGAAGGGGTGTCTGTCAGCCAAGAAAAGCTATGTATAATGATGAGCCACTTGAAATGTGCGTGAAAAGCCTAAAGGCACCCAATCGAGACCAATTAAGCCACGACACGTGTGCTCAGCGGGCACCCACAGCGACTCCTCTTCCAGAATATTTCACGAACAGATACGAAATCCCTACAGCTAATCTATTCTAATATCGACCTTTTGAAACCCTCTTTCACTGCAAAGTGATGTCTTCGTCGACATCTTCCAAGCCTTCCTCAACCACTGCTGCGGACACCACTGGTGAGTTTACCATGGTCTCTTGGCCAAGCATCCCTAGAGCTCACCATATTTTCAGGCATCGCTGAATCTCTATATCAAGTCAAGCTCCTTTCTGCTCTTCGAAGTGGTTAGTGAACAACTCTTGATGTTGTTCTATTGCTGATATATATCGACAATAGGCGACCCCGCTCTTATTCATCCGTTCTTGACGGAAATTGGAAAGGATAGACGCAAGTCTGTGCAAGGAAAGGAAAACATTGATACTGGTGCTGCTGCTTTGCATCTAGCGATTCGTTGTGGTTCTGGTGCGTCACTTTCATACGTTTAATCTATCTCACAGTCTAATCACATCTCGATAGTCGACACCGTACGCTTACTCCTATCACATCGTGCTATCTCTCCCAACGGTATTCACCCTCCCGGTTCTGGAACAACCGCTCTGCATCTTGCAGCATCGCTTGGTCGTGCTGATGTGGTCAACTTATTATTGGAACAAGAGAACATCAACGATGCCCTACGTGATTCGCAAGGTCGTTCCTGTAAGGACGTTGCCAAAAGCAAAGATGTCATCCGTGCTATTGAAGGTTAGCAAGTCTCCTTCAATTTAGCTTCTGTGTCTAAAGCCAAATCTCTTACAGATTCCCGGGCCTTCCTAAACGCCTCATATCGGTCCCTCCTTCACAGCTACATCATGTCCCCCTCTTCTTCACCCCCCTCTTCGGTTCTCCTTGCACTTTTAGAATCCCCAAGGGTTCGTTTCGTGAATCTGTCATATCTTGATGATGACCACGGGACCTCTCTCCTACACGAAGCTGCAAAACGAAAGGACCTCAGACTCATAGAGCTGGCTGTACGTGCAGGAGCAGATGTATTTGTTAGAGATAGACGTGGCAAGATGGCATATGATGGGACTGGAAAGGATGATCGTGTCAGGGTCTTTTTGAGGCAATGTGAGTGCACTTTTAAAACTCTTGCACGTTTACTCATTTCTCCCCAGTTGCAAACCAGGACACAACACTGATACAGAATACTGCACCATCTAGTGAACCACCACCCACTCTCAAAGGATACCTCAACAAATACACGAATGTCGCCAAGGGTTATAACACGCGTTGGTTCGTTCTCAAGAATGGCATATTATCATGTTCGTTGTCTTCATGCACTATAATCTTCTTGTATGCTCATGATCAAACTTAGACTACCGCCACCAAGAAGACGAAACCGTTGCCAGTCGTGGCTCTATCTCCATGAAGACCGCTATCCTTAAAACTTCTGCTCAAGGTGACCGGCTGCGTTTCGAAGTCCACTCAACGCCCTCACGAGGACACCAGTCCGTCCAGAAGTGGTATATGAAGGCAAATCACCCTGTCGAAGCGTCCAGATGGACACAAGCCATTAACAAAAGCATCGAGTGGTACAAACGGGAAGGAGCCAGTCCAGGGAGTTCCATGAATGGTACTGAGGAGAGCGCTGGTGCCTCACGTGCTAGCGGGGAGAGCGAATCGGCTTCAGGACATGGATACGCCTCGTCATCTGGAAATGGTGGACTTTCAATGACGCCGAGCAAGAACTCGACTATGTCCTTACCTTCCTTGCATTCTGCGAGGGACAGTATCTCTGCTCTTTCAACTCTTTCAATCAAGCGCAAGAGCAAGCAGATGGCTTCCAGCAGCACCCAAGATTCCCTGGGCAGCTCATACGTCGTGTATGATGGCAATGACGATGGTGTCAGTGGTGCCACTCCCAAGTTGGATAGCGATGTCGGAGAAGAGCCTGACGATGGGAACGCTGCTGATGAAGAGGCTGAAGAAGATGATGCCTCGTATTCTTCCATCGACGATGCCAAGAGCACTTCTATCCCTCATCATGACTCCTTTGACCTCCACGGGAATTCAATGGCTGCGCAGATGGAGCTGACGACGCAGTTGTTGGCGAATACAACGGCGGAAATGAACGGAGAGCTTAAAGCAGCGTTGAAAGAGTCATTTTCCATGGTTCAGGGCATGATGAACGAGTATATCCAAATGTCAAAGGACAGAGATACATGGTATCGGAAGCGACTAAAGGTGGAGAAGCAGAGGCAGAAAGCATGGGAAGAAAGTTTGGCTGTCGTTGTCAAGGAGGGTGAAAATTTGGAGAGTGAACTCAGGGTGAGAAGTAGGAAAAGGGGAAGCAGATTTTTCGATGAAGGTTCATCTTTCCGACCTTATGAAGGTAGTTCGACGTTGAGAGGCAAACGCCCTTCGATGATTGCCTCTCGGTCGCCTCCTGTCGTGGAAGAATCTGATTTGAAGACTCCAATGCCTTTAGAAGATTTCTTTAAGACTCCAACTGCTCAATCCCCTGTAGATGGCCTTCCTCTTACCGCGCGTCCTCCTACGCTTCCACAGGATCCTCAAATTCTCAATGACCCCGTCTTGGTTGGTTCTCCTCCTCCCCTTGACCTGGAAGACGAAGGCGATACAGACGAAGAAGACGAATTTTTCGATGCCATCGAGTCGAATACGCTCCCCAACTTGATAGTTCCGGAGCAACTAACGAGCCCGTCTCATGAGATGACAGTTCCCTCGGATATGACGCCACCATATGTTGGATATAAAACGTTGAGGGATAGGCTTCACATTGCGGCTGAGCGACCTGCTACGAGTCTTTGGTCTGTGTTGAAGCATAGTATTGGGAAGGACCTCACGAGGATCAGTTTTCCGGTCTTCTTTAATGAGCCGACGAGTATGCTGCAGCGTATGGTGAGCAGTCGTTTTTTTCTGAGGTTTATACAAGTTGTATTGACTTTTTTCTTTTTCTTTTCCTTTCAGGCCGAAGATATGGAGTTTTCGGAATGTCGTATGTGATGTTTCTTCCTTGTTCCTCATTTCAATAGCTCACCTTGCTTCATAGTTGACGTAGCTGCTCGTGAAAAGGATCCACATCGCCGTATAGCGTTTGTCGCGGCCTTTGCCATGTCAAACTACTCTTCCACCATTGGACGTATAGCAAAACCTTTCAACCCTATGCTGGTAAGGGTAGATGTTTCTTAAAAAAATTTACGCCGTGCTCATCCTATGTCGTCTGCAGAGTGAAACATTTGAATACGTTCGTTTCGACAAAGAGTATCGATATGTCTCGGAACAAGTCAGTCACCATCCTCCTATATCTGCTTGTTGGGCGGAATCTCCTCTATGGCATTACTTTGGAGAGGTGTGTACACTTGCCCACTTTTGCCTCTCATTGCAGTATTAACTTTCCCCATCAGGTTGATGCCCAGAACAAATTTATGGGTAAATCCTTTGAAATCCGGCCGACTGGTGTCGCTCATGCCGAGCTCGTGATACCACAAGAATTGGGCCCGGATTATCCCAAAGCTGCTGGAAGGTTTGCAGAGGGTAAAGTCCTCGAGCATTATACTTGGAAAAAGGTCACCACAAACGTCTCGGGTTTTATTCTTGGTTCACCTACCATTGATCATTATGGTGATATGACTGTGAGTGCTACAATGCGAGTTCTTTCCGCACACCTTAACTGACTTGTAATCGCTACAGATCACAAATCACCGAACGGGAGATGTATGTGTGTTGTCGTTCAAGCCCAGAGGATGGAGAGGGAAGGATGCGTTTGAGATCTCTGGACATGTCAGGGATGCCAATGGCAATGTCACTTATGAAATTGCAGGACGTTGGAACTCTCAGCTCGTTGCGCGAAAAATCGGTTCCGGCATTGGGGCCCTCCACCCAGACGTTTCCGTCAACTCGCCCCCTTCCTCTCCGACATCCACTCAGGAATACATCCTACTTTGGCGAAACTCCAAGAAACCTGCCGGTTCTCCATTCAACCTCACACCCTTTGCTTTGACGCTAAACGATTGCCCGAAAGACACACTCAAACCCTACCTGTGTCCTACCGACTGTCGTTTAAGACCTGACCAGCGTGCTTTCGAGCTAGGTTATTACGAGCTCGCGAATGATTTGAAGCAGGGGCAGGAGGAGAAACAACGATCGATAAGAAAGGCAAGAGAGGAACGCAAGTTGCCTCCTCATCGACCTAGGTGGTTCACTGCAGAGACTGATGGTGATACTGGTGAACGAGTTTGGACACCATCGAGGGTAGATGGTGGTACTCTTGAATATTGGAAGGAACGGGAGAGGGTTTGGCAAGAGAAGCAGGAAGGACATGATGGTTCAGCCCGTTGGAAAGACGTGGATCCTATCTTTATTGATGAACCAGATATTATACAGTAAATTGGAATTTTTGTACTCGTGTAGTTACCATACTAGTCACAGTTAGATTGCGTTCGCTGTTGTATACTGTACGTAGAATCTGCTGGATATTGCGCAAAGATATAACACGGATTTTTCTTCAATTAGCTCAAGGCTCTGGCGTGGTTACTACATATTGCCTCCTTATAAGGAAGTTGCGATCTGGCAGTTCGATACGTTTAAAAGATGTCCTTTGCCTCCTTTAAAAGACTCTCATATTAGTTACATACATATATACGCAAATAATGTACATAAATAAGTACACCCTTGATTAGTACTCGTTACAGATCTGGCAGTTTTACGACGTCGTTAATCACGCTTTGGTGCTGGGCTTGGACTTGGTGTTGGAAAGGATACTACGAGACAAGGTGTTGGTTTCGTTGCAGGGAGTGTTGGAGCAAAATAGACTCACTCTAAAGCCTTGACAGCAGTGTCAACCACTGATGCTGGTGCGCCCACAGCACTGGCAAGGCATTCCGCCGCAAGTGCTACATTACCTGATCCATCATCTGTCTCGTTAGCCCGCCTTGCGAAGCCACTTTCGGGAAGATATCTTCTGGAAAGAATGCTCCGTCTTTGCTTGTTGTCTGCTTGGTTACCAAAGCATTTCTACGAAACAAATGAAAACGTGAATCAGTCCACTGGTCATTATTGGGAGTGCAATTTCGGCAGGACTCACCTGGAAGAGTTGGAATTCCTTGGAAAAAAGTGACACCTGTGTACTGTCATCGAATAAATCGAACAAGTTTCCTTCCGCTCCTGCATTTACATCCAGACCGGCAAGAACCTGCAGACATCCTCCAAAGCCGGCCGAGCTATCGTCGGAGCTGCTCTGAGTGGAATTAGAATTGGAGCTGGAGTCGCTGACATCTGTAGAATTGGAATTGCTCTTGCTGCTGCTCTCAGTAGAGTTGCCGCTTTCTGTAGAGTTGTTGTTCGCGGTCCTTCTGTAGAACTCTTCAGCTTCACGAGCTGCCTTAGCAGCTGCTACGGCCCTGGGAATGGAGGTAGATTTCACAATTGGTGCACGGGCGACAGGAGGAGTTGGGGTCCTTTTGCCGACCTGGATGTCTCCTGCAGAGCCTTCCAAGGAGAGCGCCAACGTAGCACTGGTGTCCAGGTTCAAGAATACGTTTGCCTTGACGAGGCCATCCAGAGCGTTGACACCAAGGTTGAGGGTAGGGATAAGGTGGGCAGAGACGGATCCGTTGGCCTCAACGGAGGGACTGAGAGAGAGCTGCAAGGCTGCATGTAGAGATCAGCTTTGATGAGCATACAACGCAGTCAATTTCAAGGACTCACGAGTATCCTGTATCTCAAAGTCACCCGACGAGTTGCTACTGGTGCTGTTGTCGTCCATCGCACCCTTACCCATACCCTGTTGCATGCCCATCTCAGTCTTGTTAGATGGCTTCTGGTCGCCTTTAGCTCCAGAGTCGTCAGAAGAGTTATCAGACCCGGATGGCGGGAAAACCAAGTGGCCATTTTTGATTTCATAGTTCAAGCCAACAGTCAGATCTGCGCCAATGCTAAGATCGGCTGTAGCTTGGGCATTTATCTGGAAGTTGGGGCCAATAGAGAAGAGTCTAAAGAAAAAGCAAAGTCATCAGACAAATCAGTATAGATGGAGCCAATGAACCAGCATTACCCAGGGAAATCAAGGCCAGGAATACCAATTTCGAAAAGAGTAAGAGTGGGACTGTCGAAAGATGTCTACAGACTGGTAAGTCTTGGCATCAGCAGAGTTGCTGGTTACTCACAGCCAAACCCCCTTGCAAATTAAGCGTTCCGTTCAATTTTGCAGAGAAATCTGCAGCATGAGGAAGTCATCAGAAAATTGTATCCCATGTGAACCGAGTGGAGACAATACAAACCGGTTGTAAGAGCAAATTCTTTGACATCAGGAGGAAAGATGGATCCGCTTGCTACCAGGCCTACCGCCGCGGTGACATGTGCTTTTGCATCAACATCGACACTCAGAGTAGCGTCAACACCTCCGCAGCTGAGACTTTTGTTGAGGAGATTGAAACTTTTATCAATGTCGAATGGCTCGAGCTGCGTGGAATTGTTGATATCGAAATCTGTAGCGTCGGATGCAGCTGGAAGGAAGGGAAAGTATGTCAGTACATATCGACACGGGTGTCAATAAGGGAGACGCACAGCTGAGAGCATCGCTGACAATGTCAAATAGACCTCGTCGGCGTAAATGGGGGGTAGCGGCATTAGCTGCAGACACATCCACACCGGGAACATTGACACCAGCGACTCTGAATCCAACGGGACCAGCAGAAGCTCCAGAGAAATCAGTATCCAAGGCTAGAGCTTTCACTTGGGGGCTGCTTCCGTCTCTTCGCACAATGCGTGCGGCGATGTTGGAAGGGATAGACTGGTCATCTGGGACCCATGCTCTTGCGACGCGTGCAAACGCGCTTTTACCGCACTGGCAGTCAAGGTAAGAAGATAGCAAGAAGAGGAGCAACTAATCACACACATTTTCCGGTAGACGAACAAGTTTTCCTTCAGCTCCTCCATTTTCATACAAGTGATCACAGCTCGTGGAATTATTCATGCAGACGAGTCGAATATCTTGAGAGAGATCATCTGAAGAACAACCAAGAATCTCCCAACCAGCAGCTGTGGTTATGTCAGAGATCGCACCCCACTATGAGAATGAAAATTGGAGATCATGAGCCGCACTTTCATGCGCTAAGAGGCAGACAACGCACGACTTGCAAAGATCCAGACGCTCCAGACGTGGAAGGAAGATCGTACTCGCAGGTGCCATTAAGACAAGGGACACTCCAATCATTCGCAGAATGAACCGGCACTGAGAAAGCGAGTAACGTTGCGAAACCCAGCAGCTTCATCGCTGATGATTGATACATAGTCGAAAAGGGAAATGGAAACGCCAACCTGGGCGAAAGAACGAAAATAATGAAATAAAATTAAGGGAGAAGGAAAGAGAATGAGAAAGAGTGGAGTGACCCGAGTCAAGGTGCTCGATGGTCAAGAAGGGGACGCAAAAACGCCTTCAGTCGAAGCTATTGTATATATATCTTTTGGGAGCATGCGGTCGACGCGTAGTCTCAGATGATTCCTCGGCGTTGCAACGAGAGCGCACAGCCGCCTGCAAGGTAATAGAGTTGAGAGTGATGAGCATAGAGAGGGAAACATATGGACATGCGCATTGATGAGAAGACCGGTGGTGATCAATGATTATGATGATTGACGCCTTCTGTCAGAAACCCGAGACGGGCGTGGACATACACAAAAGTATGGATCAACAAGTTATTCTAGTAAGTAATAAGCATATAGCACTAAGCAAATCGAGTATTTATGAATCTGATAAACGTATGGGCGCTCACCAGTTCAATCCAGAACGGGCTGCACGGGCAGCTTCCATAGCTTTGCGAAGGCAAGCCCTTTGGCAGCTACTTAGTGAGTGTGAGGTCTCTGTAAAAGAAGTAGTTCGCGGATGATATCGAGGATATGCATTGGATTGCCAGCGGATGAACGGAGTCGACGGAGTGGATGGAAGTCAATGAATCGCGTGACCATTGGACTGTTGCCAAAGTTCGAACGTCTTCGAGTCCCTGACTCGTCTCTGCTGCCAGTTCTTTCAATTACTCAAAATCTGGCATAGCTCACCACAAAGTTCAAACAGCATTGATACTTATCGATGCGACTTAGAGAAGATGGTTCCCCAATATTCTTCAGTCCCAGTTCGGTCTAGACTATACGGGATACCTATGCCAGACGATGCCTCAGTTCGTTGAATACTAATTGACGCCCAGGCTTTCAGGTGCAGTACAAGCGGTCGCATTCCGTACGAGAAGTACAACCTCAGAAAACTCGGCTAGTTTCTTCACTTCGCCGTTCGTTGCAGGTCGAGCCTCTGTTTTGATGGACTGACAATGGTTCTGAAGGCCTGTGACAGGCATCAACCCGGAATGGACGGCCAGTGAAGAAGATAGCCGAGATTTGCACTTCTTATACGGACGACCACTTGGCACATAGTGGCTTCGAGATAGTTATCTTGATGTAGTTTGGAGGTCGTGTCGCGATGAATAAAGATGGACGGTTGCTCGACATTTGCATTCATCCGTGTAGAAACTCATGTATCTCGGGCAAAAAGTACGAGATGACATTAACAACAAGGGTAACGTAGGGTTGAAGCACATAGATAGTTAACAAGATGTTCCGACAAGTGGTTCAGGACCGTGATGCTGTGCCGGGGCTGACTGGCCCGAAGAAGGATCACAGTTTGGGACGAAGGGCCCCAAATTTCCCAATCCGTTTCCCTTTATTTGCGGCAATGCTTTCCGCCATGTCCTGAAGAGAACTAGCATATCAGCACTAATGCTGGAAGGGTAAAAGGTGACAATGGTCCGACCTTCGTTTGCAGGGCCGCAGAATTCCATACCGCAGTGTATTCTAGGTTTTCCGGTACACTGAACAAAGTGAACAACGGAAAGCAAAGTGTCATTGCGCTGCCTCGGAGTGCGATTCGGCTGGAAAAACTCACCTGTGATCCCTAGCATGAGTCAAAAGCCTCTTAGTCCCTGTGATCGCCACGGGACTCTTGTCTGCTATCTTCTTGGCCAGCTCTAACGCTGCGGCGAGTACCTCGTCCTTGCCTCCTTCAACAACGCGTGAAACGAATCCAAGCCTCTCAGCTTCAGCCGCAGAAAACCATTCCGCCGTATACGCAAGCTCCCGAGCAAGTGACATATTGCCAGTGATTTTGGGCAAATACGCAAGTGTTCCGATATCTGCTGCTAGTCCGATATCTATTTCCTGCACAAACAAAGAGTCAGTCCGATTCAATATGAGAAAAGAAATTACGCACTTTGATACTAAACCGTGCGTTGGAGGCAGCATAGCGAATATCGCAAGCAGACGATAGATCAACTGCTAGTCCAAGAGCCATACCATGTATGGCAGCAATAACGGGAAAATCACAGCGCTCTGGGGTGTGAATAGCGTATTGGAATTCTTGAAGGTGTTTCTTCAAGCTAATGGCAACTCGTGCTGGGTCTGTGTTCGTAGAGTCGGCACTTTTTGCTGCGTTCACTGTTGTACGTTGAGTTGCGGTTAGCACCAGTTAAACCCTCTACAAGAATTCGATAATGTACAATCGAGTCCAGCAGTAAAGAACTTGGGGAATGCAGATGAAACGACAACAGCACGGACGTCGTAGGCTTCCTCTGCGAGTTTCTCGAATAGTTCGCCGTAAGCACGCCAGAGTCTGTTTGGTCGTCAGTCCTGGGTGTCTTGGGTATCCTGGCGAAGGGTAGAAGCATACTCTTCATTGAAAGCATTCACTGGACCCCTGCAAGCCGAGATAGTTGAGTGAAAACAAAAAGATGGATAATGGTACTACGTACCTGGTCATCTCAACATGAACCACATGGGGCGACACCTCGGAAACTTTGAGCCACTTTGAAGAGAGGTCTTTGACGTTCATGGTGGTAGTGCAGAAGCAAAAGGTTATACGGTCTAATGACCGCCACGAAGTATATTCTCGGGTCCATGATGGAAGGAGAGGAAGACATCGAGGACCGGTAATCATATAACCGGGCTCGCTGATCCAGACATCAACGACGACAGGACCGGAGAATAGGTACTTTAATCATTATAAAACAGAAACATGATACACAGAAACTAGCTAATAGTACTATACTGTTCATCTCCATGGTCACGGTGCAGGCCAGCATACCTGGTGTTCACGCCCCAAAAATCGTCTGGAATCGGACGTGCTGGAGATAATTTCTATATTAGTACCCTCCAGCGACTGTAGAATTGGCGGCACGGTAAAGTCCCTGGTAGAATAATGCCATTGTAGGTAGAGTTTTACCGACTTCAACGCACGCATTCCATGGCCAGTCAACGAACACCGTGATTCCACCACGTCTACAAATTTTGAAGCTTGGAAGCTCTCTGCGCACACTTCCACGACAAGTTCTTCAAGAAGGGGGAGAACAGGATCGATATTTTGAGTCGTAAGGCTGTCGGCTCCTTGTCCGGCCTCAATGGAATGTGGAGAACGAACATGCAAAGTCTCAATCAAATTTAGCATGATGGCGCCAGGATGAGTCCATTTTTCCGCGAGGATCAGTTTGTTCAGAGCGGGTAGATGCTGGAGCATATCGCAGATAGGATGGAGCGCACCAAGTCGCAATGCTCCTAACTGGAGAACAGATATGGAACATTGCGACCTCGATATAAAGGAGCGGAATGAATCGTTGTTCAGATGTGTGTGTTCATCATCAGATGTGGTATGTAGTAGTGCCAATCTGCGTAGATTGGGAAGAGTGGAAATGGAAAAGAATTCGCAGAGCTCATACCATGACACCGAATCCAAGGACAGATATTCCAGCGCATCCAGACGAACCGTGCGTCCCAGCTGAGCTGACTCGTAGGGTACTTCTTCGAAGTCCACCTCTAATGAGCGAAGAGCACGACACTGCCCAGCTAGTTTAACCAGGTATTCCACAACCCCAGCAACACTGGATACTTCGTGGGCGCGAAGAAAGTGAACTTTGCTCCATGGTAGCTTTGAATCGACGAAATTGGACATCCACGTCAAGGATACTGTCCTGGGTGTACATGCTCCAGCGAATATACCAAGAGGGTCTCCAGAGCTCACATAGCCAACAATAGGCTTCACTGTAATGTGCTGTAACAGTGGAAGCTCTTTATGGACGCTTAGACAGGTAACTGTTTCCTCGTCCATCCCATCGAGTTCCCAATTGGTAGAGAACCACCGGTGAGACTGGGCGATAAGCAAAGACAAAGTTTTGGTCGATGCTGGACACTTGCCCTCGATGTTGATATCGAAGCAGAGTGGCATTTGCTTTGACCGGGAGAGATAGATCGGGAGTAACTGAGAGAGGGCGTTGCACTCTTCAGATCGGTCCAGGACCAGTGAAAAGCGCGACCAAAGCTGAGGCGTACAAAGGCAGATGCTGTGCCATAGTTTGCACACTGAGCTGAGCATCAAGGCCGTCCGTCAAATCCTGGGCCGAATGGTAGAGATCGTTGATGGGCTCCCTGAAACGACCATCCAGGCGTGTGCCATGGAGGTCCTGATAAAATAAGAAGATTTCTCCCATGATCTCGGTTGGTAGCTGGCGAATTGGGGAAAAGTAGGCTTTGCAATCGTCTACGTATTTCTTCAAATCATCTCTTTTCTTTCTGAGATCTGACACAATGCTGTCTAAACAACACAGGTCCTCTTCGTAGTCCGAGAGGCCCTTCTCCGCTTCCGCGACGATTTGTGAAATCTGGGTGTGTTCTAGGGATGAGGGAGAGCCTGGGGTGCGAATTCGTTCTCGTGAAAACTCCAGGTCGATGTTAGGGACGCGTGGTTCGAAGGGTGATGTTCTTTGCCAAAGCATTTTTGAGTTTTGCTGGTCTCTGGCTTCTGGCTCCTGGTGGAAGAGTGCCTTCAAAGGCAAACAAGAGATTAGTCTCTAATAGTCTGACAAAAAAGCAGGGGTACGCACCTGAGACACAAAACAATGGAAGCTTTCACCAGGCAATCTCCCAAACGATAAGTCCGAGATCTCGTTGAGCCGTAGACTTTCCCGTCTACGAGACTTGATCAGCAAGAGCTTCAGCACTATACAATGCCAAGAACCAGACCTATGAACAGATTTCCGCGAAAAGGTTGATGTAGATGAGAGCAAGGTCACGGTTCGGCGCGTCAGCCTGCCACTCAAGTCAACCGGTCCAAGCTCTTCATGGCGAGAATTCAGTATCAATACTTGGTTGCCTTCAAGCCGTCCGGCGTCTGGCTTCAAATTTGAAAAATTGTCACTCATCCAGTTGCATTCAGTAGTCCTATTTCTGAGCTACAGCATAGATTATAGAGACCCTCTGAGCTCCAGAGCGCATCGCTACAAGCACCCAGTACTCAGAGTTAGTGACTGCTAGTCATTGCATAACGTTCGTTGACCGACATATGAAACTTATGAAGTCGCGTCCAAACCAACCCTCATAGTATCCGCCTCTCTACTGTCATACCGGCACAATCCTCGGGGCCGGGCCTCGGGTGTATCGCTAATTCAGCAGCAATAGCCTTGATACCCAGGTTTCGACAGTCGTTCTGGAGGTTAGACTTACGCATGGTAAGGTGGATATCAGGAAAGCGAAGGACAGTATCCTTTTCCTCTACGTAGTCTATAACGAACCATGGAGCGAGTATCCTGGACTGGGCCCAAAGGAACTTGAAAACCTTTGTCAGTATACTATACTGACAAGGCCTTGGCAAGCCACTCCGAGTCTTTGGCCAGAACCATTATTCGGCTTAATACTAGGTAGCGACAGTGTCCTGGATGGCTGCAAGAGCTCCATCCCATTCCTCTTCATCCATGACGACTAAATCCTCCCTTTCAACAGCATCCGACATTCCATCCGAGCCGTCTGTGCCCGCATCATACTTGCTCTTGTTCCACAGAGCTTGAGGTTCCACATCGGAAAAGTTTCAAAAAGTAGCGGAAGAGGTGAAAGAATCGTGGTTCATGTCGATTCTTGTATCAGAGCTCTGTGGTCAACGTAGACCGCATTTCGTCGCTCGTGGTTCCTAATGTTGATGAGCTTAACAATAATCCGACTGTTTACTTACAAGATCATCACCGTCAGAGCCCCTTCGCCCTCGTCGTCGTTACTACGCTGCCATTCAGGGCCAAGAGCCAGTGTAATCACCTCTTCCCGACTCTCAGCACCTCAGCCTCAGTAGGGGTTCAGAGCAGACCTTAGAGAAAATGAGAGAAAGCAAGAGACAGCCACAATGCAATGGAGACGTACTTGTTCGTCTACATCTGAGACAGTCATTGCAATCGTAGTACACGAATTGACTTTCCAAGTCCGTTCTGTCGTCCCGTTCTGTCCTGGTGGAATAAAATTATTGAGGAAAGTGGTGTTCTTGACGAGGACGGCGCTGAAGAATAACGTATAAACATGAGGCGGGGCGGGGAGGTGTAAAGGGCTGATGCAGAGAGGGAAGCGGGCTCTGAGGAGGGTCAAACTAAACAAGCAATTTTAGAGGTTTTCCGTTGTGACACTGCAGTAAGCATTTGAACCGTCATTGGGGTTCCATAAAGTACTTCATGAATTTTGTTGGAGAGCGAGCGCGAACCTTTAAGTATCCAGTGAACAAAAACCGAAAAAATACTTCTGGCCGACGGCGACTCACCATTATCATCAGTCTAGACTTTATTCTCCCGAACGGTTCCCATTCTCCCCGGTTGCCAGTGATTTTGAACAAATACACAAGGGTTCCAATATCTGCTGCTAGTCCGATATCTACTTCCTGCACAAACAAAGAGTCAGTCCGATTCAATTTGAGAGAAGAAATTACGCACTTTGATACTAAATCGCGCGTTGGAGGCTGCATAGCAAATATCACAAGCAGACGATAGATCGACCGCTAGTCCGAAAGTCATACCATGTATTGCAGCAATAACGGGAAAATCACAGCGCTCTGGGGTGTGAATAGCGTATTGGAATTCTTGAATGTGTTTCTTCAGGCTAAGGGCAATTCGTGCTGGGTCTGTGTTCGTAGAGCCGACACTTTTTGCTGCGTTCACTGTTGGACATTGAGTTGCGGTTAGCACCAGGTAAACCCTCTACAAGAATTTGACAATGCACAATCGAGTCTAGCAGTAAAGAACTTGGGGAATGCAAATGAAACGACAACAGCACGGACGTCGTGGGCTTCCTCTGCGAGTTTCTCGAATAGTTCGCCGTAAGCACGCCAGAGTCTGTTTGATCATCAGTCCTGGGCGTCTTGGGGATCCAGACGAAGGGTAGAAGCATACATACTCTTCATTGAAAGCATTCACTGGACCCCTGCAAGCCGAGATGGTTGAGTGAAAACGAAAAGATGGATAATGTTGCAACTTGCTACGCGCCTGGTTATCTCAACATGAACCACATGGAGCGACACCTCGGAAACTTTGAGCCACTTTGAAGAAAGGTCTTTGACGTTCATAGTAGTGCAGAAGAGAGAGGTTGTACGGTTTAATGATCGACCAAGTATATTCTCGGGTCCATGATGGAAGGAGAAGACATGGGACCGGTAATCGTGTAACCGGGCCTCGCTCATCGCCAGTGGACACTTTCATCATTATTCTTAGGACAGAAAACATGATACATAAAAACTAGTAATACACTATCCACTTCTGCGGTCACGGTCCAAGCCAGCATTCCTGGTGTTCGCGATTCAAAAATCGTCTGGAATCAGACGTGCTGGAGATAATTTCTATATCAATACCTTCCAGCGACTGTAGAATCGGTGGCAGAGTGAAGTCCTTGGCAGAATGACTCCATTGTAGGTAGAGTCTCACTCTCACCGACTTCAACGTACCCATTCCATGGCTAGTCAACGAACGCCGTGATTTCACCATGTCTACAAATGTTGAAGCCTGGAAGCTCTCTGCATGCACTTCCATGACAAGTTCTTCGAGGAGAGGTAGAACATTGTCGTTGTTTTGTGCTGTAAGGCTGTCGGCTGCTTGTCTGGCCTCAATGGACTGAGAACGAACATGCAAGGTCTCCATCAAACTTGGCATGACCGTGACAGCGCTGCGAATACTCCGATCTTCCGCAAGGATTAGTTTCTTCAGAGCAGGTAGATGATGGAGCATATCGCAGATAGGATGGAGCGCATTAAGTCGCAATGCTCCTAACCGGAGAACAGATATGGAACATTGCGACCTCGATAAAAAGTAGCGGAAGGAATCGCTGTTCAGATATGTGTGTTCATCACCGGATGTGATATATAGTGCCAATCTGCGTAGATTGGGAAGAGTGGAGATGGAAAAGAATTCAAAGAGCTCATACCATGACACCTTGTCCAAGCACAGATATTCCAGCGTGTCCAGACGAATCGTGCACTCCAGCTGAACTGGCTCGTGGTATTCCTCTTCGAACTGCACCTCTAATGAATGAAGAGCACGACACTGCCCAGCTAGCCCAGCTAGTTTGGTGAGGAATTCCACAACCCCGACATCGCCGAATAGGTTGGAGGCGCGAAGAAAGTGAACTTCGCTCCATGAAAACTTTGAATCGAGGAAATCGGAAAAAGGCAATCCATTCCAAGGATACTGTCCTGGGTGTACATGCTCCAGCAAATATATCGAAAGGGTTTGCATAGATTGTATAGCCGCTCACTGCAATATACTGTAACAGTGGAAGGTCTTTCTGGACGCCGAGACAGGTAACTGTTTCCTCGTCCATCCCACAGAGTTCCCAACTGGTAGAGAACCACCGATGAGACTGCGCGATAAGCAAAGACAAAGCTTTGGTCGATGCTGGCAGACACCTGCGCTTGACGTACATATCGAAGCAGAGTGGCATTTGCTTCGACCGGGAGAGATAGATCGGGAGTAACTGAGCGAGGGCATTGCATTCTTTAGATGGGCCCAGAACCAGTGAAAAGCGCGACCAAAGCTGAGGCGTACAAAGGCAGATGCTGTGCCATAGTTTGGACACCGAACTGAGCATCAAAGCCGTCAAATCCTGGGCCGAATGGACGGGATCGTTGATGGGCTCCCTGAAACGACCATCCTTGCACGTGCCATGGAGGTCCTGATAGTACAAGAAGATCTCTCCCAAGATTTCGGTTGGTAGCTGGCGTATTGGGGAAAGGTAGGCTTTGCAATCGTCCACGTATGTCTGCAAATCATCTCTTTTCTTCCTGAGATCTGACACAATGTCTAAACAACGCAGGTCCTCCTCGTAGTCCGAGAGGTCCTTCTCCGCTTCCGCGACGATTTGTGAGAGTTGGGTATGTTCTGGGGATGAGGGAGAGCCTGGTGCGCGAATCCGTTCGCGTGAAAACTGCAGATCGATGTCAGGGATGCGTGGTTGGAAGGATTGAACTCTTTGCAAAAGCATTTTTGACCTCCTCCTGGCTTCTGGCTTCTGGCTCCTGGTGGCAGAGTGCCTTCACGGACAGGTCAGCAAGAGACTAGTCTGACAAAAAAGCAGGGATACACACCTGAGACACGAAACAACGCTCCTCGCGAGCTCTCGCTAACCAATCTCCCAAACGGTAATTCTGAGATCTCTTTGAGCCGTAGACACTTTCCGGTCTACGGAATTTGGTGAGCAAGAGAATTAGTACTACGCAATGTCAAGAACCGCACCTATGAACAGATTCCAGAAAGTTGATATAGATGAGTGTGGTGAGCAAGGTTGGGCGCGCCGCCCGAGTCAACAGGATCAATCTCATCATGACGAGAATTCGAAAAGAATTTCTATATTGACAGATTACACCCTCAGTCTATAATGGACTAGAATATACACAAAACTAATAATGCTAAGTATCAATCTCCGTGGTCACGGCCCAAGCCAGCATTCCTGGTATTCATCCCTCAAAAACCGTCTGGAATTGGGCATGCTGGAGATAATTTTAATTTTTTAGACCTTCCAGCGAGTATAGACTTGGTGACGGTAAGGTCGAGTTCCAGACTCCACGCAAGGAGCAGTCTCAGCGACCTCAACGCACCCATTCCCAGATGGCCGGTCAACAAACGTCGTGATTCCACCATGTCTACAAGCCTGGGGGTGTTCCGCGCGCGCACTTCTATGACAAGTTCCTCGAGAAGAGGGAGGACGGGGTCATTGTTTTGAGTTGCAAGGTCATTGATCGCTGAGGAACGAACGTCTAAGGTCTCGATCAAGCCTGGAAGGATGGGGCTAGGTTCAGTGGGGTCAAGTAATTCGGCGACTATGAATTTGTTGAGAGCAGATAGGCAACGTTGCCTGGCAGAACGCCAACGATAGGACTGAGCGACAATAAGGATACGAGGGGTTTGAAGGTCCGAGTAGCACCACGGTCAATAGTGATATCGATGGAGAGAGGGTATTGCTTTGATGACCATGAATGATAGATTTCGAGTAGATGAGATGAAGCGTTGTGCGTCTTTTCAGATAAAAACTAATGAAAAGCGCGCCCAGAGAGAAGGGATGGAAAGGGAAATCACCGAACACTAAGGCTGTCATATCTTGACTTGAGTACCGTTGAGAGATTCCTTGAACTGGCCATCCTCCCTACGGAACTTGTGAAGGTCCTGGTAGCACTGGAAGATCTTGCTCATGATTCGGTGGGTGGTTTGCAGACTGGGGAAAGATAGGCCTTGGCGCATTCCACGTATTTCTACGTATCATCTCTCTTCCTCCTGAGGTCGGACAGGATAGCGTTCAAACATGCTCTGTCCTGGTGGAATGGAATTGTTGCAGAAAGTGCTGTTCATGATGAGGATGGCGCTGAAGAATAACGTTGTTCTTGACGAGCCTTTTATGACTGCCAGTATTGGTGTTTTGGTCATTTCGGGCATGCAAAGATGGTATCAACATGAGGCGGAGCGAGTAGGTGTAAAGGGCCGCAGCAGAGAGGGAAATGAGAGCTGAGGAGCGTCAAACCAAACGAGCAATTCGAGTTTGTTCGGGGTGACATTGCGGAAAGCATCTGAACCGTCATTGCGGTTCCATAGCAAGTACTTCATCAAATTTGTTAGAGAACGAGCAATAGCCTAAAAAGGCAGAAGGAACAAGGGAAGACTCACCGTCATCATCAGTCAAGAGTCAAGACACTTTATCCTCCCGATGGGGTCCCGTTCTCCCCGAGACATTTCTCAAACGCATAGTGACTGCGCAAAGAATTATCAGACACCTATGGCCATTCAGCAAGGTGCGATTTTGCGGCTTTTGCTATGGGCGACGTGTTGAAACTTGGCGACGACTGTCAATGAGAAAGCTTTGACCGTGACGCGTCAAACCTATTCCTTCCCAGCACATAACAACTTCTTTTCTCTGTGCCCTACAAACATTTATCATATCTCTTTTTCACGAAGGATAACGACGTTTGTGGACGGAATTTCGATCTCGGTACAAGAGTATGTAATGCCCATTCGTACATGTTTTCCCGCTCACGCACCTTCAGGAGCTTCAGCACATGAACCTGCCCCTGAATGGCCACGACCTCGACATGGTGTGAATGACCACTGGAAGTGCGGTCTGCATATTTTGACATCTATTTCCGGAGAGATGTGGAGTGTACGAGACCCATAGCCAGTCAAAACGATCCAAACCTGATCTATCTGGCTCCAGACTCTGTCAGAGTCTGAAAGAGCAAATGAAATGCTAGGGAGGAATTTGTCTTTGAAGACTAAGCTGGACCTTGAGCGGACGCGTTACGACTGAATGTGAGGCAGGATTTCCTTTGCATAGGGAGGTTTTTGACTCACTAATAGTAGCAGGTACAACATTTGCGGGTCGAGGACCGAGCCAGCGCTATGATGGTATACCGCGTATGCTGGGGAAAGGTCTGGTGCGTTTACTTGTTCTCTGCTCCAAGTTGGTATGAATCTGACCTACAAAATATGCAGGCCTGCTTGCGATTCATGACTGACATGGAACTACATAGCCCGATTTTCGCGATACATTATCATGTCCCACTCACCCTCTTATGAGCAAGTCATGGGCTAGAATAGAGGAAAACGCCATGACCACCAGAAGGCCCGACATAGACCAAAAGCACGGTGCCGACCGCCAGGATCCTCACTCAGCTTGGTTCGAGGTCTTCGGGTGCGCTGCATGGCTCTGATTAGGCAGATGCGGAGCGTCATGAAATGCTCTCTCAGTGCAGCGTGTTGTCGTTGAAGCACGGACTTGAAGTAGATCAAAGGACGTTTGCTCGGACCTCTTTTCTAGCGAGGCGAAAGAACGGTTGAAGGACAAGTGGTCCCGCCAATGTAATCCCTACCTAGGCCAATTTTGGCCCGAAGATATGGTCCTTGCGGCACTGGGCTGTCGTCCTATGCCCTTGCTCGGGAAAGGGCCAAAGAAGTTCCAAGGCCTTGCAGTTGCGTGCATTGCCTTGATCCCGTTCTGGCAATCAATTAACAGACGAAAAGAACACGTGCGGCATGCCACCGGTCTCGACACCCATCCATACCTTCTCTCCGCTCATCGTATAGCTGGTGTAGCATACGACTCGGAACTATTGTCTCGTTGAAGCCTTCAAGCTTCTGCTTCGGTTACCGCATCTCGTTGAGCAGAGCCAATGACTTGTGTTTGCTTCGTGCGAACACTGTGACTTGCGTTTGCGCTTTATTTCCCTAATTGGTCTTCACCGGAGTAGGCCCGCCTTCTCATTGTCCTCATTTTCCAATGCCCGTGACCCTTGTTGATTTGCTACTTGGTTCAACTACTCTTATTCTGCTACTACCATCTCCCGTCATGGCATTTCAACAACTTCTTCACCGATTCGATACTAGTGCCAATCAAGCACTGCTAAACATAGTGAACGGGATAGAAGCTGGTACTTCTTCCAACGAGACACACAATTTTCATCCGACGACGCAGGAATCCAACGAGGTCTCCTCGAGTTCTGACTCGATCATCGACGGGCATTTGCCTGCATCCGACAACCATTTTGCGTCATCGAGCTCAGCTCTGACCTTGGTTCACTCGTCTGCTGACGCTGGAGGCTCAGGGACTGTTCAGTTTTCTGATCCCATACTTTCTGAAGTTGGTGTTGTCGCTGGGCCAGGTAAGCTCTCATTTTCCGTGTTCTAATAATTCTACTGACTGATTCCTACTTTCTCAATCTCTAATAGCCGACAAATTTGACAAATCCTACCAAGAAGCGGTCGGGTGGCATGTTGTGGGTTTAGCAGCGTCCATGTTCATGGCTCAGAAAATGTATGGTAAACAAATCTCTCTTGGTGGGTTCTCTTCTCAACTGTATAATTTCGTCTAATTCGTCAACTTGATTTAACTTTTTTTTACAGGTGACTATAACGACTTTATACAAACCTGTCAAGCAACTATCCTTCAGAGCCTCAGCTTAGCCCGGGCCACCAACCAGCATATACTCTTGACCCTTCTCTATGTTGACCGAGTGCTACCTGACACTATCCTCGAGGTGTTCTCTCATCTCGATCTGGAAGGCAAACGTGAAGTCGAACTCGTCGCGTTCAACCAAGTCCAACTCGGTCTTCTCATGGCCAGAGTTTACATACTTTGCCTGAAGATGGCCATGGAGTTTTATGACGATGAGTGTCCTCGGGATCTACGAGTTTGGTTAGTCTATATAATATCTATTTTGCACATCCTTTTACTGAAACTTACCGGTTTACAGGCAAGACCTTCTATTCATGTATGAACCAATTATTCACAAGAGCGTTCGTCAGCTCGAGCTCCTCTTCGACGACAACCTCTGGATTCGCAACGACCGCTGGCTGGGGTGGTTAACCTACATTCGTGGATTTCTCGGTCACCCTTACGCCAAGTATCATCCCCGGGCCTTCCAGTATTTTGACGCCATCTTGTGTGGCTGCCTACACCGTTTAGGACCAAACGCTTCCGTTTCTGCATCCTGTACCGATAGGTTCATTTGGCGTATCGACATCCATACTCCGCTCCGATACAAACAGCAAGAACGTTTGTTGCTCTTCTTGACCTGTGGTCTACCAGCCCCGGATTCCAAAGGTTTACCACAGTACACTCTGGACTGCGCAGGATACGGTGCTGGGGTGGTTGTAGGAATCGATGTACCTGATGATATGGAGTGGGTTGAGCAGGAGTTGTCTCCAGATGAAGAGCCCCAGAGTGATTTTGTAGACGAATCACACAGGGTGATGTACGAGGCTGAGGACGTGGAAGAGGACGAAGATGATCTTTACTGGGAGAGCGAATCAGACGAAGAAGAGGAAGACTCTGAAGACGACGACGTCTTTTTCGAGCCTCTTAACGAGGTTCATATCCCTCAGCTCCTTGCGGGAAGCTCGTGTGCCTAATCCATGAGCTCGTTGTCAACGGTTGCTACATTTTAGGGGTAGCAGTGGTGGTGTATATGGATGTCATAATTTCAACATATGTCATCATCCTGGGGGTGTCTGTGCTAGAGGTAGAGTAAGTCATTTATTCGGGATAGAGCTCTAGAGTCTATTGATGTCTATGCAATATGCCTTTCAGTATTTCTCAACTCATTTGTATCAGTACATACACAAGTCAAACATGTAGAGTAGCCCAATATGTAGTTCACATTTAATTTCTGTAATAATCTATGTTACATGCTTTCAACGGACGCTTCAAACATATTACTCTCAAGTCAACAAAGCCTTTCCCTATCAACTGCTTGGCTTCAGACCCAGCGTTCGCTATCCTCATCCCTCAGGCACCGTCTAGACGTACGGGTGCTCGCAATAATTTCCACCCCCGGCCAGGCTTCCAGCGGCTGTAGAAGTGGCAAGGTGAAGTCCTTGGCATCATTACTCCACTGTAAGAAAAGTCGCACTGACTTCAAAGCACCCAGACTCCCTCCAGCCAGCATCCCTCGCGATTCGAGCATGTCTACAAACCGAGAAGTTGGAAAATTATCCGCGCGGCCTTCCATGGCAAGCCGACGGAGAAGGGGTAGGGCAGGTTTGCTTTCTCCAGCTTGTCTGTCTACCTCCACAGGACTCGGAGAGATACGCAGGGCCGCGATCAACGTTGCCATGACAGGTGGACCCTGGTTGGTCGAATAAAGGCATTCTTCTAGGATGAGCTCGATCAAGGTCGGTATGTGATGCAACATGCCACAAGCAAGTTGTACCGTCGATTTTTGGAGGTTTTCCAGCCTTAGGATAGATATGGAACACTGGGACCGGGAAATGAAGGCAGAAAATGTGGCAGTGTCCGAACCGGGCGGCTCGAAGGGGTGTAGTTCAAGTGATAATTTGCGCAAGCTGGGGAGTGTGGAGACAGAGAAGAGCTCGCAGAAGTCACACCAATTGACAAACCATAGACACAAGCTTTCTAGCTTGCTCAGATAAAGACTGCTTGTGAATACGGCTGGTTCATGAGGTGAGTAATCGCTGAAGCCCAATTCTAGGGAACAGAGGGCAGGACATTTCTGGGCCAACTCCCACACATATTTGGGAAGGCCAACATCGCCAGTGCTAAGTTCAAGCGCACGAAGAAATTGGATTTGGTCCCAGGGTAAGTTTGAAAGGAGAAATCTGGGTATGCCCACCAGGGAGACTGTCCGAAGAGCACGTGCGCCAGCGAATGCATTGAGAGAGTCAGCATCTTCGTACTGCATTTCGAGGGATTGCAGAAGAGGAAGGTCCAGCTGCATATTCAAGCCCGGACATCTGCCGTCACAATTCGCAAAAAACCAGCGATGGGAATGGGCTGAAAGCAGGCGTATAATGATATTGGAGTTCGGCCCATCTCCGTTGACAACAACATCAAAGGTGAGAGGGTGTTGTTTTGACCTTGAGAGATAGATTTCGAGTAGATGGGATAGAGAGCCGCACTTTCCCCTTATCCGCAACGAAAAGCGCGACCAGAGTTGGGGAGTAGCAAGGGTGATAGTGTGCCATAGCTTGCACACCGAACTGAGCACCAAGGCTGTCATAGCTGGACTTGAGTAGAGAGGCCTGGTGAGAGGCCCCCTGAACTGACGATCCTCCCTATCAGACATATGGAGGTCCTGATAGTTTAGAAAGATTTCGCCCATAATTTCCGTAGGCAGTCTGCGAATGGGGGAAAGATAGGATTTGCAGTGATCCACATAACGCTCCAACTCCTCTTTTTTCTTGCTGAGATCCAGTAGAACGTTCTCTACACTTTGTATGTCTTTCTCGTAGTCAGAAAGATCCTGCTCGGCATTCGAAATGAGTTTGGAGAGCTGGCTGGATTCTGAGGATGTGGGAGAGCCCGGTGAGCGAATACGGTCTCGTGAACACTGTAGGTCGATGTCTTGGACGCGTGGTTGGAACGATGGAAATGTTTGCAAAAGCATTATTTCCTGAGTTCTCCTGCCCGTAGAGTGTCTTCTTAAGTGGGTTTTGGCAAGATAGCCTGACGAAGGAACACGGATACCCACCTGTCGCCCATTGCGCAAACGCCAATTCTGAGTAATCTCTTTCAGCGGTAGTAGTAGATTAGGAACAGGTCCTGTGTCGAGTTCATGAATAGTTGGCACAAAATAATAGGAAGGTCTCACCTGTCTCCAAAGTTCCTGACAGATTGTGGTAGAAGATGAGAAAGGTCGGCGCGTCAACAATGATCTTGTCTATGGATAAATTTGCAAGTCCCAATAAATTTAATCCTGAACTCGGATAATTGATAGCGAAATCCGAAGGTGGGCGGGAATTGTGGGGTTTTCAGTCTACTGCAGGATACGGACCCTCGTGTATGTAGATTCATCTTGCTGCAGAAAACCTCGCTTAGCCGGACCTCCAGGTGATTGTTTAGTGGTTTTGGCCAATCATTACTTACATATGCGACTCGAACTGCAAATAAGGAATTCAAAAGCACGTAGATATATGGGTGTACACAGAAAGACTCAGACTACAGAGAGGCAGCTTGCTTGCATTCAGGCACTAATACGGTTTCAGTACTACAAGGTAGTTCAAACAACTCCACGTACTTTCGCTATAATCATGCCTCAATGGCCAGATACACTCGTGCTCGTGATAATCTCCATTCCCGCCCAGGCCTCCAGCAGTCGTAGAAATGGCACCCATTGTAAGCAAAGCCGTCGACTTCAAAGCATCCAGACACTCCGGCCTGCATCCCTCGCAACTCGACCATGTCCACAAACTGAGAGGCCTCAGCGAGTTGCGTTGACCTCCATGATGAGTCGATGGAGAAGTGGTAGGACATGTTTATTTTCTTGTCGTCAGGCCAAATTTTCCGCCAGATAACGAGCAGTGCGAAATGTAAGAGTTTCCATTAATGCCGCCATGATCAATAGAACATGGTCCTTAGACGAATGGTGAGAGATTTCTTCCTCGAGGGTGAGCACTGTCGAGGTGGGAATGTGGTGCAGCATGTTACAGACCAATGCCAACCCATCATCGCGGCTCGGGACAGATATGGAACACTGTGAGTTCGAAATGAAGGATGGAAATACAGCAGCATTTGGAGTAGACTTGTTTTCACTCGGATGGGCGACGCGTCAAGAGGCGCGAAAGTTGTCGAAGAGACCTTTTTTTTTGGAGGTGCGTTTCTGCTCTACGCAGAGGCCATGTTGCTCAACGACAAATTGTCAAAGAGACCTGCTCAGAAAGTTTTATGTCGGTTAAAAAATACAGAGAGACACTGGCTTTCATACGCACATTTACCCCTGGAAGTCATCGTTGTCTCCGCCACAGCGAAGAAAAAAAGAGGAGCAACACCTGACACGACGTCTTTCCCTTACCGACTCTCAGACTCAGTTACTACGTGCAAAGCAGACTGTAGAGAAATTCAGCAGAAGCAACGGACAGAAAGCAGCATTTACCACGTACCTCGAACGCTCTCATCTTCACTACGCTCCAAGTATCTTCACCGCTGGCTGGAGAAGTAATACTCTTAGGTTCCTCGTCCTAACTCGGAATAGATGATTGCTGAAATGATAAGCAAAAGAAGAGGCTGAAGCTAGACTTCTAAACGTACCTGCTCGTCATCTTCATCAGGCTCTCAGGCTCAGATACAGAGCTATGGTCATCACGTTTTGAGTCACCAAGACGCTCCAAAACTCTTCCGCTCTCTAGCCAGTCCTCGACGAAGGAGACGCGTCGCAGACGGAACTTGGTGTTCATGGCAGTGACTTGGAGTCTTCGATGGAAAAGGTGAGCCGTGTAGCAAACAGATCAACGTTGAGGGTCGCCAGATGCAATTATTTCAGCTTGCAGATGGGTAGATAGACCGGTTTGGTATTTTGCCTGTTGACGTCATGGTGGTCAATGAGAAAGCTTGGTCGCCGCTGTTGCTACTTTGGTTTTGACGCGTCAAATGGCTACTAGAGGTAGAGTAAAAATCATTTATTCCAGGATAAATCCCTAGAGTCTAGGATGTCTATGCAATTATGCCTTTCAGTATTTCTCAATCCATTTGTATCGGTACATACACAAGTCAAACACGATGAGTAGTGATAGCCCAATATGTAGTTCACATTTTTCTCATAATCTATGTTACATGCTGTTCAACGCGGACGCTTCAATCATTACTCTCGAGTCCACAAAGCCTTTCCCTACTCATTACTTGGCATCAGACCCAGCGTTCGCTATCTTCATCTATGTGTGCTAGTGATGATCTCCAGTCCGGGCCAGGTCTCCAGTGGTTGTGGAAGTGGCAAGTTCTTGGCATAACCACCCCACTGTAAGAGAAGTTTCACCGAGTTCAAAGCACCTAGGCAACCTTCGGCCAGCATCCCTCGCGACTCGAGCATGTCTACAAACTGAGAAGTTGGAAAATTATCCGCGCAAACTTCCATGACGAGTCGACGGAGAAGTGGTATGGCGGGTTTGCTTTCTCCAGCCTGTCTGTCTACCTCCACAGGACTCGGAGAGATACGCAGGGCCGCGATTAATGGTGCCATGACAGGTGGATCATGGTACCTCGAGTCATAGTAGGCCTCTTCTACGATGAGCTCGGTCAAGGTCGGTATATGGTGCAACATGCCACAAGCAATTTGTGCCGTGGATGTGCGGAGGTCTGTGAGCCTCAGGGCAGATATAGAACACTTGGACCGGGAAATGAAGGAAGAAAATGCGGCAATGTCCGGAGTAGGTCCGGAGTAGTTGGTTAGGGAGAATGATAATTTGCGCAAGCTGGGAAGCGTGGAGATAGAGAAGAGCTCGCAGACGTTGTACCACTTGACGAAGTGTAGGCACAAACTTTCTAGCTTGCTCAGGTGAATACTGCCTGTGAATCCGGCTGTTCCATGAGGTGGGTAGTCGTAGAAGCCCAATTCCAGGGAACGAAGGGCACGGCATTTCTGGGCCAACTCCCACACATATTTGGGAAGGCCAGCATCGAGCTCAAGTCTGTGCGCACGAAGAAAATGGACTTGGTCCCAGTGTAAGTTTGAATGGAGAAATCTGGATATGCCCACCACGGAGACTGTCCGAAGAGTACGTGCGCCAGCAAATGCATTGAGAGACTCAGCACCTGCGTATATCATTTCGAGGGATTGCAGAAGAGGAAGGTCCGTCTGCATATTCAAGCCCAGACATTCGCGAAGAAGACTCGCAAAAAGCCAACGATGGGAATGGGCAGAGAGCAGGCGCATAATGTTCTTGGAGATCGGCCCTTCTCCGTTAACAGCAACATCAAAAGCGAGAGGGTGTTGTTTTGACCTTGAGAGATAGATTTCGAGTAGATGGGATAGAGAGCCGCACTTTTCGCTTATTCTCAACGAAAAGCGCGACCAGAGTTGGGGAGTAGCAAGGGTGATAGTGTGCCATAGTTTGCACACTGAACTGAGCACCAAGGTTGTCATAGCTGGACTAGTACTTGAGTACAAAGGTCTGGTGAGAGGCTCCCTGAACTGACGATCGTTCCTGGCAGACCTATGGAGGTCCTGATAGTATAGAAAGATTTCGCCCATAATTTCCGTGGGCAGTCTGCGAATGGGGGAAAGATAGGCTTTGCAGTGATCCACATAACGCCCCAACTCCTCTTTTTTCTTGCTGAGATCCAACAGAGCGTTCTGTAGACTTTGTATGTCTTTCTCGTAGTCAGAACGATCCTGCCCGGCATTCGAAATGAGTTTGGAGAGCTGGCTAGATTCCGAGGATGTGGGAGATCCTGGTGAGCGAATACGGTCTCGTGAAGGCTGTAGGAGAACGTTCTTCAGATTGCGTATGTCTTTCCCGTAGTCAGAAAGATCCTGCCTGGCATCCGAAATGAGTTTGGAGAGCTGGCTGGACTCTGAGGATGTGGGAGAGCCTGATGAGCGAATACGGTCTCGTGAAGATTGTAGGTCGATGTCCTGGACGCGTGGCTGGAACGACGGAAGTCTTTGCCAAAGCATTAGTTCCTGAGTTCTCCTGCCCGTAGAGTGTCTTCTTAAGCGGGTTAGCGAGATAGCCTGACGAAGGAACACGGATACGCACCTGTCGCCCATTGCGCAAACGGTAATTCAGAGTAATCTCTTTCAGCGGTAGTAGTAGATTAGGAACAGGTCCTGTGTCGAGTTCATGAATAGTTAACACAAGATAATAGCAAGGACTCACCTATCTCTAAAGTTCCAGATAGATTGTTGTAGAAGATGATAAAGGTCGGCGCGTCAGTTTGACTCAGACTTGTCGATGCCATGATGGGTGAGTTTCCAAGGTACTTATCTAATCCTGCAGAGCTCTAGAATCTACAATTCAGTATTTCTCAATCCACCTGTATCTGTACATAAGTCAAACATGTAGAGTAGTGGTAGCCCAAGATGTAGTTCAAATTTTTATCATAATCTATGGTACATGCTTTCAACGAATGCTTCAACCACTACTCTCGAGTCCACAATTTCCTATCAACTGCCTGGCATCAGACCCAGCTATCTTCATGCCTTAGGTACCGTCTAGACTCAGGGGTTCTCGCAATGATTTCCATCCCTGGCCAGGCCTCCAGAGGTTGTAGAAGTGGTAAGTTTTTGGCATGACTACTCCACCGTAAAATAAGTCGCACCGACTTCAAAATACCTAGGCACCCTCCGGCCAGCATCCCACGCGATTCGACCATGTCTACAAACCGACAAACCTCAAACTGCTCTGCATTGACTTCCATAATGAGCCGACGGAGAAGTGGTAGGGCAGGTTTGATTTCTCCAGCTTGTCTGTCTATCTCCACAGGACTCGGACAGACACACAGGGTCGCGAACAATGTTGTCATGGGAGGTGGATCATCGCGACGCCAGGTGAGTACTTCTTCTACTATGAGCTCGGTCAAGGTCGGTATATGTTGCAACATGCCACAAGCAAGTTGTACCGTGGATCTTTGGAGGTTTTCCAGCCTTAGGATAGATATGGAACACTGGGACCGGGAAATGAAGGAAGAAAATGCGGCAATGTCCAGAGTAGGCTCCTCCAAGCCCTCCGAGCCCTCGTCAGTAAAGGCGTATAGTGATAATTTGCGCAAGCTGGGGAGTGTGGAGACAGAGAAGAGCTCGCAGAAGTCACACCAATTGACATACCGTAGACACAAGCTTTCTAGCTTGCCCAGATGAACACTGCTTGTGAATCCGGCTGGTTCATGAGGTGGGTAATCGTCGAAGTCCAATTCCAGGGAACGGAGGGCAGGACATTTCTGGGCCAACTCCCACACATATCTGGGAAGGCCAACATCGCCAGTGCTAAGTTCAAGCGCACGAAGAAATTGGATTTGGTCCCAGGGTAAGTTTGAATGGAGAAATCTGGATATGCCCACCACGGAGACTGTCCGAAGGGTACGTGCGCTAGCGAATGCATTGAGAGAGTCAGCATCTTCGTACTGCATTTCGAGGGATTGCAGAAGAGGAAGGTCCGGCTGCATATTCAAGCCCGGACATCTGCCGTCACAACTCGCAAAAAACCAGCGATGGGAATGGGCTGAAAGCAGGCGTATAATGGTATTGGAGTTCGGCCCATCTCCGTTGACAACAACATCAAAGGTGAGAGGGTGTTGTTTTGACCTTGAAAGATAGATTTCGAGTAGATGGGATAGAGAGCCGCATTTTCCCCTTATCCGCAACGAAAAGCGCGACCAGAGTTGGGGAGTAGCAAGGGTGATAGTGTGCCATAGCTTGCACACCGAACTGAGCACCAAGGCTGTCATAGCTGGACTTGAGTAGAGAGGCCTGGTGAGAGGCTCCCTGAACTGACGATCTTCCCTGTCAGACATATGGAGGTCCTGATAGTATAGAAAGATTTCGCCCATAATTTCCGTAGGCAGTCTGCGAATGGGGGAAAGATAGGATTTGCAGTGATCCACATAACGCCCCAACTCCTCTTTTTTCTTACTGAGATCCAACAGAACGTTCTCTAGACTATGTATGTCTTTCTCGTAGTCAGAAAGATCCTGCGCGGCATTCGAAATGAGTTTGGAGAGTTGGCTGGATTCTGAGGATGTGGGAGAGCCCGGTGAGCGAATACGGTCTCGTGAAGATTGTAGGTCGATGTCCTGGACGCGTGGTTGGAACGATGGGAGTCTTTGCAAAAGCATCAGTTCCTTAGTCCTCCTGTCCGCTTCTTAGGCGGGTTAGTTAGATAGCTTGACAAAGGAGCACGGATACGCACCTGTCGTCCAATGCGCAAACGGTAATTCTGAGTAATCTCTCAGCGGTAGCAGTAGATCAGGAACAGGTCCTGTGTTGAGTTCATGAATAGTTAGCACAAACCAGTGGCAAGGACTAACCTGTCTCAGATTGCTGTAGAAAAGTCGGTGCGCCAGTGAAGGTCGTCCGATGTATCGAGGTGGTCGATGAGAAAGGTTTGTCGTCACTGCTGCTTTGACGCGTCACAATTTTTACAAGGTGACTTCCCAGTTACCTCCTCCTTTACAATCTCAGCCCCATGTTCGTTAATGGTAGTGGCTATTTATTCTGGAGGGCCAAGAATGGACAATTCGGTACGCATAGGACCTTTCCAAACGTGTTTCCTGCTCCTTCCGTCCTTACTATTAGCGACTAGGCCGTCTAGGATTCCTGGAGCTGTTTAAACAGTGTGGATATCTCACAAACATCTAGGACTTTGGGGCGCTCTCGCATCGTGCTATCAAATTTGCTAGATCGCTGGAGGTACGCTCTACAAGTATCTAGCCCTTCAGGACGCCTCCGAGAGTAACTTTTCGGCTCCAGACTCGTACATGAACGAAATCACATACTCGCTACTTACCCTTAACCTAATCCTGGATCCTCGCTGGCCGTACACTTTCAAATGCCCGAGAACGCTACTGGCATTAACGCGCTGGACTGGACAGGAGGCGGAATTCTGGCTGCACTGAAGAGGTTCATCTCACGGCGTTGGGAAGTATACGTGGTGGAAAATGGCTCAGGATACATAAGGTACATGTCCTCGCTCTCTGCTTCAACTTCAAGTCGGTTTGACTCTGACTGACGAAATATGCAGGCTAGTCATCGATTTCCAAGAGGATAGCTATGCAGAATCCTCGTGCTGCACCGGCTTGCTAACTTCTGGAACGAAGCGTTCACGCTATGTTCTTGGGCTTCTGATGCAGACCAGGAATCGAAATCCACAACTCGTCTCTCTGGTTGTACTCAAAGTCATGCTTCCGCTCCAATTGGATGATTAGGATACTCCCTGGGCCAAGCTCGTTCAGAAGAAGTGGTCTTGGATGCACCTGTCGTGTCGGAGTGGTCTCCTTCTCTGCACGGACTCTCTTCTTCTCCTAAAGGCTTCAACGCTCTAAAGTCGTCCCGGCCCTTGATCTCGTTCTAGCAACCGAGCAGCAGACGAGTTATAGAAAAGCAAGAAGGTTTGCAAGGTCGACATCCATCCATTCCTCTTCTCTCATATTACTGCTGGCGCAATCCTACGAACCCATTATATCGGCATTCTGCACTGTCATAGTGTTTGGTGTTTGAAAATGCGAGACGAGTTGGGCACTCGAGGGATGCTACGCATGTCATGGAGGTGGGATAGGATACCCTACGCGTGAAGCTCAGCCATTGATGGTATGTCGCGCACTATGGCGTCTCCAAGTTGGTACGATTCTGATCTGCATGACATGCAGGCCCAGTCATCCGACGGATAGCTGGATAGATGTTCGTCGTATGGAACGACGTCCTGATCATCGAGTTGTGAGAAGAGCAAGGCGCTCTAACTCTGAGGACCTGACAAAGGTTAAAGCACAGTACTTGTATGGCTGTATTGACCAGGATCCTTTTGTTGGCTTGGCTAGAGGTCTGGGAGTGGGCGCCTTCCGAGTATTAAGGGAATGATATAAACAAAAGACTAACGTCCGTCTCACCAGTGCAACATAATTTTTGTCGATGTTTCTTTTCCTCGGTTAAAGGACCAGAGATTCCCGGCCCTGCCATCGTCCGTAGCCTTGGTTCCGTCCTTGTAACCCGGTGGCAGACAAGTTGTACGAAAAGGAACACACAGCATCCCGGCCACCACTCATTAATTCCTCCCTGCTCATTCAACTGTGCCAGCAGATCCCACGAGAGTATTATATCGTCTTGCGAAACAAACCTTCTGCATTCCTCATACATCGTCGGCTTGAGCTAAAGACTTGTTTGGCATAGGCGGCACCGGAATTGCAACAATTATTGGAGGATACCGTGCGAACTCGAGCTTCTGGTTTTTCTTCTTGTACCCGATTAGTCTTGCCCGATTTGCTTTTGTTCTTCTCTTTCGTCCATATCCAACTCGTGACTTTTTTGTTAGTTTCTTATTCTCACTTCTCACTTCTTCCATCATCCTTTTCCTCACATATAACGACAATCATGGTGCTACCATCTTCGCCTGTGCACACGACCAAAGATGGTGCTCTCGGAGAAGGTAAGCTCTCTCAGCCAGCGTTTATACAAAGCTATTGGCTCATCGCATTCCTTTTTATGTTTCAGCACATCCAGAGGGGTTCAACGTCCGAGCTTCTCTCCAGTTTTACTGGAGAGAAACTGCTTGGAAGGTTTTGGGATTGGTGGCGGCATTATTCTTAGGTGAAAAATTGTACGGCAGGGGTGTTCCGCTGCGTGAGTCCTCTATTCTCTTCTACTGTACAATCTCACCTTATAAACCAACCAACTTCATCTCCCATTCTTTCTATAGGTCATATCAAAGATTTCGTCGTTACCCTTTCAGCAACCGTCACCGAGAGCCTCCGTTCTGTCCAGGCTTTGAATGACCACGCCGCCATGGCGCTGCTCTACGTGAACCGGGCGCTGCCTGACCGCCTCATTAAGGTCTTTCCTCACCTTCATCTACACGGCCACCCCGAAGTCGAATTAGGCAAGTTGAGTCAAGTTCAACTCGGCGTCCTGATGGCTAGAGTTTACAACATGTGCTTGAGAATGGTTCTGGATTTATATGAGGAGGAAGATAGGGACCCCGAACAATGGTTAGTGTTATTCCACCCGGCATTTGCTGTAGCGCTAGCGTTTTGACTAACATACATCGTGACTTGACAGGCAACAAATTCTATGCATGAGCGAATCCCTCCTCAACAAGAGCGATCGTCAGCTCGTACTGCTCTTCAATTGCAACCGTGTCCGGATTCGCACCAACGACTGGCTCGTGTGGTTGAATCACCTCCGTTCCACCCTCAGTTACCCGTTCCAGTTTTATTTCCCAAAATGCTACCCCTCTTTCGAGGTGATCTTTATGAAGTTGTTGCGCGGGGCGTCAAAAAGTGCTTCCGGTTCCCGTCCTGGCAGCCTTGTGGCGTGTATCGATATGGTCCCCAGTCCACTGAGATACAAGCAGCAGGAAAGGTTGTTGCTGTTTTTGAGCTGTGGGCTCCTAGATTCAGATGTACCACGTCTCTGGCTAGATCAAGAATTACGGTATAATGCCAAGGTGGTCGTGAAGGAGGACGACGAGTCTGCTGAGACGGAGTGGGATGAGGATGAGGATGAAAATGAAATGTCGGAATCAGGTGAAGAGTTGCAGAGGCACTCGGAGTTACGACCTGAAGAGGACGTGGGTTCGGAAAACCAATGGCAGTGGGTGGGATACGAGGACGCAACAGCTCCTATCTCGAGCCTTGCTCGCGGGTCTTCGACGTTCCAGACCCACTTGCCTGTTGAGGAAGCAGACGAGGCGGATTACGAGGATGAGGCAGACGAAGACGACGTAGATGCCGGTGTGGTCGTTAAGCAAGAGTACGAGGACGAAGCTGATGAGGCTCAGGACGAGGGAGCCTCAGACGTGGATACAGACGAGGTTTATGATGATGAAGATGACGAGGACGACGATGCAGGACACGCTCACTTCTTGGGCCCACAGTCGGCTGTTCATTATGGTGGCCATATGCCAGCAGTGCTAGCAGCTGGCTACTGGGCTTAGATTGCCTTCAGTTTCATTGAAGTCAGACGAGTAGAAGGGTTAGTTGCCTGCGCTAGAGGTTGAGTGGAACATCGATTGCCTTACTTTTTGGATTCTGGGAACGACTTTTACATACGATATCATGATTTTTTTCTGTATACTTAGCTGTGGTACATAGAGCATAGGATGGGATAGGAATAGCGAAAGACAACTTGTACAGTAGCTGCGAAAATTGATGCCGCTACCAAATTTGGAAAGTGGCTGTGTTGACGCGTCATCCCTCCTTCTCCTCATCGTACCCAGCCTCTACAGCACAATAGAACCTCGTAATACACCTAAGAAAGTTGTAGGCAGCTAGTAGCTACTATTCTCTACTGTAATATTAAAAAAGATCTGTGAGAAACTACGGGGTGCTGCCTAGGTTAGGAAAAAGGAATAATAGGGCTGTTCTCAGCACTCCTCCCTAATGAGCTTCCAAATAGGGAGTAAAAAGCTGTCTATAGACTGGAAGAGTCATTCCCTTCCACCCAAATAGAAAACCGGAGCTGTACAATGACTGAGGAAGGCCGGGTATCCACTTCTGGGCTGTATGATTCCTCAGAGAATGTGGATCAAGTTCCGAGATAGCCAATGAGTCTGGGAGCTCTAGAAAGGTGCCTTGAAGATCTATCAGTCAATTCCTAGTAACTAGACACCAGGTTTGAGAGCGAGAGCCATCAACAAGGTTGCTGATGAACAGGAAGAGCATTTTACTGTGTCTGCCCATTGCAGCGCTATTGTATCTGTTTTTATGTATCCTTTTCGTTATTATAGTAGGTAATAGCAGTTACTAGCTGCCTACAACTTTCTTAGGTGTATTATGAGGCTCTACTGTACTATAGAGGCTGGGTACGATGAGGAGAAGGAGGGATGACGCGTCCACACAGCCACTTTCCAAATTTGGTAGCGGCATCAATTTTCGCAGCTACTGTAATCTACTTCATTTTTTTGGGATTCGGTCCATGGACTTCGGACCTGTCTGAGAAGGTCATATGTACTACTTGAATGGATCTAGATAACGATAGCAGTTAATGCCTTTCTCAAAGGACTCTGACCAGGTTGGCATGCGTAAGGCACTGGAAGAGGCCTACAAGAGCTACAACGAAGGGGGTATTCCTATAGGCGCTGTTCTTCTGCAATCCAACGGCACAATCCTGGGCACTGGACATAACGAACGAATTCAGAAATCTTCTGCAACTTTGCATGGCGAGATATCCGCACTAGAGAATGCAGGCAGGTTGAAGCCAGAGGTGTATAGGGATTGCACGATGGTGAGTAAGGGGTCACTTTGTCGAGAGAACTGAGTTGAAAATGCATCCATAGTACACGACATTGAGGTGCGTTCACTCTTACACAACTGCATCTGCAGCTGATGAATTTGCGTGCACCGTAGCCCGTGCAGTATGTGCACAGGAGCAATACTGCTGTACAAAATCCCTCGACTAGTCATTGGGGAAAACGTCAACTTTATGGGCAGCGAAGAACTCTTGAAGAGCAATGACGTAGATATTATTGTCTTGGATGACGAGGAATGCAAAAGCCTCATGAAGCGCTTTATAGCAGAGAAACCACAGGTGATCCAACACTGTCAAACGAGTTCTGCACTTGTTCAGCTGACATCTGAGCCGCCAACAGGATTGGAACGAGGACATTGGGGAGGTTTAGGTACTTTCTTGATAACTCTTCAGAGTGGTTTCTTGGTCAGAGGGTAGATTTCAATGGTGGTAGCGGTAGCTCGTAGTGGTTGCTGTAGAACTCTGAATTATGCTTAGTCATCGACACGGTCGAGACCGAAACCGTGCAGCCTGTTGGCAGTTCACTCAGAGTCAAATGTCATGGACGCGACAATCGCTCAATTCATCTTTATTTCCTACTTCTCAGTTATCATCTTTCTCCTGGCAGTAATCTTGAAAAGTATACCTTGGTCACAAGCCAAATTATACCATGGAGTTCGACGCAAGGCCGTTTTGTTCTCGTCCCTAACGTTGGGTTCATTTGCCCATACGTGGTACTGTAAGTCTTCCTCGTACTACTTGTTAAAAAGAGTTCTCCGTATGCTCAAGTGCATTAGACATGTTCAAATTCTTAGCTGTCAGTCCAGGATTTCCTCTGCTTTGCTTCGACGTCCTAACTTGACCATTGGCTCACATTTGCAGCGGAGTTTCCAAGACTACGAGACACAGAAGAGTGTCTCACAAGCATTAGACAAAGCATCCCTGTCTGAAAGAATTACTGCGTGGCTCATTGACAGTACTCTGTTTGAGCAAGCCTGGGCGACAGTCTGTGCAGGACCATTAAACTGGTGGTGGAGTGAGCAAATTTGCGCGTACACCGTTGGTGCATGGACAGTTTTCCTCTTCGTTGAAGGTGCGCTATTACCGTTACATGCAATTCATACAAAGCTCACATCTCTACGTATCATGGTACCCAACAGGCCAAAGATACAAAGTGAAACACATCTGGGCATATATGCTGCTCGGTCAACTAGTCGCGATCTCTGTAGCGAGTAATCTTTTTTATCTCGCTTTATCCCTCTCCAGCTACACTCCAGGTCCAAACGAAATAACCCTCCGAGCAAAGCCTATTCTCTGGCTCAGTATCCTCATATCCCTATTGACCGTCGCCAATACGCCCTACACCACCGAACAAACATTCCTCCCAAATCTCCTCATCATGCACGCTATGCTCACTGTGCCTCTTTTTTACGTCTCCTTCCGAAAATATTCCTTCGACTCAACGGGACGCTTTTCCATTCACTTTAGAACTCTGCACTTCATCATATTTCTTTTCACTTCCCTTATGCGAGCCAGGACGATTATAACCGCTTTTCAAGCGGTTCCGTATTACACAGAGCCGTCAGTAGCGGATTTGTATTCCCTCCTAAATCTACGCCCACTCCTCCATGCTCTATGGGAGACATTACATTCCCATCCAGCGCAATCCTCCATTGGCTGGGATGCGGTATGGACAAGTGGTTCTTTTGTTGTGTGGACACTCCGGGATAGTCTGTTCAAGCTGGATCTGGTAGCGACTATGCTAGTGCATACGGCGTTATTTTCAGCAGGAACGGTTGCTTCGTTTTTAGAACTGTCTAAAGGGAAAGGGAGAAAAGAGCGAGCGGGGCCGGCGGCGACGGTGAAAAAGGAGGAGTAGAAAATGGTTGTATGTGTGGGTGGATGTGGATGTATGTACTTTATTGTCATTTGCCAGTCTTCTCGCTGAAAATCCATATCTTACCTTTCTCTCCCTTTTTCCAGAGCTCCTGCCTTTGTACACGGTATCATTATGGTCGGAGTCGGACTCTATTGTCGCATAGAATTCGTGTACAGTGCATACTATGCTAGAGAAAACACGTCTGTCTGGCTATCTTCAGCCTTCCACGGAATGCACGTTGTACGTTGTCGAGCTCGGTTCTGACTTCCCGGTTGGACCCCATAACCAGTCTTCAACGCTAAGGGCTAATAATTGCAATAAAGCAACTTAAAAAGGTCGGAAATCGAAGAAGAGTGAAAACGCACCAGTACAAGAACTGCATATCTCTGAAGTTCACGAAAGAGGGATTGTTGGTATGGGTTGGCGACAGACAGAATGAAGAGGAAACAAGGTGTGGAATGATTACGCCCCGAGCAAATCCATACATACTTGGACTGACTGCGAATGTAACTGCACTGCTGCCGTGCATCTTTCAAACAGCTTTTCGGAGTTGACAGCGGTCTGTTCTATCAAAATCAAGACATTATGCATATTGTTCTATAGAAGCGAAGTGAGACTTAAGTATTATACGCATGATATTCGCGCTCTGCCCCAGCTGTACAAGTACCGTCATATATGCCTGCCCAAGACAAGTCTTTCGTAGTATATGATGACCTCCGGGGACCGAGACAACGTTGGAAACACCAAGACGAAAATTCCAACCATCCTTCTAGGACGCGGCTGCCTGTCCTGCCAATTGATCAGCGAGTTGGTTATACTTACGAGGAATCCTCCAAAACCCGATTTCAACACCAGTAACCTCAAGCTCAGTCAGCTTATCGTTAAGTCGGTGAAATAGATCAAGGTTGGCAGGTATTTTCCCATTAGCAGTTCGCCATCCACGTCTCTGAAAGAATGAGAGAGGTTTAGAATGTTAACTAGAAGGCCAAAGGTGAAGAAGCTCACCTTCCAAGACGGATACCAGTCCGTGATACCCTTCACGACATACTCTGAGTCCATCGCAATGACACAGGTTTGGCGGCTATCGAGATCCTCACTTTGACCATGTCTCCTCGTTTTTCCGTGAATAGGGCGTTTCTCCTTCTCTGCCGCAATCAACTCATCATCCCATAATTCGCGAAGCAAGTCTAAGCCTTCCAAAGCACCAAGAAGCTCAGCGCGTTGACTCGTACGCGGCATTCCTGGATCCACATCGTTATCAACACGTCGCGAACGGCGCAGGTCGGAGCGTTCTCCTGCGACTGCGGCGATTCCGGCTCGAGGTTCGTTTCGTCCATTATTGAGACACGCGCCATCGGTAAAAATGAGCTTGTAGTGATGGCATGGGTAATAGGAGCGCTGCTCGTCCATGTGCTGGCAACATGCGACAAAGAAACACTCACAATTGCTGCAAGTGTTTTGAGTGAGAAGCAAGATATCCGCGTTATAGAAAAGATCTTCGCAGAATTTGAGCAGACGATTTTCGATGCCCTGTCTTGCACTTGAGAGGTGTATTTGATCCATGGCGGTTGAAAAACAAGTTGAAGACAAGGATGATCACGGAGGTCAGACTAGTGCTGCCCGTGGCTCGACTCGACTCCAGTTAAGCCGGGAGCCAAGCCGATGTATAGCCAAGCCGAGTCAAATAAACAATGAGCCGGCTCTATGTGACTCAGCTCTGACTCGCTTTGCAGCTTAAAATAGGGAGCTTCCATATAAAACACCCTGAAATCGTGAATTATAATCTCTTTCAGGAAACGACCCCAGCTCTAGAGCGGCGAAATAAATACAATCAAATATGAATAGTCATTCAATACAACTATAGAAAATTATAGTCTCGTACCCAGACGTTAAGGGCGAGAGGAAAAATTGAGGAACAAATAAAGAGTAAATAGTGAACAAATAATGAAACAAACAAAAGGTCCTCGCCCTATAACGTCTGGTGCAATTCGTATAGCAGGGGGCGGCGCGATACACAGCCACAGACCGCGTTACTTCTGGGCGCGGGTTTCGCGTCGTTCTTTGACCGTTACTTCACGGTCTCTCTCTCTCTCTGCCATGGCTCCAGATCCTCGAGTCATGGCCCACGAGAGGGAGACTGAAAGGTCCTATAAAAACCTCTCAACTGCTCGTCTGGATGCTGCTAGGACCCGCCCTGGAGGTTACAACTCTCAAGCATATTGTACACTACTTCATGAAGAGTTCAAGAAACGACTTCCGGGTATGGAACCATACGAATGGCAGTTGGATGTGTCAGAGGCATTGTTTCTAGGACTGGATTGCACGGTCATAGCTGGGACAGGGTCAGGGAAGACTATGCCATTTGTCATGCCGCAGTTTGCTGCGAAGGATAAGGTGTTTGGTGGGAAGGATAAAGATATGGTCATTATTATATCACCTCTCAATGCCCTTGAGGCTCAGGATGTGAGACAGAAGCAGGAGGTCAACAGCAAAACGGCAGAAGAGGTTGACGCGGTCTGTGGCTGTGTATCGCGCCGCCCCCTGCCTATACGAATTGCACCAGATCTTTCACGACGCGGATTCTTATTTGTTCCATTATTTTTTCATTATTTACCCTTTATTTGTTCTTCAAATTTTCCCCGCGTCGTGAAAGATCTGGGTACGAGATTAAGAAAATTATGTGAATGGCTGTATTGAAATGAACATTTGTCGACTCCATTCAGCTCAAGCCGGAGTCAATGAGTTGTTTACGGCTCGAAAGCCAAGCCGCAGCTATAACATGATCAAGCCGTTAATAGCCGAGCCGGAGTGAGCCGGAGTCGAGCCGGTGCAACACTAGGTCAGACAAAGGAGCGCCATTTCCAAATAGGGAAATCTGCCTTGACCATCAGTGTCACACCTGCTCACTTCCATCTCTCAGTTCTTATCTTTCAATGTAAGAGTTTTGCGCCAAATACATTCTTCCTATCGACTAAAGTTATCTCTTCAGGGTCCGGAATTGGTTCTCTCCGTCGTGAAGCTAGCCTGCTCGGATGACGAACTTGAATGGACAGTGGCATCTTCCGCGGCCGATTTAAAGATTCAAGAAGCCTTTTCGGGCTTTTGTTTCCCAGCTTCCATTATCTGAGGATAGCCTGCATTTTAACCTCCAGGGCCCTACTAATAGTAATAGTTTTGCTTCACGTTCTAACCCTTCTGACTTGATTTTAGACGGTCTTGGAGGTCTCTCCGAGGTAGTACCAAGTCGAGCTGCCTTGGCAGCTTCTAGCTTGCTTCGATATCACACGGATGGTATTTAAGCAAATTAGGCCCCAGAGGCCTCCAGAAGCCTCCTCGTGTCTTTACGATATTTACCCTCGGACCCTGAGGCCTGACGTGTAACTTGCAGTACGTGGACAGCGCAACCGAGACCTTTTTGTTGTTCTAACCAGTTTTTCCAGACACTCCAAGGTGCCATTGGACTTTTTCTTGCCAGGAAAGATTCCTTTTCGCGTTTTGGCTTGTCGTTTGGTTCGTCTAGTTGCAGATGGCAGGAATGTTGAAGTGGGATTGTGAGCGCACTTTCTTTCGCTTGCAGAATTTTTTCACTGACATTAGCAGACCCGGAACGTATCTCGGATGTCGGGAGAGAGCTGTCCTCCATTCCGTATGAAGTCTATGAAGAGATTTTTCTCTACTTTGAACCTCGACCCGAAAACTTCGACCCCGAGCAAAGTTTTGACCTCTCGGACTGTAAACGAACTCTCATTCATATTTCCTCAGCATGTCTTCTTTTCCGCGTCATCGTTCTTCCCTTCATGTTTCGCACCATCCTCATTCCTGGCAAAGTCTACCCGAGCCATACCCGTCCTCGTGCTGTCAAGCTGTACCGTTTCTGCGAGGAAATCGTTAAAGCCCATGATCCCCAATCGACGGTTGACTCCTCCAAGACGTCCATTTTTCTACGCTGCGTCGTCCGCTACGTCAAGCAATGCGTGTTTCTGGAGTGGAGCATAGATGAGCAGTATTGCACGGAGTTTGTCGTGTATCTGCGAGCTTTGTGCCATTTTGCCAATCTTCAGCGGTTGGTTCTTCAAAGAATGTCCCTTCCTGCGTGTGCAGAGCTGTTCAGAACCAGTCTTCCACACCTCAAGAACGTGACGGACCTTTGCCTTATCGGCTGTGACGAGTTTGGTCAGGAGCTCAGACACTTCTCATCCTATTCCTTCGTCCGCCTACACCTTACTGGACGTGAATTCTCTGATCCGGGTCGCTTGACTCACTGTCATTATATCAATCCTAAGCGATTGGAGGAATTGCAAACGGACAGCTATCTCGCTTTCCAGGCGCTGGCAAAGAGAGGCCCCATGCATTCCCTCAGAGTACTGCATGTCGCTGCTCCACGAGTCTACCAACTTGCACAGCTCCAGTTCTACGTGCATTTGGGACAAGCGCGTAACCTTGTCGAGCTGTATCTGGACAGTATTTTGTGGGTTGACCCGCTCGCTCAGGAAGCTTCACTCCAGTTCGAGAACCTGAAACGGCTCTCTTGCCCAGACCGAATGATTCCTCTTTTTGCATTTCCTGCAACAGATGCAGACGTTGCCTTGCGCACAGTACGATTATATCCAGCTTTTGATGCCAGCGACTCAGACTCTCACATAAATGCCTTATTCCGCTACCGCACTCCATCCCCGATTTGCTACACGGTTATAACTCGTCACGTCGCTGCCTGCCTGACAGACCTCACAATCCCTTACCTGTGGCTTCTTGGTGAATATAGAAGCCAAGGTGGAGCTGCCCGTATCTTCGCATCCCACTTCGAGGCATACTTCCCTCGTTTGGAGATTCTCTCTATATTTGATCACGCTCAGCTGGACAACAGTGATTTTTTCTTCACCCCGGGAAACCAATGCGACAAACGCAGTGTAAGTCATGCTATCTTGCACGCTTCTGGGACGTGACATACTCATACCCTATATCTCTTACTTGTAGGCACATGACAGAAAGCTGCTGTCAAACCTCATCGAAGCCTGCAAGCGCATCCCCAGTCTGAAGAAGGTGAATATCTCTGTGGACAGATGCTTCTCTGGCGGGATACGTAAGGCCTCGAAGGGACCTGAGATACCCTGGAACCTACCTCACCAGCTCCAGATCCTTCGTACTTGGTTCTCTAAACTCCCCAATCCCCAGCTGCGAAGCGTTTCCTTTACACCGCAGATTCGGTGGACTCGTGTCGGCAGTCGGAAAGTAGTCCGAGCTGCGAATTCGGGTGTTAGTGCTGGTAGTGCCGGTGATACCGTAGTCATGGAGGACCCAGAAGCTTCTTGTGTCGATGTGGAAGAAGCGACTTCATCGATCAAGACTGGCGAAGAGGGGCCCACAACGGTTTGGAAATCGCAGTGGATTCCACACGTCCCGTACTCTGAGCGGCATTCGGTCATTCAGATGCTGAAGAGTGAGAGGCAGTATTTGGATTACGAGGAGTGCTTTGAGCGTGCAGGGAAGGGCCTTTGGTGAAGCTTTCGTCGTTGACTCTTGCCCTTACACATCTGGTAGAGTGTAAAGACCTTCTGTAAACCCCGATATTTTGTTCGGGACGTTCTATCCCGTCTAACGGTGTTGACCATTGCTCTGGTAGATGTCACCGCTTCCCTGGTCGACCGTCCTTTTTTCTTGTGCTTGGGTTGTTAGTGTCCTATCTGTAGTACTCCACTACCTATAGCAATACAAATAAGATACATCATAATCGAAGACATACCGAGACTTGCACGATAAAGCCCAGGACAAAGAGTTGGCTGGACAAGACCCTATTTCCAAATAAGTCTAGATACTTGACCTCAACCAAACCTCAGCCTGTCGCCTCCACCTCGTCATTGAGCTCAGGACCTCCATTCACGATTCGCCATACTAGTACTCATTGTCCTCAGGAATGTATAAATTGACTCCATTGCGACATGCTCGGCTGAGTACGCACCGGCTCTTACATGTACAAGCGATCTCATCGTATCTACTGTCCTTCTCTTCTCCTGCTTCTCATAAGCATGGAAATAGATGGTACTGGTACCTTGCGAGAAGCTGATCGTATTGATATGCATGGTATGAAGAAGTGCGCGTACATGTGCGACGGTAGTCTACCGATATAAGTAAGGACCATCTATTATTGGTACAGACCACGGAGAAAATTGTCAATGGTACATGGAAAATGGAAAAGGAGGGTCATGATAAGAAGTTACAGAACAAATTGACGAACAAGGGGCCGGCGATACACTGCAGCTGGTTTTTGACCAGGTTGAGAAGTCGACGTCGCCATGAATGAAGAGCAGAAGGTAGATACACCACCTGGATACCAGGCTCGGTACGAGGAGCCGATCGAGCTCGAGAATCGTCAACCGATAGTTTTGAACAAGACACGACACGACACGTAGGAAGACAGTATGGTAGGTAAAAGTAAGAGAGTAAAAAATGATAATCAGTACGTAAAAAGACAGTAGAAAGACAAGACGAGACGTCGTTATGTTGTGTAAAGAATGTAGTATGTTGGTATGAGGGTGTTGTATCAGTGTATGTATATAGTTAGTGTAGATTGAGATATTCTTCATGACAAAAGTCAAGCAAAGACGTAAAAAAGCGAGGTGAGGCAAGGCAAAGAAAAGAAAAGTAAGGACGGATGGGATGGAACAACAAGGATAAAAAAACCTATGACAACTTTTCAACCGGCAACCAAGAACCAAACGACGACAGCAACGAAGAATAGTTAAGCGAACGAGGACAGAGAACGCATGCGCACGCCGGGTAGCAGAGACGACTGCTGCAACAGACATGGACAGACAGACGGACGGACGGACAGCCAGCCAGCAAATGAAGCCAGAGCACCTTGGCCTCGAACCCGGGTCCCAATCACTACTGCTGCTTGCACTCTTCTGGGTTAACATTGCCACCCTTCTTTGCGCCCTTGCGTCTACGCACGTTGCCATCGTCAGAGTCAGATTCCTATAATTACAAAAGAGCAAAAGGCATTATTACATCAAAAAATATTCATACAAGATAAAGGAGAGAAAGGGCTCTATACATCAAAGTGGTCCTCCTCATCCTCGTCGTCATCGTCTATGTCTTCAAAGTCATCCTCATCTTCGTCCATATCATACTCGAGAGCTTTGCCGGTAAAGTAGTCTACTGCTCGTGGTATGATCTGCGCGAGAAAGGATGTAAGTGAGCAGGTGGTGGGATTGGGAAAAAAAGAAGATATACACCTTTTCTTTGAGGTCCTCGCCGATTTGGTAGTCCATCTCGAGTTTCTCTTCGATCTCCTCCAACTCCTCCTCTTCTATTTCGCCGGCCTCGATAGCCTCTTCTGAGGGTGCCAGGGGTGGGGTGAAGAAGTTGAAGAAGGATTCTGTTGGCTTGGCTTTGCGGACAAGGCGCGTGCGATTTGTGTCTGGAAGACAAGGGGTCAACTAAAGCTGCAGAGAAGTTAAAAACAAAAACATACTCTTATTCCTCTGCTTCTTGATCTCAAACTCCTTCGTGAGGTCCTTATCTTCCTTCCATTTAATCTCAGTGCCAATAGCACGATCGTAGACAAAGTCGCCCGAGTAGCCGACCTCTTCCTGGTAGAGATAGGTCTTCTCGAGGACATCGTTCTCAAAGTATTCGTTGGGGGTAAAGTGGAAGTGGATTTTGAAGCCAGGCTTGGAAGAAGAGTCGTCGAGATATGAAATACGGATATCAGTGAGGTGTTTGAGGGCGCCGGTATCACGGTCAGTGATAAGCTCAGAGATGCCGATATGGTTTCTAAGAGCTGTGAGCCAAAACTCGGGGATGGCAGCTGGACCCGAAGCGGCGTCTTTTGGTAAGGGAGTGTAGTCCTCATCGTCTTTGACCGATTGTTTCTCGCCCTCTTCGATCTCTTCTGGGGTAGGCTCAGCAGCACCGGTTATGATAGCGTGTCGGCGTTCATAGAGAGGCTTTGTGAGCTCGAGATACTACAAAGAAAGACAAAAGTCAGTCAGGGAGGCTGAGGAGCACCGAGTGCCATCGATCACGTACTTTCTTCTCAAGTTCGAGACATTCACGTTTGTACTTGTTCTGGAGCTCGTTTTGCTTGACCTGCACGCCCTTGAGAGCCTCGATGCTGAGTTTTACTTCGGTAGGCAGACTTTCGATGTACCCAGAGCTTCGGCCGACCAGACTTGACAGCCTGCCCTGTACCAAACCCATCATCGCATCTCGTGCTGCTCCTGAGAGGTCAGGTTCGGCTCCCTCTTCTTCGTTATCTTCAGAGATGTCTGGAACGGTAGGCCTGGATAATCCTGAAGCAATCGGAGCGTGACCGAGAGGAGTATTCTGTGGAGTGGGGGCGGTGATATCGCCAACGGGAACGGGGACGTTGGAGGACATTTTTTCAGGATTTTTCCAAGGTCTGGAGATAAAGGTAGAAGGAGAAAGAGAGTCCCTGACCTCAAAAAATATTGGTCAGAGTCACTATACAAAACTTTCCCCAGTCTGTCGGAGTTTCGGCATCATCCGCACACGTGCTAACCTTTCGCCTTCAAAATATTACCACCAATATCTCTGAAAGGAAACTACGTCCGAGTCGTCTGGCAAGAGCAGCATGGTCAGTGGTCGGCTACCCGACATCGATCCGATTTAACGCAGGCAACAGACCCATTTTTTGGGTGAGTTTGGTTCCGACTGTGTTCCGAAGATGGCACCTGTCGTGTAAGCAGCGCTTAGGTCTGGTTGAGGGGTCGGACTGTCAGAGGCGAAATAGAGAAGGTGAAGGTTGCATAACAACAACTTTGGCCAGCGCTTAATTCCCCGCAGAATCACCACGGAGAAGTGGTACTGAATGCGTACAGCCTTCCTTGTTCTTTACTACTAGGTCAAGTGCTGTGAGATAATGATAGGTTGTGGAAAAGAAAGTAGTGCACGGCTGTGTTGGAGGGTCACTGACCCAAGATGAACGGTCAATTTATCAGAACGGTCGTCTTCGTCTTCATCTCCACAATACTGGCGCAAGTAACAGCGAATCTGAACAGCTCGTCACATTGGGAAAATATAAGGTTACGCCGCCGTACGAATCTGAACAGCTCGTCATATTGGCAAAATATAAGGTTACGCCGCCTACGGCGGCAAACAGTAATTATAAATCAGACTCAGATTGCAGCCGCTCACCTGTCTCTTCCATTATCACCCACTTTCACTAGAGTCTGCGACTACACATCGTAATGCGTCTGCTCCAGACACTCTTTACTGGCCTCATGGCTAGCCTTGCCTTCACTCTACTCCTTCTAGCTCCCAGTGCTGGGCCTCAAGGCGTCAGTGCTATACGCTTACCAGGACTAGCACCCGGCTTAGGTCTCAACCTCCCAGGATTTCCCCCAGGCCAATTCCCTTGTGAGTGATACCATTCCACGCTCTTCGACGTCGCACATTGAATCAACTCGGCCATCCTCATAGTGCTCGATGGTCTGTCTGCCTTGCGCCACAAATTGTCAGGATGAATTTAGTACTCACCTTCAACTCATCTTTGGGCAGTCTTCAATTCTTTCTCTCACGATGAATCTTTGGAGCATTTCTGGGAACAGGCAAGAAATCTGGGGGACAAACTCGTGAAATACACCAATGTAAGTGCCGGTTCATCATCTAACCCTAGACCCTAGTCATAAAGTTCTGTCACGACTAACTCGTGTGTACAGAACCTCCTCGAACACGAAGCAAAAATCTACCCAGCTGTGAAATCTTCCATCTCCTCCTTCCAACATCAAATCTCTTCTGTTCTCTCCTCACCGGGTATCCAAACCCTTCGCTCCGAACTAGGAAAGTCCGCGTCATTCCTCAACACCACCACCACCGGCATTGACACCAACATCACCAACATCAACACCACCGGTCTCGTCGATTTAACCAAATGGTCCAACGTCCTCTCCATCGAATACGAGCTCATCATGGATCAATTCCAACGCGAGTTTCCTCTCCCTTCTGAAGCCCCTAGTCACGAAGAGAGAGTCGAGCTCATAAATACGCTGATGGATCGACTTGAGGATGGGTTTGTTAAGGTGGCGAATAGTACTCATCATGGTTGGCATGGTGTGGATAAAGAAAAGGCAAGGGAGATTTTTGGGAGTATTAGGCCTGGGACGGTGGCCGCATTGGTTACAGCAGGTGAGTGGATTTTCCTTCGTATCCATATTCGTCGAGATCGAAGTGGAGGCTGAACTGCATGTTCGAAATGCAGGGGATATTGCAGAACAACATCCCGTCCTCGTAGAAACAATCTTATTTGCCGGGGCTGCTCTTATTATCCCTGAAGCATGGGTTGCTCGGCCACTTTTCTCGTGCTTTGGGTTTGGTCCTTTGGGTCCAGTTAAAAGTGAGCAATTTGTTTGAACGTTTGGGCATTTCGTCGCTTAATATGTAATCTCCCTTCCTGCCTTCCTTTGTGCCACATGGTCCATTCATTTCTCACAACAGGATCCACTGCAGCTTGGGCTCAACGCCGCTTCTGGGGCGCCGCAGTAGCCAAGAATAGCTGGTTCTCGCATCTACAAAGGGCAGGTATGACTGGGCAATGGGTAAGATTCCAAAGGTTGTGGTGGGTATAATCGGTGGCGGTGTTGGGTTGAGTTTCGGCCTGTGTCGACGCGGTTGATTAGGATCGACATCGGTGTTCAAACTTCGACGTCACTGGCCGAGGTTCCAGTGTTTTGTAGAAAAGTCGACCGTGTTACGAGGCTTCAAGTTGGAGTTTTGTCTGGTTTTGTAAATTTTGAGTGTTTTTGTCAATTGAACGAGTAGTATGGTTGCCACCCAGGCTCATGTAGGTTTTTCGACCTTAGGCTCAAGATCGAGAGACATTGCTATTCATTCTCACTGAATTTCCTGTCAAATTACCTCCACGGATCCAAGATCCCGATGCCGCTGGAGGTTAAGTTCCCCGATGGTATTACCCCGCTACACAGGTATCCGAAAGATAGGGCTTTACCACAAACATGAAAGAAATTGAGAGATCTGAGGGGTACTTGGGGCCAACTTGGAGTATAAGTATATATATGTGTTACGTTTGTGCTCAACTTCTGTTATGTTTTTCTCGAGTTTTTTGGCCTTGACATACATAGGCCGCACTAGTCTATCCAGATTAAAATATGACGTACTGATATGTGATGGCCCAGGGGACCTCGATGCGAAGCAGTTTCACCTCGCGTCAGTCCTTGCCTTCACGCCTCCGTGGCTGTTTCAGGGCTCCCCGTAATTCTCCTTTTCTATCGCGCGAAATTTCTGTGAACGCAACTGCAACTTAGAGGCCTTCATTATCCAATTTATCGGTGAGTCGTTAGTATTCGACTCAAGTTAAACCTTTTCTGCTCTGTCCTTCATGTACCCTATGCCTCTGGCTCCCCAATATTCAAACCAGTCGTCATTCCGATCTTCTCCAATGTCCCCATTCGACCTTTCTTATCTAACACCGCCTCCATTCCAGTGTTCTTTTATCTTTTTTCATTTTTCATTTTTCATTTTTCATTTTTCATTTTTCATTTTTCATTTATGTACATATGATTCAGGACCAAATACATAAGTACGGCAAGCTGTTTTCCGCTTTGTCAGCCCCAACACACCTGCTTTCTTGCGTCCACCGTCTTCTCATCTTCTCGCTCGATCTTGAATTTGGAATGTCACCGGAGAGTAGCACTAGCACTCTGGAAATTACAATCAAACCGAGATTGAAGAAACCTCCAGCATGCGACTATTGCAGAACTCGTCGAGTTTTGTGTCATCCTCAACCAGAGGGCAGGTCTTGCCCTAGATGTCTAGAGAAGGGTGTCAAGTGAGTGTCTGTGCGAATCGATATCAGTGTCTTCAAGGAGTGTATCAGTATTATTGACTGTCAAGACCGTGACTTGCAGGTGTACAACTACACCATCCGTTCGAAAAAAACGTAGACGACAACGTGAAATTTTAGCAGCGAAGAAAGTGCAAGTTACTCCCAGCGACGGTGACAGCATCAATGAAGATGTCATTCATGCGAGCGATCTGATCGCCACCGCCAAGGATGATGCTCGGACATCTCACGGTCGGGAACTTATGGCGTCAAGGGATTTGACTTTGACAACAACGTCGGCTGCACAATACGCACCTCATACAACACACATGCTAGCGACTTGCGCAGGCCTTAACAATGTGTATAGAAGGCCCATCGCCTTCGCTCCAGTTTTTTCTCATCCACAGTTACAACTTCCAAAACGTCTAATGCAGGAGTTATTCAATGGTGCGTGTTTGTGTTTCGTGTTTCATTATACCGTAGCTTGTAGGACGTCCTCGAACTAAAAAAACTCATTCGTCAACGCCTAGAATTTGTCCATACAAGCTATTACCTTCACCCTATCATGCCTTACGACAGAATACGTGCCCATCTCGCCGGCAGCGGTTGGCAACCGTCTTCCCTCTCACCTCAGGAATGTGTCCTCGTCCACTGCATCTTCGCCGTTGCATCTATAATGTCTAGTGACCCCCTTATAATCGGTCCGGAACCTCTTCCGGTAGAGTGTATCAACATTCTGACTACCATCCACCCCGTGAAAAAAATTAAAAGCGATCTAAGGGAAATCGGTAGACGGAGAGAGAGAGTAGGGTTGTGTCATCAGCTGAGAGCGGAAGCACTGAGGCAGGCGCGCAATGAAGGTATAGCTGCATGGGTGTCGCCTGAGAATGCGGCTAGTTGTTTTTTGTTGGATGCATTGCTTAGTCGTGAGTGTTGAGTTTTTAGGGTCTTGGGTTATGGGCCTAACCTACTTAATGATGACAGAATACGAGTCCCCAAACTCATACGGTGCAGCTTTTACATGGCAAGCTCGAAGGCTTGCCGAGTCTTGGCATCAACGACCGCAGCTTTACAACGGGATTTTTGGAACGATAGAATGTTCGGTCAAATGGGCAGCTTTTTTGGTGGGTGACTTGGTTTCTTTTTCTTTCATACGCTGACCTTTGGCCGTTGACTCTTTAGTCGGTTGACGTGCTTCCGGCTTTACATTCAAATAGATCTGTAGATTTGTGCGTCGCTTATTTTCCGCTGTTCTTTTGTTGACTTACTATATCCATGCTATTCTAGTTCGGCTCTCGATGAACAGCTCATATGTGGACACGACCAGCTATCGTTGGAAAAATTGGCATCGTTACTGAACCAAGGCTGTAATAGCTGGCAGTTTTATGAATATTATCTTTCTAGTGAGTTGCAGAGTTTGATGTCGTTCAATCATGCTGAATACGCACCTATCCATGTCCTTCAGTCACCTTTCAGATCACTCGCCACGCAAGGGAGGTATACGAAAGTATCAGTGGCCGTGAGTGATCCTTTCTTGAAAATTTGTCAATTATAGCTGCTGATTTCGACGAACGAACCTCCCAATCCGTCTGTTCCTACTACTGATGTGATAGCGTGCGCACGACGTCGCCCATACAACCTTCAACTTATCAAACGCTACGCTACCTCTCTTCATCTCCTGCACGACGTATGCAATGCTTTACACATACATGGTGTCCTGGTCGCTCGTCAAAACCAAAGCCAGAGCCACACGATTCTCGCTCTCGTCAGAGTCGTATCAGTTGGATGGACGAATTTGACGTTGCATTTTTACAAAACGGTGAAGGAAATGCTGGAAGCGAGCTCGGTCACAGATTTGTACACTGGAACATATGAGCCCAATGGGATTGGTATAGACGGCTTGGATGGCTACGGGAACGGTAGTCTTGACGGCCTCGAACGGGGAACATACAATTACTCGTCACTGGCAGAGCTAGAACTGGCACCAATCTTCCTTGCTGTTAGAAGTCTAACATGTAAGGCTGCCATTGAATACTCTGAAATGATCGAGGATATTCACTCAGTTTCGAGATTGGCACAAAAGAAAATTATTGGCGGGGATTTGAAGAAATGGGTGGAATTTGTGATAGATGTGACGCGGGATGCGGGGGTTATGTCGGCGAGTGAGGGGACTCAGACTCTTGAGAGGTGAGTGAGGGCACTACATGCTGCATAAATCGTTTGACCAGTCTGGTTACGTTGACACGGCATCTTTCTGACTAACGGTTCTTCTCGTTCCTTCCCTTTTTTTCTAACAGACTACGAGATGGGCTGAAAATTGCCGGTTTTACCTGGACAAATTATACAGATCTTGTCGAGGTTATCGATTCTCATGTATCTGCCCTCATGGACAGTTCGGGGTCCGCTCAAGACCCTGCTCATATCTTTGCTCTCGATCATAATCCTGATTATCATCATATGCATCTCAATCCTCATTCCAATTCCCGTCATGTCCCTCAGCCTGGTTCTGCCACTGCTGCTGCTCATCTCGATCTGGATCATAATCCTGATATTTATTATCGCAATCTCGACATCAACTCCGGTCATGTCCCTTCTGCTGGTGTTCCTCTAGGAGGAGAAGGAGGCAGAGGAGTTTATTACAAGGCATGGTCCACGACTTGAACGCCGGTTTCCAGGAGGCTCACGCTTAGTAGTGTTCCCAATTTCGCCGTATGTTTCATGTAGCTCAGATTTTCCAAATGATGAGTGCTGATGAGCTTTAACCTCATAATTAGTATGTATCTACTAGTAGCCATGTACATCAGCAAAAGCCCGGGTACCGACTCAGGCCTGGACATGTAGGGCTGTCGCTACAGGCCTGTAAATAGCTCACTTACTGATTCAGGGCTTGTACATCCTGTAGTGTATGTACATATTATTACAGAATGTAAGCCACTTACAGCATGTATAATTATGACCAGGCAGTGCAGGCTGTAGAGCATTTACAGATCTATACAGGCTGTGGTGCATGTACAGGTACTTACAGGATGGATCTCATTTACAGGCACTTACAGGATGTAGCTAATGTACATGCAGGTCACCATGTAAGGTCGGTACAGGAGAATACATGGTGCATTGCATGTACAGTTGCAGTCAGGCTGGGCTTGATGTACATGGCACTACAGGCTCAATGCCCCTTGGCATCATAGCCATACTGATTAACGGTCACACTATTTGACGTTGAGAAATGCATCAATCATATTTGCATCAATGAATACAACAGACATGAGTACTACAACAACCAGCAGGTAGCAAACAGCAATGATGACAGTAGCAAAGACAGCGAAGCAGACAGCAAAGCAAATCATACAAAGAGGCAATGGCGGTAAGAGAATACAATTACATTGCAAAGCAATTCATGAAAATGATGTGCAATTGAGAATAAGGATAGTGACATGCAATTAGGAATAACGATAGTGCGAGACCTAAAGATAAAGTCATCAAAAGATAATTCAGCACTGCATAAGACAGTGGACTTACCAAATCTAAAGAACAATCCATGCGAGACTATAACGTGGCATTGTTAAAAAAGATCCATGGATGATAAGAAGCTGGCAACCCACTGAGTCTAGTTATTAAGGTAGTCCAGGTCCTGAAGGTTGCGGTGAGCAGAAGTATGTCTGACGGGAAGTAAAATCATACTGAAAAAAGGGCGACTGCAAAAGAGTGATGGTCTATGAACTAAAGAAAGCCTGTCAGCGAATGAAGTAATGGATGAACAAATGGTCAAGGTACCTTAATTAGCAGCAGTGGTGAGACGAGGGCCAAAAGGAGTGCGCTAGAGAAAAAACAACATGAGTATATGATGGTAAGAAAATGGGATGAAGAGAGATACCTTGGTGGGAGGAGGACTAGAGCCTGATGAAGAAGCAGTAGACTGAGCAGTTGAAGACGAAGAGCCCTGTGGCTTATCAACAGAGGTAGGATGAGGGAAATGATGAAAGAAACTTACAGCGGTAGGAGAGGATGATGAGAAACCCTGGAGCAAATATCAGGTGGTGAATGATGAGTGATAATGATAACGATAGCGCACCTCGAAGGACTCAGCCTTAGCAACAGCAGCAAGGACTGATACACCTTCTGGGGAAGGGTTTGAAGAACCAGCCTTAGCAGCAATGACAGCGACGGCTGCAAATTCTTTCTTGATCTGTTCCCGAAGGACTATCTCTGTGACGGCATTGATGCTGCTGTCTAGGTCATTGTCAGAGTCTATCCCGTTGGTCTCAGGAGTGGGGAACATTGAGTCCAGGTTTCTAGAAAGGAAAGTGTCAGATGAGTGTAGTATTAAAGAAAGGTGATCACATACTCTCTCCACATCCCCAATGTAGCCTCAATCCAGTCTGGTGACCTCAGTCTGGGGTCCTCAAAGAGGGCGATGATGGCATAAAAGGTGGACTGTTTGACGACACCTGCCTCTTCATGGTGCCAGCTGTTGGTAGCAGCTAGACTGTGACAAACCTATGTATGCATCAACGCTGGCACAGACATCAATCAAATACAATGGAACTGACCATAAGAGTTGCATAAGCGATGCCTTGATAGGTAACAGTCATTGCTCCATGACTGGGTCCCTTGCCAACATTATTCTTGAGCTTGAGGCATCCATTGGGGTTCTTGATGTATGCTAATGCAGCTTCAGGACTGAAGATGACTAGAATATATGCCTACAAGTACATTAGAAGAAATCAAACATGAAGAACTTAGAACACTCACAATAACAATGAGCCAGCCAGTCAGAAGATGGTCAAGGACAAAGCCTGGCCCCTTTGACACCTCTTCTCCTAGGTCCCAATAGAAGCATGCTGGAAAGTGGTTGCTGGAGATCTTAATCGTGTTTTCCTGCACCTTTTGACAAAAGCTGGCTCAGTGTTAGTATAAATAGTCATCAAAAGAATAAATAGGACAACATACACTGCAGGGTCCTCATCAAAGTCCTTGAGTTTAGTTGGGGTACAAAGAAGACGGGCAAGTTGACAGAGGACTTGTCATCATTGGCTGAAAGAGGAGGGTCAAACTCGTGGATATCAAGGACAGTCTTCACGTAGTGAAGGATGCGTTCTTTAAAGAGACAGACATCCTGAGAGACTTGGTCACTAGCAGATGTATTCATCTAAACAAAAGATGGGTACTATATGTGTTAAGATGCTTGATAGACATGTACCTCAGAAACCAGACTGTTGAGCCTGTTGACACACTTCTCAGCGTCTGAGAAGATGAAGTCCATATTGTTATTGAAGGTGGAGATGTTGTTGGCCATGTAGTCATAAATGGCAATGTTAGAATTCGAACTAGATAGAAGAAAGAGAAATATGAATCTCTGTCTGTAATAGCGAAGACAGAGTAAAGAGTAAGTACCTAGATAGAAGAAAGAGAAATATGAATCTAGGTATGTGAGTAAATGTCCGAGTCTGATGGTAAAGTAAGTGGCTCACCTCTGTCTGTAATAGTGAAGACAGAGGTGTCCTAAGGGTATCTACAGGTATATATACTAGTGTACACGTGTTCCATGAAAAGGAGAAAGAGACAAAGAGATAAGTAGCCATAAGTAACCGTAGCACGTCTATGCGTTGGCCCCTATCCACGGTGGCTTGATTATACTTCAACACTCCTCCTCACCGTGGATAGTAACACTCCTCCTCGCATGGAATCCATCTCTTCATCTAAGTCCTAACATACCACGAAGACGGATGAATTCAGCTCGAGAATGGGTTGATTTCGTAAAGATGTCGGCAACGTTGTCAGCGGAAGGAATGTACTTCAAAGTTAACTTGTTCGATTGGACGCGTTCACGAAGGAAGTGGTAGTTGGTATCAACGTGTTTGACTCAATAATGGAGTGATGGATCTTCCGATAGGTTGATCGCAGCGGTATTATCGCATGATATGGTGGTAGGGATTCTTTGATCAAAATGTATACCTTTAAGTACCGCTCGAAGCCATATCGCTTCCTTCGCTGCCTCGAATCCTGCCATGTATTCAGCTTCACATGACGACGCTGCAACTGTCTTCTGTTTTCTCGCAGCCCATGATATAACACCTGATCCCAAGCTAAAACAATAACCCCCGATACTACGTCTCGTATCCAGGCAATTTGCCCAGTCAGAATCCGTGAACCCTTGGAGTAGTGTAGAATCCTTCTTACCCCCTAGGACCAATTTTAGCTCCCTTGTACCCTTCAAATACTGGACGAGGCGAATAGCGGCGTTCCAGTGGATGTATGAATAATTTGAAAGGTATTGTGACAGTTGTTGGACAGTATATGAAATGTCCGGGCGTGTTCCGACAGCAAGATATATTAGACATCCTACTAGTGATGCGTAAGGTAAGCGTTGAAGATCGGAACATTGGTCTGAGGTGAGCTTGTTTACATCAGGTTTCCGCAACTTGAGGCCTGGATCCATAGGAGTTTCAGGGATGGAGGTGCTTGTAGTGTACTGACCAAATTGTTGTATGATACGGTCAATGAGAGCTGTTTGGGATAAGGAAAATGTGTTGTTGGTTCGGTCTCGAGAAACAGCAATACCTATGCAGTATTTTGGTTCACCAAGTTCGGAGATAACCCACTTCGTCTTGATTTGGGCTTTGAAACGTTCAGCTTCTGCTTTCGAATCAGAGATAATTAAAAAATCATCAACATGAACGGCTGTAATGATAGTCCCCTGAGATGTTTTCCGAATATAGATGCATGGTTCGCATCCGAGCGCTGTAAAACCCCATTCAAGCATTGCTGCATGAAGTGTTTTATTCCATATTCGTCCACTCTGTTTCATGCCGTACAAGCTCTTCTTCAGCCTCCAAACATGGTTCTCCTGTCTGGGTTCCTGGAAACCCGGTGGAATTTCCATATATTGAACCTCATTCTTAGGCAGTATTCCATGTAGGAAAGCCGTTTTTACGTCAATCTGTTCTGCATCCCATCCTAAAGATCCAGCAATGTCCAATAGAACCCTCCAGGATTCCATGCGCGCAGTCGGTGAGGAAGTCTTTGTGAAATCACGTCCAAAGATCTGTTCATAACCTTTGAATACTAGACGCACTTTCCAACGTACGGGTTTCCCTGTCTCATCTCGCTTGATAGTAAACACCATGCGACCCTTATAAACTTTTGTTCCATTAGAGACATCGGTACGGGGTATCGCATCATAAACTTCATGGTGTTTTAGTGAATCTGACTCCTCCTGCCGAGCATGTTCCCATTTGACGGAATCTCCTGATGCTTGTGCCTCTTTCCATGTACGTGGTTCGTCCTCCGTCTGAAGATTTTGAACCTCATCACAGATAGCTCCATAAATCTCATGTACGAGGTGAGTTTCATCTGCTCTGACTTCGTTTTTCACCGCTTCCATAATCAATGCTTGTATTTCGTTTAGTGCCAGTGCGTCCATTTCTTCTTGATCAACGGGAGGGACTTCATTTTGCATAGCAGCAATTGTCCTCTTCCGTTCTTCCTTTGCAGCCTCGGTACGCTGAGCACTTTCCTGAACGGAATCTCTCGCCTTTTGATACAGAGTACGACTATCATAGTCTGGATTACTCTTCTCAGTTAAGCGTGAAGATTTTCTGGGTTCAGGTGGCTGTTGATTTACCGGTACGACTGGTGGATCATTGATAGGGAGTTGATCAGGAAGTTGATCGGGGACGGGAACTTGATCCGGTGGTATAGAAACGATGTCATCTTCTTCGATAATAGGAGCAGGAATGGGATTGTGAGGTTCTGGGACGATAGGGGTAACAGATGGTGAGCCAGATGGATGTGTTTGATGGCTCTCAATGAATTGGACATGATAAGAGGAAAGTATCTTGCCACTCTTTCGATGATAGCAGCGATATGCCTTTGAATTGCGTTCATACCCAACGAGTACGCATTCAATAGATCTTGGGAAGATTTTGGGGTTATTGGTTTGAATGAGTACGAAAGCTTGGCACCCAATCTCACGTAAGTGAGATAGGTTGGGCTTCTTTCCGTACCGCGTCTCGGCTGGTGTTTTCCCATCAAGTGATTTGGTAGTGGTTAGGGAATGCAAATGTGACGCAGTGAGATACATTTCATCCCAGAGATAATTGGGTAATTCAGCAGCGATCATCATTGTTCGAGCTTTATTCATCAGGGTACGATGAAGTCGTTCGACACGTCCATTCATCGCAGAGGTATAAGGTGCCGTGAACCGTAAAGTGATCCCTTTTGATTGGCACCATTTCTCCATCTCCTCTGACTTCAATTCACCATTGTCGATCTGAATAATACCAACCTTCAGGTCGGTCTCCCTCTCCCTCGCTTCGACCCAGGCCTTGAGAGGTTCAAACGCTTTGTCTTTTCCAGATATAGGGACCGACCACGGATAGCTCGAGAAATCATCAATGATATCCATAATATAATAATTTCCGGTACGAGAGCGTACAGCCTGTGGGCCAGTTAAGTCTACGAACACTTTCTCTAGTTTACGGGTAGCTCTATGATCTTCCTCATGCTCCTTTGGTAATGAATTCGAGACCTGTTTGTCAAGTGTACAGGGACGACATTTAGAATGCGTGTTGAGTTGGGATAGATCAATAGGCATACCTTCAACTGAGTTCTTCTTAGCCATATCAACAATAATTTGTTGATAAGGATGGCCAAGGCGTCCATGCCACGTACTCGGTGGTGGATCCCGAGAAAGGTATGCGTGTTCAGCCTCAGCGTGGAGAGTAAGATCATACAGGCGATTTGAGCGTAGATTCCCATGGGCAAGAACGACATTGCTGTTCTTCGGGGTAATCCATGCGCCATCATCGTCGAAGTGAGTAGTGATTTTCGAATGGATGGATAGGGAGCCAATGGAGATAAGTCTGACGGTGGCTTCCGGGACATAGAGACAGTCGTGCAATGTTATGTGAGCGGATTTTCCGACCCTGAGCTTGATGTCGCCGATACCATATGCGGCGATGGAGGAACCACCTACACCTTTTACGGATCGAGGAGGGATAGGACGAAGGTTTAAGAAATCGGTACGATCGGGGGATATGTGTGTGGTGGCACCACTGTCCAGAATATATGGAAATTCGATGAGGGAGATTTGAGTACGAGCTTTTTGATTCAGGGGTTCACAGGTAATCCCCACAAAATCTATGTTCCTCCTCCTCTCGTTCCAATCAACCGATGCTTTCACATCCTCTAATGCCAACCATCCCTCATATTCAACACGCTCTGGTTCCGTAATCGTGGAAAGATCAATCGAGTTGACAGCATCGGATGTCAGACCCGCAAACTCAGAGTTAGAACCGGGTGGGATAGGGAGAACAGTATTAGTTTCGAGGTTGACAATATAGGCACTCCCGTTACTCTCGATAACTTTATAACCGCTTTTCTTCGCCTCTCCCAACTTATTTCCCGCTTTCTTCTCACGATCCTTCAACTTTGCCGCCTTTGACTCCTCCAACGTCTTTCCCGCCATACCTCCTCCTGGGGAGATACACCACTCCTTCAGATGACCTAGTTGTCGTGGACATTGGGGATTAGTGCATTTAGTTTTGATATGAGGATTGGATTTTTGGGAAGTTTGGGAGGACAGTGCGATATCAGTGGACTTGGCATCAGAGTCAACGAGACCCTGAGCTATATTCAGCGCCCGTTTGATGTCCCAAGAGTCATATTTCTTGGCGTTAGGGTTCGCTTTGGTATCGGGGTTCGTTCCGTCGGATTGAGCAAGAGATTGTGCGACGTTCTCGCGGGTGGCGTGAAGTTCGGGGACATTAGTCATAGAATTGATCATGGTAATACAAAGGAATAGTTCCGGGGTGAGCGCGCCCATATCCCAGATTCGTTTGTTGAGCGCCGTAAGCTTCGAAGATGTGGTAGCGTACTTCTCCGTCGAGGAATAACGAATACCAAGAGCCTCTTGAATGAGTTGGACCTGTTTGACAGGTCCTTCCTGAGCGTGACGTTTCAGCAGGAGTTTCCAAGCCTCTTCAGCAGTCGTTACATCCTCGAGCACTTCTTGTTCTGCTTCATCCATCACCAATCCCATAAAACCTAGAATGCTACCATTGTTCGCGACCCAGTTGTTGTAGGCACGAGGTTCAGTTTCCTTATCAGGCCGGACGATCCGACCGTCAAGGTACCCGTCTGCACCTTGGTTCATGCATAGGGTTTGGACGAACTGGCGTTTCCATGAGGAAAAATGGTTCTGGTCTTTCGAGAGGACGTCGTGTTTGAATAGAGAAGTGCTGAGAGTAATGATGGAGACAGACAGACGGGTAGTGTCGGACGATGGGGTAGACATGATTTGTGAAAGAATTGATGGGGTCAAAGGAATCGACGATGGAATACTAGATGACGGGGTAGACGACAAAGTAGACAGAGGAGGATCCGTTTGGGTGGACGAGTCACAGACTTCAGTAGAATCGACCTCGGAACCTGGCATACGCGTATAAACGCGGAACAAAGACGACGGACAAAGACAAGGTGAAAGAAATTATGGTGGCACTCGATCGGTGGCTCGAATTCTAACGTCGTCGTAAATTCACGCGACGTTACAGCCCATAACCTGTTAGAATTCGAACTAGATAGAAGAAAGAGAAATATGAATCTCTGTCTGTAATAGCGAAGACAGAGTAAAGAGTAAGTACCTAGATAGAAGAAAGAGAAATATGAATCTAGGTATGTGAGTAAATGTCCAAGTCTGATGGTAAAGTAAGTGGCTCACCTCTGTCTGTAATAGCGAAGACAGAGGTGTCCTAAGGGTATCTACAGGTATATATACTAGTGTACACGTGTTCCATGAAAAGGAGAAAGAGACAAAGAGATAAGTAGCCGTAACTAACTGTAGCACGTCTACGCGTTGGCCCCTATCCACGGTGGCTTGATTATACTTCAACAGGCAAGAAGCTTGTTTCTGCATTATAATAGATGGTCAGGTATACAAATGAGACTGATATATCAGTAGGCAATGTACTGGTGTGCTTCATCTTCTGGGACATTGCCCAACTTGCCTTTCTCAATGTACCCATCCCACTCTGCACCTGTGCAGAAGATGGCCATATATAGTGTCCAAGGGCTATTACTCACTGCCAGCCAGCGAGCAACGTCCTTGAACACGCCGAGAGAGAGTTTTGGGAGTTTCCTGAGAGTAGATAACAAGCAGGTGAGCTGGAGCTATCACAGGAGTCAAAGAAAGAGGACCTACTTGCTTTTACGTGTCTTTTTATGTGTTTCCATGTCCGTGTCCATGGTTGAAGGAGCTTTGCGCTTTTCACGTGTTTGGTGGGTAGTTGATAGCAGAGTAGTTTGACAAGGAGACAGAGGAGCCAACTCGTGTCTAGCCCTTGGTGCTTTACGTTGAGGAGGAGCCATGGGTAGAGTGGTAGGGTGCAAAGGAAGGAATGACACGTGTGTCAGGCTTTAAGAAAAGCTGATGCCAAATAAAGCCCAACCAATCTAATGCAACTTTGACATTTACAGTAAACCTCAAGTGCATACAGCTTGAAAACCTTTTCTGGGCTGGCCTGTATGTGAGTATTCTGATAGCTAAGGCTCTCTGGTAACAACTGACATGCCTTTTAGATGCAGATAGCTTAGATTTTAATATTTACTCTCCTAACTGGCCTCTTTTCTGCATTCATGTCATTGTTCATATGTCCTGGCTCCAGTGAAGATTTTGGGACCAGTACCTGTTTATCCAAGCACTGAGGGAAAGGAAAATGCACTGTCAAATTCTCTGTCAAGCCTAAGTCAGAGAGGCATATCTGAAGCAAAGTACCACACACTGAAGGAACTGATGTTACTCAAGAAACTATTGAGGTAAAAAAAGTTCCACTTACCATAAACATTCTCTTTTAATTCCTTTTTAATGCATGTTATTAACAGGTGGATAATCTTGAAGTTGCAGAAGCTTCAGCCTCTGCACTAGACACTGCTGTCAATGAATCCATGGACATAGAGCCAGCAGTTGCTGAGGCTCTGCCACCTCTCACTATCTTTAGGCCTTCCAGAGGAGGTTGCATTTGCTTTATTCCAGCCAAGTTTACCAACCAACTGCCCACTCTTGCCAAGATTTTGCCCATTCTCTTTCAAGTGCCAGAAAAGCCCTGTTCACCTACACCACCACCTGCATCTCTAAATCCAGCTCAGTCACCTCCAGTTCCAGCCTCTGCACATCCCACTCCAGTACCAGCTCCAGAACCCGAAGCCCCTGCTGCTAGTGAACGAACCTTTCCCAACACAATTGTTTATGTTGATTCAGAACCAGACAAATTTGGGATTATTCAGTCATATCCTCAGGGTACTCGTACCATTCCCGATGAGGAAACTCCTCTCATTGACATCTGCGAGGGCCCTAGATTCCCTTCTAGTCCACCATCCAATCCTCTATCCATATTTGGGACTGTTGCACAGAAAATCTCCGAGAATATAATTGCACTGTTCCTCAACATGTCCACATTCCTTCTGATGCAGTGGTATTATAATGGAAAGGAGGGGAAGTGAGTTGAGGATATGGATGACCTGGTGAAAAATGTCCTTGGTCACCACAAGTTCAGACTGGAGGATGTGAGGTGTTGAAGCAGATGGATGATTACTTGGGTCCAGCATACACATTGCAAGCAGCTGATGGATGGCATGAAGCAGCTGTCACACTCCCTCTCCCATGTGCTGGCGTCAACCAATCAGAAGCAGCTGCACCAATGTTTGAAGTAAAAGGGATACATTACTGGAAACCCCTCAAAATCATTAAAGCAGTTGTCCAGTCTGGCCAATCTAAAACCTTTCACTATACTCCCTTCAAACTCTTCCAAGAAGCCGCTGCAGATCACGCTGCTGACATCGACATCAATGCTAACACCAATCCCAAACCTGACCTTGAGGTTGGCATTATTGGTATGATGGCTTATTTGGATGAGACCCAAGTAGCCACCTTTGGTGAAGAGTCTATGTGGTCCATCTATCAATTCTTTTTAAATCAAAGCAAGTATGAGGGTGGCAAGCCAACATCTTTTGCTGCCCATCATATGGCTTATATTCCCAAGGCAAGTACAAAGTTGTTTCTATTGTACTCACACTGAATGCATTTCTTACAGTTACCAGTGGAACTTCAAGATGAGTATAGGAAGCATTTTGGGAAAGCAGCCAGTCCAGATGTTCTGACCCACCTCAAACAGGATCTCATGCAAGCTATCTGGGCTCATATTCTGGACAATGATTTCATGCATGTATATGAAGACAGTATTGTCCTCACCTGTGGTGATGGTGTTCGACGCTGACTTTTTCTGCAGTTCTTTATCTATTCAGCAGACTACCCAGAAAAGTAGGTCTACTACTAGTATAAAATAATCCCAGGCGATAACTGATTACTCTTTTAGGACCCTGCTGGCCTCAATTTGTACACTCAGAAATCACCCATGCCCACACTGCTTTGTTCTCAAGGACAAAATCCACTTCCTCAGTACTGCTACTGACTGGAGGACAAGAACAAGCAAACCACGAGTAGATTCTCAGCACCGCCATAACACCATTGCTCACATGCGCAAATGGATTTTCAATTTTGGCCATGGGGTCTGTAGTGCAGCCATTGAGGTCTTTCTGTTCCTGTATTCATGGATACTAACTCCGGTATGTGAATACCTATTCTATAACAACTTCTGAGCTCATCACAATCTCTGGTCTTTAGAATACTTTCTCTGATCGCTTTTTCAAGTTTGGGCAAAACTTTTATGACTTTTTTCACTCCCGACGTTGATACGCTGTACAAAATTGCAGTATACATACTTGGATTTTGGTTCATAATATCAGGTTTGACGTTCTTTTAAGGGAATAAGAGGACTAGGGTGAGCCCTGAACTGCTAGTTAATACCTAGTGGGACTAAGAAAACAACGGTACAATAATATTAAGTGCTTATGAATGGAGAAACAACTCATTCTAAGTACTATGATAGATATGTACGAGTTGGGAGTTATAATAGCAGACCCACCAAATGATAAAGATAGTCTATAAAGGCTTTTGAATCCTATTATAACGACTAGAACTGCTAGCGTGATCCAAAGGGACAGTGAAATGTGAGGTAGCCCCTATTCGCACGCATAGGAACATGTAAGCAGCACAATCCTCGGCCGAAAGGTCAATCGGAGAAGACAGCGCTAAGATCAGACATGCAGACAATCACACTAGGTCTAGATCTATGTATTGGTAAATCCCGTAGTACTAAGACAGCTTTGAGGGAATCTTAAGTATCTGTAAAAGGTACATGTGGACAAAAGTAGGACAAAGTATATATGTACGGGATCCCAGAGAGTTCAGCTATCCATTGGTACAGAGGGGATAGTGAACGGATGTCTCTACACAAAGATATGAGGGACAGAAGCACTAAGTCGCAGTACATCCGAACGATTGGAATACAACCCAAACGGGTAACATTATTTCTGGATAAGGATAAATCCGTCAGTAATCATCTAGCTAGGTGTTGAAAGCACTGAAGGAGGAATAAGTATGCAAATGGGACTGCAGAAGAGCTGGACTCATATGTAGGACTCAGTAGTAGACTGCTGGCAATACATAGAACACGAATAAAGCAAAATCAGAGAAAAGGGAAAGGAAAACTGAATGGAATAAAGAAACTACGAGAAAACCCTACGCCCCTAGTGTAAGGACGTGTATAAAGGACCTAGCGGTCATAAGTGGAGTGTTCTGAGTCATAGATGTGATGCTTGCTAACCAGGACGGTACATGAAAACACCAGACGGTTTACAAAGGGAACTGAAGAAAGTTCCTACGAATATTTAGATAATATTGAACAGTTTCTGTATACCCTAATAAGCAAGTCTTTACTTACGAAGAAATAGGTAGAACTCGCTAGTGGATTTTTCGATTTGTTTTATATTTTCTCTACGTACCTTTTAGTGGACCTTGAAAAGAAATAGGTAACTGTATAGTTGTAGCTGCGAGTAGTATAGAAGGACCAGATATTATGAGTAGCTACCCAAGCCACGTACTGTAGAGTATTGGATCTCACTAGCAATAGTAGAGGATGTGAAACACAGACTAAAGCTTCTAAACAAACTTAACTGCACTCTCTACGAGTATAAACATTGTGTTGGAGATAATAGAGTTTTTAAATTGAACATTTTTGTGGTTTTAACTGTGATCTTTGTGTTGACCTTCTGGTCTATTAAGTGTTGATTTTAAGGCAACTGTGGCCTACAAGTGTTTGATTTTGGGACTCGTTGATCCCCTTGGTGTTAAACTTGTGTTTTATTGTGTTGCGCGCTAAGTGCTAACTTCATTGAAAAACCCCAATCAAAAGTACTTATAGTACAAGTAAACTGGGAGTTTGAGTACTCTGACTACTCGGAACACTGGTCTCATTTACATTTGTATATGGTTTTGTGTTTGGGTGCAGTTCCTAGCGCTTAATTACAAAAACCACCTATTAACGTCCTACACGAGTTTGAACTGGGTGTGTGGAAGGGAGTGTTGGTGCACCTCATTCGCATTCTCTTTGCATTAAACAGTAGTGCTGTTGAGGAGCTTAATGCCTGGTACATGCAGATTTATAATTTTATATTTAGTTAATTTGTTCTCATCTTTTCCAGCTATCGCAACATTCCAACATTTGGCTGGGATACTATTCGCAAAATTCACTGAGACACATCTGCCATGAAGCAACTAGCTGTGTGTGACTTTGAGGATCTGCTACAGGTACATTCTTCTGTTCTAGTGCTTTACTCAATACTCATGAAATTAGACATCCTTGCCAGTATTTGAAAACCTCATTCCTGTGTATGACTCCGAAGTCCAAACTCTTCTTTTTGAACTCAATGCTTTCCACTTCCTTGCCAAGTTATGACTGCATTCAGACATCACATTGGATATCCTCAACAACAAGACCACTGAGCTTGGCAATTCCCTTTGCAACTTCGAGAAAGATGTCTGTCCAGCTTTTGAAACCAAGGAACTTGCCAAAGAGACTACTGCTAGAGGACGGCAGAAAGCCAGGGAGAGACAGAAACAGGCTACAAAAGGAAAAACAAAGGGAAAACAAAGGGCAAACAGAAAGCGATTGACTCAGGTTCAGATTCCTCAGACTCGGAAAGTGAACCTGCCAAAACCCAAGCCAAGGTCAAGAAATTTAACCTCAACACATACAAAACCCATGCGTTGGGCCATTATGTTCATTTTATATGTCTAAAAGGGATGACAGACAACTACAACACACAAATGGTGTGTTATACAATTTGTTTGTCTCTATTCCAGACACCTCTAACGTCTTTTGCTCATTAGGGAGAGGTAGAGCATAAACATGTCAAGCGTTTCTACACTTGTACCAACAAGACCTTCCGTTATGTCTGACAGGTCACTTCCCACCAGTGCTGACAGCACACCATCAAGACTATCCAAGAATGTCTTAAATCCCGAGATGCGCAGAAGACACCAACTACTGCCAAGAAGTCGTCGCCTGTCATTTCCTTCCAGCACTCTGATGAGATGCCTCTGACCCCACCAAATAACCAATGCACCATGTCCAAGGACACCTCACAATGGACCACTCCATTTATACTCATGGATGACAATGCAGAAGATCCAGCTGTTCAGGTATGTTGTCAGAACTCCCATACATCATGATGCTAATGTCTTTCAGTCATTTTATGTCAAGCTCAAGGAACACCTGTACTCATGGAAAACTGGCAAGAAGGATAACATTTTGGACAAGGAGCGCAGCCAAATCAGAGTTGTTCTTGACTGGATCTACTCCCACAAAGTACTCTGCATCAACTACACCAGCTATGACATGCGCTGGTGCCAAGACTCTATCAACCCTCAGACCCAATCCGACATCATGGTCCTCAGTGACGGCTCTGACAGCGAGCAGTACTGGTATGCTTACATCATAGGCATTTATCATGCCAATGTCAGGTTTGCCAACAGGCTAGCAGAACTGATGGAATTCCTTTGGTGCGATGGTTTGGCCTGGACAATGGTCACATGTCAGGTTGGAACAAGAAACGACTGCCTCGACTTGGCTTTATAGATGGCCATGAAGACTGTTCATTTGGCTTCTTGGATCCAGAGCAGGTTGTCAGGGCAGTACATCTCATACCAGCATTTGTGTTGGGAAAAATGAAGACGATAATGGGACTGTCAATAGTGAGAAGGCCTCCTGACAATGATGAGGATTGGTGGAGGTACTATGTCAAAATGTGAGTGTCTGTCTTTCCTAAATAAGATCACCACTCACCACTACCATTTGCAGATTTGTAGACCGTGACATGGTAGTTCGTTTCATCCCTAATCTTCAACTCAGCTGCCATAGAAGAGTCAAGAAACAGTCATCTCTCCCTCCAGCTATCACTCCAGTGGATGAAACCATGGAAGCAGAGGAACCTGTTGATCAGCACCCTCTACCACCTGAAAGACCCCTGGAAAACCAGGGCCATGATGTGTATCTTGACCCCAATACCAAAGACAAGTGGGTGGACTATGGATATGATGGTGGTATTGATCAGGAAGATGAGGAAGATGACAGAATACAGAGAGAAGCTGATGATGAAGACATTGACATTGGGCCAGAAGATGGTGAGGAGCTGCTTAATTATGATGTTGAGACGTTGGACCAAGAGGGATATGGGCAGTGGTAGTCATACTTGCTTTTTACCTTAAAGGTGCTGATCAAAGATAAACCATGTATATTGCAGCTGGATAGATACAAGTGTGTAGTAATTATGTACCAATCACAGCCACCTAGTTGTGCTGGTCAGTGGCTCATCAATTGTGCATAATGGTCAACAACAAACCTAAAGGCTAGTCCACTGCTGTTCCCGTAGTACCCTTCAGACTTGAGTTTCGAGAAGAGTTGCATAATGTATATGTACTGTGGACTGGAATGCTCATGCAGAGATCCATGCATCCCTTAGCAACAAAGAGCAATCTGGTTGGGCCTGGTAGAGTTGATGTGATAGAGAGAAACAGTTTCGAATTGCCATCCGAATTGCGCGTTTAATTAGACTCTGATTAGTGGCTGCAACTCAACCCTGGTTAAACTTTGCCACGAGGCCTGAGGTGACAGAATTTGCCTGGACCGGGATTTCAGGCCATTTATATGTGCCAAGTTTGTGTTGGGTTTGCTTTTCATCGTTGATTTTATTATAGCTAAAATATCTGCATTGGCCTGGCCTTCGCTGGCCATGCTCAATCTGCCAGTAAGACCATGCACATGCACTGCAGCCTGTATTACCAATACATCCTGTGGAGCATGTACATACTCGACATCCTGATTTACCTGTAACAGGACCCAAACATCCTGGATAGTATCTGTGTCAGGGTTCTTACATCCTGGAAGGGTCCTGTACATTACACAACATCCTGTAATACCCTGTGCAGACTGTAATCAGCATGTATTGACCTGAAGTACATAGTCTACATTCTGTATACTACGTGTACATGCTCTACCAGGCTGAATGATCCCTTCTAGATGTTCCCAGGCTTGTGATGGTCTCTGGGCTTTTGCTGATGTATCTCTGTATATTCTTCTGGATGAAAGACGTGTGTCACAAAAGCAACAAGTAGCTAAGTAGTCTCAGTGCCGTATGTGTTCTTCTTAAGCTCCTTCTGCCTTTGTTTTGGCCCTAATGGTGTTACAGTGCAAACTCCCATCCCCTTTTGTTGCCACTCACCCAGCCTCACAGTGATCACCGAAAACTGTACAGCTGATGTTGTTCATCACGAAAGCCTACCTACCCATATACCCTGCAAATCACCCCCACTATCTGGGTTCATGTCCTGCCATACTGCCAGGACATTATATCTTTTGTTCCAGGTTGACCAGCCCATTTCCAGCCTATATCATCTGTTGTCAGATCCCTGTCATAATGGCAACAAGTTGATCAGGGGTGACAGGGTTGGTCAGGAATGGTGAGGATTATCATGGATGACGGTGTTGATCAGGGGTTGTCACACATGGCAAAGTATATGCCAGTTGGCAAAGGATATTTGACATGATGAAGCTTAGAAGTAAAAGAGCAGTCATTGTTGCTTGGGTAGCTCACACCAGATAAAGAAAATGCAAAACAGTGGTCATACAAAGCAGCAAGCAACATACAGTCAGGTAATACATGCATAGTTACAGAAGAGAACATCGAAAGCAGTAAAGCAACAAGAAAGCACAAGTGAAAAGAAGAGAGAATTAATGTGAAAGAGAAGAACTAGTGACAGAGCTTCTTATTATGCATGTTTTGGACAGGGACTTCATCTTCATCATCTGACATCATGTGCCTTTGACTAGAGCGCTAGGTAGTAAGCAGTTGGGCCTCTTCCTCGTATTGCTCCATGTGGTCTTGATAAACATCGTCTTGAGAGTCTTCATGGTAATCGTCTCCGTACTGTGGGGGTGTCATCATAGAAGTGGTGTTCAGGCTGGGTTTGAGTATCATTGGGATGGAACAGCTGATTGTCATCGTCAAAGAGATGCTTGGACTCTTGAGCATCCAAGGAGTTGGCAGCATGGGTGTCAGTGCCACCAGCAGCAGTGGGATTTGCAGAGGGAGTCGTAGGCATGATACTGGAAGCAGGGGTAGTGGTGGAGGTAGTGGTGGAACAGTTGGCAGATTCAGCAGCAGGAGGATCATTGGAATACATCTTGAAGTGCTCAAAGAGCAGTGCCATGTCAGAGTTGTTGAGTTCGTCATTGTCGTCATTGTCATCTTGTGGACCAAAAATCTCCCAGTAGATTAATAAAAATGAGGCAGAACTCACTAGTCGAGGGTTTTAAAGGTCTTCTTCAACCAAGCCTGAGGTGCAGTGTGTGGGCTGTGAATGAGAGCATTGTAGAAAGTGTCAAGCTTGAACTTGCCATCCTTCTTGGACCAGGATTGAAGAGGGCAGAGGGCGAAACAAATCTGTCAAAGCGATGAGCTAGTTATAATGAAAAGAGAGAGAGAGAGAGAGAAAGAAAATTTTACTTGACATGCATGGTAAGTGAGTAATTCTGGTGTCATGGTGTGTATGCCTAAGAGCTTTGTGTTCCCTGCTCACGTCTTCACCAACTGGGGCTCAAGAGCTGAGCTTGGACTGGTGAGTATCGCCTTGGTGCCCTGCAAATAATTTAGTGGAAGGTGGATAGATCATGACACGACAGGAACTCGCTGCAACAAGTAATGGACCCAGCATCATGCCTTCAAGCATGGACGCTGGATCATACTGTGTAAAGTCAAAGAAGAAGGTGGGGAAGTTGAATGAGTGTAATGGCGGGATGACACCGCTCTGTACATCATCCATAAGTCTGAAAAAAAGTTTACGGAAACAGTCAGCAACGTGTAATGTGATGCAAATAAATACCACTCACTGGTTGACACTGGCATCATCCTCGCACTCCACCCAGAATGCAGGTGCGTCTTGCCAGGACATGAGCAACATCGTTATCTGTTTGTTGTTGATAGCATGGTCGGCCTTCAAGACACTCAGGACAAGTTACTGCCAACTAAAGTTGCTGGGATCTTTGTTGAGGTCAATGAGGATCCTATTGAATATTGTTGGGATCCATGTGATGATGTCCTTCTTGAGGGTCTTAGTGTTGTTGGTGTGAGCCTCCATGGCACTAGCTTGCATCTGCAACAAGAAAAGTGAAGTGTTTTAGAAGAAAACGAGAAACTCGAAATAACTTACAACATTGCAGAGAATTGTCAGGAGTTCATCATCTTCATATTCACAGCACCTCTCCAGGTGAGTCTTGAGCTTTGGAAAGTGCTTTAGCAGCAGGGTGTAACTCTTCAGGTCGCATTCCTGCTGCTCCAGCTCCCTAGAGAGTAGAAAAAAAATGTCAGTGTGAAGAATACTGTACTATAAAATGCATATATACGCACTTTTCACTTAATTCCTCCTCCTCCTTGTCTTTGTCTACCATCTCCTCTTGAGGTGCATTGGAACAACGAGAACCGAGAGCTGCATGTGCTTCTTGAGCAGCGATGCGTTGCTGGTGAATTGGTGAATAAAGACCTCAAGGGCAGCAAAAAGGATGGCATGGGGTGACCTAAACATGTCAACAGCATGAAGTATTGACCCATTCTCTGGTAAACCTTGAGAATGCTGTAGTGACTAAAAACACATTAGGCATCAGTAATGCTATTTGCCAGGTAGAGAGGATGTTACCTTCTCCCTTTCTTGAACTCTGCCTTTGCCTTTGTTGAGAACTCTTTGAATTTCTTCTGCTTGATATGCTCTTCTCACTCCTTTTCATTGATTTGCGGCATGTTGTGGGCATTCTGAAGAGGGTGTCATTGTTTTGGTCCAGCTGGAGTGTGGTGATGTTGGGTAGGAGCCAGAGGTGGGCGAGTTGTTGACCCAGCCTGAGTTGGACGAGGTTGGACAGCAGCATGGTTTTGGACCTGTGGACAAGGAGCAGAGCGTGATTGAGTGCTGGGACAATTGCCAGAAGGCATCGCAGCTGCAAAACGACAATGCTGAGCAGGTGTAGGCTGGGTAGAGCTATGATGTGAGGACATGATGGTGGTAAGAAGTCAAAAGACACAAGATGGAAAACAGCGTCTTTATATGCACACGTGACTCGACCAAGCCCCTTGTCTCTTTGTGAATCGGACACTTCTCGAGTCCTATCAATGAAGTGCCTCTTCCATGGTGCTGGAAACTTCAGTAATGAGCGAAGTCTCACTAATCATCACTCTAAATGTAAACAAGTCGGCTCTACCACCAAATGAATCCTCAAAATTTACCAAAATGTGCATCTGGAGGCTTTGGCAGCAGAAGATGCATTATTGGAGGAGATACAGGAGGATATGGTAGCTGCACACAATACAGAATTTCCAGAGGTGTGTTTTAAGTAACTATATGCATCAACTATCACATATAATCCTTACTTATACATTGTAAAGTTCGCAGAACAGCCTTTTGCACTGGCAGACTCATTGGATGATTCTAATACCTCTGGAAGGCATAAATGGCAGGCTCTGGCAAGATATAGAGATGACTTTGTTATTTCTGACCAAAGCGCTCTTGTCAAACGTCGTCGAGCCTATTCGCCTGGACCAAGTGGATTGCCAGGAGAGATACTTCAGTTCAAAGAACCCTCGCAACAATCCCACTCCTCCACACCCATTCCTAATCCTTATGAAGATTATGAACAATCTCAGTCTCCATTTAGCAGCTTTTCCAACTCTCAGGAACCCACTTCTCTTATCATTTTCAAAACTGAGCCAAGCTCTGCTGGTTTATTCCACATCTACCATAATGGCCTTCCCTCCCATGACCCAGACACCATGAAAATGACCAAAGACATTGCTGATCTCCCTACGTTTGCGAATAATGCCAAAACTCCAAACCCAAAGCAAGTTTTTGGGCAACACGATAGCCCTAATGAGTTTGAGGAACCTTACGAAGACCAATTATCGCACATCAACCCTCCATCTCCACTATCTCTTCCTCATGAAGACCAATCACCACCCTATCCCTCTCCACTCCCACTCCAAATCAACTCCTACACACCATTTGACTCTGCCTCAGAGTTTCTCCTGGCAGATTGGGCCTACGAATTTCCAAAGACAAATGAAGAAGCCATGACCAGTCTTGTTCACAATGTCATTTGCCACCCCAATTTTAATCCCAATGACCTCCAGTCATTTAATGCAGGACAGGTCTACTGTAAAATGGACAACTTCATGGGAGCCGAAGATACCATTGACACTCCAGATTTGTCGACACTTCCATTCCTGTTTGCTGCACCTGACGCATGGCACCGAGGGACCATCGAGATACCCATGCCCCTTGCCAGCCAGAAATTTCCTTCCGAATCTGAGGCTCCTGCCTTTGTTATTGATAACATCTGGCACTGCAAGCCTATGGATGCGATCAAAATTTCTTTCCAGGAGGTCTTTCTGGATTATCACTTGAAACCATTCAAGTTATTTCATGAGACCTGATGGGAGAATTGAGCGCATTTATGGGGAGACGTACACTTCTGATTGGGCTTTGGAAATTGAGGAGGAAGTACATCGTCAGTTGCCTGAGCCAGGTCCTGGAGAAGCTCACATCGAGAATGTCATTGTCTGGCTGATGCTATGGTCAGACTTGACTCATCTTGCACAATTCAGAACTGCGTCCCTTTGGCTGATTTACATGTACATTGGGAATTTGTCCAAGTACATTCGTATCAAGCCTAGTGCTTACGCTGCTCATCATCTTGCATATATCCCTGGTGTGCATTATTTCATTTCCCCATCATTTACTTATTTTGAAAATGTGTCACTAGCTACCTGATGTGGCCAAAGATGTATATTTTCAAGAGTATGGTGAAAATCCCTCTGATGCCGTCCTGTGCTTCCTCAACCATGAGGTGCTCCAAGCTGTGTATTTGCTTCTTCTTGATGAGGTTCTTTTGGATGCCTATTTCAATGGCTTGGAGGTCACCTGTGTTGATGGCATCCTTTGACGACTTTTCCTGAGGTTTTTTTCATATGCTGCTGACTACAAGGAAAAGTAAGTATACCCAAGTCTTATACTATTTTCCGTTTACTCAAACTAAATTTCAGGGTGCTTATAGCCTTTGTCAAGTTTCTGGCCAAGTGGTTGTGCATTCGTTGCAGTATCTGCATGGGTGATGCTCACCAGCTTGGACTCAAGCGAGATCTAGCAAACAGGGCAACAAACTGCAGAGTCGATGATGAGCATCACTGAAACAAGGTCGAAACAGCACAGGCCTCCATTTTTCAAGGCAGTCACAGTGTTGAAAGTCAAGCCATCAAGCAACTTTTAGATGAAGGTTCTTACACAAGCACATGAGTACGTATGATCATTTCTCTACTTCCCTCGCTTTATTTATTGTTTTCCTTTTTCAGAACGCCTTTTCTACTCGTCTAAAAGATGACACTGGCTTTGATGTCTTCAAACTACTCATGCCAGACAAGTTACACGAATGGGATGTTGGAAAATGCAAAAATTTCATCAATCACACTGTCCGCATCCTATATTCCTTGAAAGGTGATGCAGTTACAGCATTTAACCGACAGTACGTGCTCACTTTCATTCTTCACAATCTAGACCTCTCATTCTCCTATTACTGTACCATTTCGAATAGATGGAAAGGCATTGTGACCTGTGACATTTTTTCCCATCTGGGACCTGGAAAATTTCCAAATTTAGGTGTGACCAAGGTCAAAAATTGGAATTTTTTTGCTTCAAATTGCCTTTTTTGGACAAATTTTTCATGGTCACAGATTTTCCTTGGAAAATGGCCTCAGTGACCTGTGACCAGCAGACATTTTGGGAAGGAAAATGGGGTCTGTGACCTGTGACCATTCCATCTATTCGAAATGGTACAGTAATTCGGATGGTGAAGAGATCCAGAGAGAGGTTGTGGAGGAGGATGAAGGGGAAGAGCATTGCGAACTGCCCCACAGGTTAGCACTTCTGAAGATGAGGATACAGATGGGGAGGACAGTGAGCTGGCAATTAGCGATGATGAATGGATTGATGATCTTGGCCCAGAGGACAGTGATGATGGTAACTACTCAGATTAGAGTGTTCTTTACTATGCTACATGTAATCATTTTCCTTGTCAAAATTTTATTGCTTTTGGCGCTTGCTGGGCACTATCCAGAAGGCGTGGGAACAAAGCATGGAACAAGTTTGCATGGTCCTGAATCAGCACCGCTGCGTAGTTTACCTAGTGAAATAATTTCCCATGAAGATAAGACCACAAAGAACTGGGGAAATGGAAATATTGGGCAAAAAACAATGGGAAGGGATCTTCCAGAATCTGACAAGATGAGTGAGAGGAAAATTTGCGTGAGTCTCTTTGAAGGTTATTTTGGTCTGGCAAAAGTCAAAGTTTTGATGATTACTAGTACTAATACATTGTAATAGCTTAGCCAATTTATAATTACATCTTAGTGGTAGGTCTCGCAGGCGGGGCAGCATGTATCATGGGAAGAAGAGCGCGGGAATGTTCCCAATTTGGTTGTGGCTTGCAATTCTAACGAGGGATAAGCAAGGTGAACAACTTACACTTCCACTATTTCTGTCATTTCTTGCACCAGACTTCATATTATACTTAGACAGGAATGTCACTGCCCAACACTATGCTATACAGCAATCTCCCCAAAGTCTACAGATATATAAATGACAGTCAAATGATAATCCCCTGATCAGGTCTTGTCAGGATGACAAGACCTGATCACCTTAAAAAATCCTGACATGGTATGATCAGCTCTTGAAATTATGATAACAAATGATAATGGTCTGATATACTCGTAGAACTATTACAGGTGGGTATAAGCACTGGTCAGGTGGAATATGGGTTGGGCTGTTTTAGTGATTGTGTACAGAACCTCCTCGAACACGAAGCAAAAATCTACCCAGCTGTGAAATCTTCCATCTCCTCCTTCCAACATCAAATCTCCTCTGTTCTCTCCTCACCGGGTATCCAAACCCTTCGTTCCATGTCATTCCTCAACACCACCACCACCACCGACATTGACACCAACGTCACCAACATCAACACCACCGGTCTCGTCGATTTAACCAAATGGTCCAACGTCCTCTCCATCGAATACGAGCTCATCATGGATCAATTCCAACACGAGTTTCCTCTTCCTTCTGAAGCCCCTAGTCACGAAGAGAGAGTCGAGCTCATAAATACGCTGATGGATCGACTTGAGGATGGGTTTGTTAAGGTGGCGAATAGTACTCATCATGGTTGGCATGGTGTGGATGAAGAAAAGGCAAGGGAGATTTTTGGGAGTATTAGGCCTGGGACGGTGGCCGCGTTGGTTACAGCGGGTGAGTGGATTTTTCTTCGTATTCATATTCGTCGAGATCGAAGTGGAGGCTGAACTGCATGTTCGAAATGCAGGGGATATCGCAGAACAACATCCCGTCCTCATAGAAACAATTTTATTCGCCGGGGCTGCTCTTATTATCCCTGAAGCATGGATTGCTCGGCCACTTTTCTCGTGCTTTGGGTTTGGTCCTTTGGGACCAGTTAAAGGTGAGCAATTCGTTTGAACGTTTGGGCATTTCGTCGCTTAATATATAATCTCCCTCCTTGCATCCTTCCTTTGTGCCACATGGTCCATTCATTTTCCACAACAGGATCCACTGCAAGCTGGGCTCAACGCCGCTTCTGGGGCGCCGCAGTAGCCAAGAATAGCTGGTTCTCGCATCTACAAAGGGCAGGTATGACTGGGCAGTGGGGTAAGATTCCAAAGATTGTGGTGGGTATAATTAGTGGGGGTGTTGGATTGAGTTTCGGCCTTTGTCGACGCGGCTGATCAGGATCGATATCGATGTTCAGACTTCGACAGCACTGGCAGAGGTTCCAGTGTTTTGTAGGAAAGTAGACCGTGTTACGAGGCTTCAAGTTTTGGCTGGTTTTGTAAAAATTTTAAAAGCGTTTTTGGAAGATGAAATCAATTGGTAGTACGGTTGCCACCCAGGCTCATGTAGGTTTTTCGACATCAGGTCTCAGGCTTACGATCGAGAAGGCAAGCATCTGTTGCTATTCATTCTCACTGAATTTCCTGTCAAATTACCTCTACGGATGCTCTCGCCCGACACCGCTGGAGGTTAAGTTCCCCGATGATATTACCCCGCTACACAGGTATCCGAAAGATATGCTCAGAGGTCATTGATGTATAAAATGCTCTGGGCTTTACCACAAACATGAAAGAAATTGAGAGATCTGAGGGGTACTTGGGGCCAACTTGGGGTATAAGTATATATATGTGTACGTTTGTGCTCAACTTCTGTTATGTTTTTCTCAAGTTTCTTGACCTTGACATACATAGGCCGCACTAGTCTATCCAGATTAAATGACGATGTACTGATATGTGATGGCCCGGGGGACCTCGATGCGAGGCAGTTTCATGTTTTTAAAGACCATTTACAAAGGTCTAATCATCGCTGTAAGACTTACAGTCGTTCCGGAAAATAATGAGAATGACTTTTTTGCCGCGCATTACCTAAAAGGGAAGGTACTGCTTCCGCCATACAGATTGCCTTATTTCTCGTCTTCTACCACCACATAAGCAACCGCTGCATCAATTTTGACATCAAGGAAGCCAGGCTGAGAGGTGTAGGAGTCAGGCTGGAACGAATACCGGTCTATACCAATGGCCATAGGAAGCCCGTTCTGAGGATTAGTCAGTTGTTGACATCTCCTTGTCTCGGCGCCGGTCAGAGAGCCAGTGCTCGAGGCAAGCTCGAGGTAGCTAAAATAATTGCTAGATTACAATACTATTACATTGTATCACTACACTAAGTCCCTTGGCATACTTCACTGGTTAGAGGGTGTTGTGCGAAGAGACTAGGCCGCCACCTTCCCTTTTAGGTAATGCGCGGCAAAAAAAAAGTCATTCTCATTATTTTCCGGAACGACTGTAAGTTCGAACTTCAGTTTCCATCTCTACTTATTCAAACGCCCCGTGCGTAGCCTAGACCTCGCGTCAGTCCTTGCCTTGGCCCATCACACCTCCGTAGCTGTTTCAGGGCTCCCCGTAATTCTCCTTTTCTATAGCTATCCTCGCGCGAAATTTCTGTGAACGCAACTGCAACTTAGAGGCCTTCATTATCCAATTTATCGGGGAGTCGTTAGTATTCGTCTCTTAAACCTTTTCTGCTCTGTCCTTCATACCAGTCGTTATTCCGATTTTCTCCAATGTCCCCATTCGACCTTCCTTATCTAACACCGCCTCCATTCCAGTGCTCTTTTATCTTCTTTCGTTTTTCATTTATGTACATATTATTATTATTAGAAAAATTACATCCCTCCTGGACCCATCGGATACCGAGGGACCCAGCGTACTAAGTACGCTGGGCTACTTCGCGCGTCTTTATAGATGTAAAAGTCTCGGTAGCTAGTCCGGTAGTGGTGTATCCTATCTATCTATCTATCTATCTGGCACCTCATGTGATTCAGGACCAAATACATAAGTACGGCAAGCTGTTTTCCGCTTTGTCAGCCCCAACACACCTGCTTTCTTGCGTCCACCGTCTTCTCATCTTCTCGCTCGATCTTGAATTTGGAATGTCACCGGAGAGTAGCACTGGTACTATGGAAATTCCAATCAAACCGAGATTGAAGAAGCCTCCAGCATGCGACTATTGCAGGACTCGTCGAGTTTTGTGTCACCCTCAACCAGAGGGCAGGTCTTGCCCTAGATGTCTAGAGAAGGGTGTCAAGTGAGTATCTGTGCGAATCGATATCAGTGTCTTCAGCGAGTGTATCAGTATTATTGACTGTCAAGACCGTGACTTGCAGGTGTACAACTACACCATCCGTTCGAAAAAAACGTGGACGACAACGTGAAATTTTAGCAGCGAAAAAAGTGCAAGTTGCTCCCAGCGACAGCGACAACATCAATGAAGATGTCATTCATGCAAGGGATCTGATCGCCACCGCCAAGGATGATGCTCGGACATCTCACGGTCGGGAACTTATGGCGTCAAGGGATTTGACTTTGACAACAACGTCGGCTGCACAATACGCATCTCATACAACACACATGCTAGCGACTTGCGCAGGCCTTAACGATGTGTATAGAAGGCCCATCGCCTTCGCTCCAGTTTTTTCTCATCCACAGTTACAACTTCCAAAACGTCTAATGCAGGAGTTATTCAATGGTGCGTGTTTGTGTTTCGTGTTTCATTATACCGTAGCTTGTAGGACGTCCTCGAACTAAAAAAACTCATTCATCAACGCATAGAATTTGTCCATACAGGCTATTATCTTCACCCTATCATGCCTTACGACAGAATACGTGCCCATCTCGCCGGCAGCGGTTGGCAACCGTCTTCCCTCTCACCTCAGGAATGTGTCCTCGTCCACTGCATCTTCGCCGTTGCATCTACAGTGTCTAGTGACCCCCTTATAATCGGCCCAGAACCTCTTCCGGTAGAGTGTATCAACATTCTGACTACCATCCACCCCGTGAAAAAAATTAAAAGCGATCTAAGGGAAATCGGTAGACGGAGAGAGTGTATAGGGTTGTGTCATCAGCTGAGAGCGGAAGCACTGAGGCAGGCGCACAATGAAGGTATAGCTGCATGGGTGTCGCCTGAGAATGCGGCTAGTTGTTTTTTGTTGGATGCATTGCTTAGTCGTGAGTGTTGAGTTTTTAGGGTCTTGGGTTATGGGCCTAACCTACTTAATGATGACAGAATACGAATCCCCAAACTCATACGGTGCAGCTTTTACATGGCAAGCTCGAAGGCTTGCCGAGTCTTGGCATCAACGACCGCAGCTTTACAACGGGATTTTTGGAACGATAGAATGTTCGGTCAAATGGGCAGCTTTTTTGGTGGGTGACTTGGTTTCTTTTTCTTTCATACGCTGACCTTTGGCCGTTGACTCTTTAGTCGGTTGACACGCTTCCAGCTTTACATTCAGATAGATCTGTAGATTTGTGCGTCGCTTATTTTCCGCTGTTCTTTTGTTGACTTACTATATCCATGCTATTCTAGTTCAGCTTCCGATGAACAGCTCATGTGTGGACACGACCAGCTATCGTTGGAAAAATTGGCATCGTTACTGAACCAAGGCTGTAATAGCTGGCAGTTTTATGAATATTATCTTTCTAGTGAGTTGCAGAGTTTGATGTCGTGTTCAACCATGCTGAATACGCACCTATCCATGTCCTTCAGTCACCTTTCAGATCACTCGCCACGCAAGGGAGGTATACGAAAGTATCAGTGGCCGTGAGTGATCCTTTCTTGAAAATTTGTCAATTATAGCTGCTGATTTCGACGAACGAACCTCCCAATCCGTCCGTTCCTACTACTGATGTGATAGCGTGCGCACGACGTCGCCCATACAACCTTCAACTTATCAAACGCTACGCTGCCTCTCTTCATCTCCTGCACGACGTATGCAATGCTTTACACATACATGGTGTCCGGGTAGCTCGTCAAAACCAAAGCCAGAGCCACACGATTCTCGCTCTCGTCAGAGTCGTATCAGTTGGATGGACGAATTTGACGTTGCATTTTTACAAAACGGTGAAGGAAATGCTGGAAGCGAGCTCGGCCACAGATTTGTATACTGCAACATATGAGCCCGATGAGATTGGTGTAGACGGCTTGGATGGCTACGGGAACGGTAGTCTTGACGGTGTTAATGGCCTGGAACGGGGAACATACAATTACTCGTCACTGGCAGAGCTAGAACTGGCACCAATCTTCCTTGCTGTTAGAAGTCTAACATGTAAGGCTGCCATTGAATACTCTGAAATGGTCGAGGATATTCACTCATTTTCGAGATTGGCACAAACGAAAATTATTGGTGGGGCCCATTTGAAGAAATGGGTGGAATTTGTGATAGATGTGACGCGGGATGCAGGGGTTATGTCGGCGAGTGAGGGGACTCAGACTCTTGAGAGGTGAGTGAGGGTACTACATGCTGCATAAATCGTTTGTCCAATCTGGTTACGTTGACACGGCATCTTTCTGACTAACGGTTTTTCTCGTTCCTTCCCTTTTTTTCTAACAGACTACGAGATGGGCTGAAAATTGCCGGTTTTACCTGGACAAATTATACGGATCTTGTCGAGGTTATCGATTCTCATGTATCTGCCCTCATGGACAGTTCGGGGTCCGCTCAAGACCCTGCTCATATCCTTGCTCTCGATCATAATCCTGATTATCATCATATGCATCTCAATCCTCATTCCAACTCCCGTCATGTCCCTCAGCCTGGTTCTGCCACTGCTGCTGCTCATCTCGATCTGGATCATAATCCTGATATTTATTATCGCAATCTCGACATCAACTCCGGTCATGTCCTTCTGCTGGTGTTCCTCTAGGAGGAGAAGGAGGCGGAGGAGTTTATTACACGGCATGGTCCACGACTTGAACGCCGGTTTCCAGGAGGCACACGTTTAGTAGCGTTCCCAATTTCGCCGTATGTTTCACGTAGCTCAGATTTTCCAAATGATGAGTGCTGATGAGCTTTAACCTCGTAACTAGTATGTATCTACTAGTAGCCATGTATCTTTGTATATTCCTCCGAATGAAAGACGTGCGTCACGAAAGCAACAAGTAGCTAAGTAGTCTCAGTGCCGTATGTGTTCTCCTTCCTTCTGCCTTTGTTTTGGTCCTAATGGTGTTACGGTGCAAATTCCCATCCCCTTTTGTTGCCACTCACCCGGCCTCACAGTGATCACCGAAAACTGTACAGCTGATGACGTTGGTCCAGACAAACCCTGGAAGGCTATTAGCCTTGACTGCAACTATACTCCTCCTCGGGCAGGAATTACGCTACTCCGTGGCGTTCAGTTGACTGGTCTTAGATACCAGTAAGTAAACCAGACCAAGGCAAGCGCTATAGGATAGTGGTGGTACTAAAAGCTTAAGGGCAACTAGTCTAGTTTTAAGAGATCGAGAGCTTAGGGACCAGTTTTTTTGCTTACAAAGATGACTTATTGCGTAATATTCCCACAGTCTGTTTCCCTTATGTGCCGGTCATTTTCGGTGCTTCTGGGGGTTGTAGGACCATTAAAGAGTCTGGAATATAACATCTATAGCTTTATTATCACAAAATATAACAGGAGGAAGCAGCAGAGTCGTTGGGACGAGTTGAGCAGAAAGAGCACCGCTTCCCAAAATAGGTCGTGTGAAGATTACGTTATAAGTCTTTTCTATTACCTTCGTATTGACAAAAACTGGTCCCTAAAAACCCCCGCTTTGACGACAGACTGCTATCGCATCATTTCAATGATCACTGATACTGTCTGTTTATAAGAGACTAAAGGGTAACACGAGTAACAGTAAATCTACAGCTTCGATCCACGCCTGCGCCTACTGAGGTCACATTGGCAGGACAACAAGGACAATAAAGTTTTGAAGAAAAGTGGCATCTAGTTGTGGCTTTTGTAATTCAACTTTTCATCGTTCTTTTGTAGATGAAATCGATTGAATGACTTGGTCTTGCATACAAGTAGACAACTAAACCAGACCAAGTCAAGAAGGGCTGTAAGGTAATGATACTAGTACCGAAAGGACCGCACGAATAACAGCAAATCTATACAGCTTCTATCAAAGCTAGCGCCTACGGAGGCCAGTAGGTCGTCATATTGGCCAAATATGCCACTCTATTGACGCGTACGGCGGCAAACAGTAATTATAAATGAGACCGAGACTCTTTCTGTCTCTTCCATCATCACCCACTTTCACTACTAGAGTCTGGGACTGCCCATCATAATGCGTCTGCTACAGACAATCCTTTCTAGCCTCATGATCAGTTTCGCCTTCACTCTCCTCCTTCTAGCTCCCAGTGCGGGGCCTCAAGGCGTCAATGCTATACGCCTACCAGGACTAGCGCCCGACTTAGGTCTCAACCTCCAAGGTTTGTGAATATTACAATTCCGCGCTCTTTGACACTACTCATTGAACCATCTCATTCGTCCTCATAGCGCGCGAAGGTCTGTCCTTGCGCCACAAATTGTCAGGATGAACTTAGTACTCACCTTTTGACAGTCCTCAAGTCCCCGCGTTCTGAAGAGTCTCCAGAACATTTCTGGGATCAGGTAAACAATCTGGGGGACAAAGTCGTGAACTACACCAATGTAAGCGCCGGCTCATTATCTTCTAGTCCTTTGACCCTAGATTTCGATCATCACAACTGACTCGTATGTAAGGCCCTCCTCAAAGAAACCGCAAAACTCTACCCTGCCGTTCAATCCTCCATCTCCTCCCTCCAACATCAAATCTCCTCTACCCTCTCCTCACCAGGTATTCAAACCCTTCGCTCCGAGCTAGAGCAGTCAGTGTTATTCCTCAATACGAACTCCACCAACTTCACCGCCGGCTTTGTCGATTTAACTAAATGGTCTAACGATCTCTCCACCGAATTTGAGCTTATAATGGATCAGTTCCAAATCGAGTTTCCTCTTCCTTCTGAAGCCCCTAATCACGAAGAGAGAGTCAAGCTCATAAATACGCTGATGGATCGACTTGAGGATGGGTTTGTTAAGGTGGCGAATATGACTCATTATGGTGTGGATCAAGAAAAGACGAGGGAGATTTTCGAGAGTATTAGGTCTGGGATGGTAGGCGCTTTGGTTACAGTAGGTGAGTTGATCCTCGTATTCCTATTGATCGACTCGAAGGTCTAAGCTGAGGTCAACTTTTCCTTTGAATTGCAGGGGATATCGCAGAACAACATCCCATCCTGCTGGAAGCGACTTTATTCGCCGTGACTATTCTTGTCTTCCCTGAAGAATGTATTCTTCGCCCTCTCTTCTCACCCTTTGGGTTCGGTCCTTTGGGTCCAGTCAAAGGTGAGCACTTATCTCTCGTCGACTAGATGACCGTTCAACTCAATTAATGGACCATGACAATACCAAACTACACCTTTCCTTGCCTTCTTTCCTTCTTTCTTTCGAACTACATCATCCATTCAATTTCCATAACAGGATCCACCGCAGCCTGGGCTCAAAGCCGCTTCTGGGGCGGGACAGTAACCAAGGGAAGTTGGTTCGCGCGCCTACAACAAGCGGGTATGACTGGACGGGGATGGGGGAGTATTCCAAAGGCGGTTTTGGGTGTGCTTGGTGCAGGTGCTGGATTGGTGTTGGGCCTTTTTGATGGGGTTGATCGATGATCACTGATCAGGATCGGTGTCCAATCTTCGATGTCAGAAGTTCCGGTGTTCGAAGGAAAGCGAACGAGGCTTCGAGTTGGGGTGGTTGGGGTCTCGTAATATCTTTATATATTGTGAGCGTTTGGAGTAGATGAAATTGAACGACTTGGTCCTGGATGCATGAAGTAAAGCAGACCAGGTCAAGGGATGTAAGATAATGGTACTATACATTGTAAAATGGCAGCATGAAGTACAGCAAATTCACAGCTTCGATGCACGCCTGCGCCTAGTACTCGAGATGGAATTTTTAGTATCAGGAAGTCCAATAAAATAATGTGTACATTAAACTGGGACTGTGCGGCCTCGTATTCGCCACGCTTCAGCGCTGGCCCACAACCTTCATAGTCTCAGTACCGTACTTATACGTGTTCTCCTTCCTTCTGCCTTTGTTTTGGTCCCAACGTGTTACGATGCAAATTCTCATCCCCTTTTGTTGCCAGTCACCCGGCCACACAATAATCACCGAAAACTGCACAGCTGGTGACGTCGGTCTGGACAAACCCTGGGCTATTAGCCTTGACTGCAACTACTCCTCCTCGGACAGGAATTACGCTACTTCGTAGTGTTCAGTCAATGGTCTTGGATGCCAGTAGTAAGTAAACCAGACCAAGGCAAGCGCTATAGGATAGTGGTAGTACTAAAAACTTAAGGGCAGCACGAGTAACAGTAAATCTACAGCTTCGATCCACGCCTGCACCTACTAAGGTCGCATTGGCGGAACAACAAGGACAACAAGGTTTTGAAGAAAAGCGACATCCAGTTGTGGCTTTTGTAATTCAACTTGTCAGCGTTTTTTTGGTAGATGAAATCGATTGAATGACTTGGTCTTGCATACAAGTAAACAACTAAACCAGACCAAGTCAAGGGCTATCCATGTAAGGTAACGGTACTGGTACCGAAAGGATCACACGAGTAACAGCAAACCTACAGCTTCGATCAAAGCTATGTAGCGCCTACAGAGGTCAGCAGGACAATGAGAAGGATAAGGTTACGCCAACTTATTGACATTGAATTCTTAATGAAACGTATAAAAGAGGATCAGACTCCGTCTTTCCCCTCCCATTGTCACCCACCTTCAGGGTACTACCTTCTCATTACTCAAAGCACCCGGAACAATGATTCTTGCACTCCTTGGCTTCGGTTCTTCGGGTATCATTAAAGGTGAGCAGAGTCTGCGTGCTGCAGTATTATATCCAACCCTCCCTTCCTTCTTCGTTTCTATCCACGATGCAGGATCCATCGCAGCTTGGGCTCAGAGTTTCTTCTGGGGGGCTGCAGTAGCCAAGGGAAGCTGGTTCGCACTTCTACAGTCAGCGGGTATGGCTGGAGCGGGGTTGTCGGGCCTCCTAAAGATTAGTTTGGGTATAATCAGTGGAGCAGTTTGGTTGGTTGGATTGGTTTTGAAGATTTGTGGACGAGGTTGATGGTCACTGGCAGCATCGATGTCCAAACAAGTTCTACGTCAGAAGTTCTGGAGTTTTGTAGGATTAAAGTGAACATGGTTTAATGAGGCTTCAGGTTGGGGTTTGTAGAATTTTCAGCGGGTTGAAGTAGAGGCAATTGTAAATGATATCTAGCATTGAACAAGAGACGTGCAAGTTGGGGACGATACTCTCTATTGGTATTTGGGCCGCGCATCAGGAGTGAGTCAAGGAAAGAGAACATAGCCGATGGTTGAGATAATGACAGTCCAGAAACACGAACTTTTTACGCCTGAGAGGAGTTCTTGAACGGACCATCCAAGAAAGTGCACACTGCACTGTGCAAGTAGCGGAAGTTTGGGATCAAGAGGACACCTAGTTTCACGCCTTTCGCTGCTGGCAGTAGCTGTTAGCGACAGTAGACCCAAGGTTCAGCTCTAATGTGGCTCTGACCAGAGGACGCAGGCTGCCCCAAAGTTGAGACGCAGGAGGAGGAAAGCGACGTCGTTTGAAGGAAACAGGACCAAACAGACACCCAATTTTTTTTCAGGCTCTTACTCTTACCGTCACTTCAAATTCACCATTCTTCGCCTTCTTCCTCTCCGCAAACTCTTGCGGCCCTCTCTTCTCGCCAGAGCAAGGATAGATGCTGACAAAGGCTTCCTTGCTATGTCTTCTCTTCCTACAGCTTCGATATCCACAGAAAGAAGTCCCGAGGGAACGAAAAATGCAAAGTTAGGGGGCTATGACTTTTATCGCGAAGTATTGGGGAGTCCGAAATACATTGTGGCTCCGATGGTAGATCAGAGTGAGCTGGTGTGTCTGTCTCATCAAATGTGATACCGGTTATAAAGGAATTCAATATTAATTTCAAGGAATTTAGGCATGGAGGAGACTGTCGAGGAGATATGGTGCTCAAGTATGTGCTATTCCTGGAGACCACTACGCACACTCATGTAATTGCAGCTCATATACACTCCTATGATTAATGCAAAGGCACGTTGCTTAGACGCCTCGCTACGTTGTTGTGACTGACTGTCTTTAAACAGATGTGGGCAGACGACACACATCGAAATTATCGTATCGCCAACTTTGACGTAGACTCTGGCGAAGAAGGGAATCCTGCCACTGACCGGCCTCTAATCATCCAATTTTGCGCAAATGACCCAGAGAAGTTATTGGCGTCTGCAAAAATGTTGGAGAAACATTGTGACGCGGTAGACATCAACCTAGGCTGTCCTCAAGATATTGCGAAGAAGGGGAGGTATGGGGCGTTTCTGATGGATGACTGGGATTTGATATACAACCTGAGTGAGTGTCAGAAAAGTATCTAATGTCGTTTTCTGCGATGTGTTATCCTTACTCCCATTTTCAGTCAACATCCTACATACCAATCTCTCCGTCCCTGTTACAGCCAAGTTTAGGGTATTCCCGACCGTTGAGAAGACAGTCGAGTACGCCAAGATGTTGGAACGTGCGGGAGCACAGATCCTGACCTGCCACGGTCGTCTGAGGGAGCAAAGGGGACAATTTGCTGTGCGTCCATTCTCCCTACCAGTGCCGTGCTTGGACTAACTTCCTCATTGTTACTTACAGGGTCTAGCAGACTGGGACAAAATAAAAGCTGTCAAAGAAGCTGTATCTGTACCCGTCTTCGCCAACGGCAACATCCTATACCAGTCTGACATCGAGGCTTGTCTGAGGGCAACTGGCGCTGACGGTGTCATGAGTGCAGAAGGGCAGTTATATAATGCCGCTTTATTCGCTGGATTACCCTCTACCTCCTCTCCTTCCGCCTCTTCCTCCTCCTCTTCACCGGCTACCTCTACTACCTCTCCACCACCACTCTACAATACACAACACCCTTTTAATGCCGACCTTGCATTGGAATACCTTTCCATTGTACAGTCGCTGAAGACTCGCACATCCATCAGCGCCGTCAAAGGTCACCTTTTCAAAATCATGCGACCAGCTTTATCTCGAGAAACAGACTTGAGAGAACAGCTTGGAAAGGTTCAGATAGGCAGGAACGCGGATTTATCTAGTGGAGCGTTACAACCTTACATAGAAGTGTGCGAGGAGATGAAGAGGAGAATGATGGTGAGTATTCCTTCTTTCGTTTGCAATATTCAGCCATTCTACAGAGGTAACGCCCGGCTTACTCACAGCGAGACGCAAAAGCCGCTGAAGGCAAAACCCTAGAAGAGCTGATAACGATAGACAAAGCGACAGGATTGCAAATCCTTCCTCATTGGCTTGCTCAGCCCTATTTCAGGCCTCCGCCGCCGCCGTTACCTGCGAAGGAGAAAGGTGAGTTGATGCTGTCTACTCTCCCAACTACACGCTTCGCTTACCTTGGGCTGACAGTGCTCAAATTTAATTCTACTATTCCAGCGAAGCGACCAGTATCGGAGATGAGCTCTGGAGAGGGCATAGTGGACGAGGGAGATGAGGAAGGGGGAGGGAGAGGTCTCGATGCGAGTATAATTGGGCTTGAGAAAGGCAAGATTGCGAAACCCAAGCTGGAAGCTAACTTGGAGGGGGTCGGTGTACCGCTTGTATTGGCGTAAAATGGATTAGCCTCTGTTTTCGAATGTCGTTTTTGCCACCAGTGTCCTCAGTATACAACTGCACTATTTTATGTACTAGATTGCCCATGGGTATATATGCCAATCTACAATGTATTCCAATCCCTCTTCAATTCATCTGGATCGTTTCTCATCCCAAACATAGAACCCTCAGTCTGAGTCTCCGTATCCGCTTCCGTCTGTGCTTCGATGACTGAAGGACTCGGACTTTCCCGTGGACATGAAGGTACCGTATGCACTCCCGATGCAACCGGCGTAACGACTGAGGATCCATGAAACTGCATTGCTGAAATGGTATGCAACTCGTCGATTTGACGATTCTGAATCCTCCCTAGCTTGACATTCCTAAAGACATGACACGCCATGGAGTTGACCACTGCGAACTGAACAGGAATCAAGAAGAACCTGTAATAGTCGCTGACATTTGGCGCGAGGAGGAGGGCTACTAAAACAGTAGAGCACAGGGATGAGATCCTGGATAAAAAGGTATCCCAATCAGCGCGTCAATATGCAAGTAATATTAATCCTAGAAAAGTGAATCCTAGAAAAGGCAGTATGCACTCACAAATAATACACCTGTCCATCTTTCAACAATGCCCTTGAAAATGCTGGCAACTTCTTTCCTGGAAAGAAGAATGCCCTTGTTCTACTCTCCAATCCACAAGCATTTGATGATGACTCCTCCAAATGCGCATTCCGATGAAGCTTAAATGAAATCGCCAAAAACACCAACGTATCATGTAAAAGCATCGCGAAAGCAGGTATCAACGCAAAGATTCTTTGAAATTTCAGCGGTACACACTGTGTCTGCATTCCAGGAAGTGATAGGGTCTCAACATTAATGAACAAAAGATTGGCAACTGATGTAAGTCCAACGGTGATGATCCAGAATGAAAAGAAGATAGCTCGGATGTAGGGATGATTGTGGTATAAAGCACTGACTCGGAAGAAGAAGAGTAGAGCTGTGGAGGCCATGGCAAGATGGGATGTAACTCCGATGATGTGAGTGGTTGGAGTACACGGGACTGGTGCGACTGGGTGTACAAAGATTCCAACATTAGTGTACGGCTGGCACGGTATGTGATTCAGTGAGGATCACTAAATAACTCACCCATGAGAAGTGTCAAGCTCAACTGAGATCCCAATGTCATTAGTCGAGAAATAAAATACACCACAGTTGGCAGACCAATCCGAGGAATCATCTTGTTTGGGTTACGTCCTCCCAGTGAGCTGGCATGGTGAGGAGCAGGCCCTACAATAATTTGATAGTCTCCACGAAGATTCATCAGGATGTCCCAAAGAAACATCTGCCATATCCAGCGAGGAGTTCATTCAGTATGGACATGGGTAGCATAATTCAAAACTTCTACTCACCCCAAGCGTCCCAACTTCAACATACACCGCGTTTTGCGCTGAACGGGCTATGTCCGGTGGAACGAGTGCTAAGTACGGGTTTGATATAGCTGCTAACGTCATGACATTGAAAGGGGTAATGGTTGAAGGAGTGGTAGTATTCATTTCTTGGATGACCGTTTGTATATGGCACTTTGTTGGCGAAACGGCAAGGTCCTGAGATGCTTGTAGACTGTAAGATAGTACAGTCTGAAAGCCTGAGGAATTGGAGAAGCGAGGGTTTCTGTTTGAAGCAGAAGGTTGATATATATTTGACTTGAGTAAAGAAAAAATAGCAAGGCCGCAGCACGACTCCCATATCTACTGAGGCGACATCTGCTATTGAGGAACTTGATGTCAGTTGACGAATGATCCAGTTCTGATGCGAAAATAACACCTGCGATGTAGTGGTTAGCAAACCCGCACTGACGGTAGGTTATAATTCACTTTTGCAGCCCGACAGCGTATTAGCACCACACCTTCGACAGCAAAAACATAGAAACGGAGAAGTTTAGAACATCCTGGTCAGCACGCAATATGCACTCCATCTATCTATCTATAGTATCCAATGACTGCAGTGTCAGAATTAAAATTTGAAGATGGTAACAATTGTCAGTGATGGACTACCAGGATAGAATGACCTGCTAGATCACCACGAACTTCCCGTACGCAGGTCTCAAGATCACACCCTAAGATCGCAGTTGCCAGTGGAACTTGAGTGGGGCAAGAAGTGGATTGATCATTGTCAAGGGGCTCTAAAGATTGTTCGACAAAAAAATGAAAAGGTCCAAAAAACGCGTCACTAGAAATGCCTGTTGCAAGCCTGTTGAGTAACCTTGAGCAAGTGAAATCATACAGGAACCCTCACCTCAATGACGTCGAGGTCCTGATACAAATCCAAACCTCCTACATTATACTTGACCCGTAGTCTCGTTACCAACACGCCCTTGCGAGGGAACTGAGGTGGACAAATCGACTGTCTGAAGCCAATAATACACGTCCATGACTGCCTTCGTCAAGTCTTCGTGTGGGAAGATAGAGAAAACAGCAATCTTCTTCGGGGGTCATTCAGATCTGCAAGGACCAACGGCGCTCTGATCACGTTCTGCACTACCACCGCAGATCTCAGCGCAGTCAATATCATCCCAGATAATCCTCTTGGAGTAGGGATGCTGCCCTTGGACGAAAGGTCGGTGTAGTAGGCAATGCAGAAGGGCGTCAGATAGTAAGCCGAATTGGACAGAATATGTCAATGTGAGCTACTGTATACAGTGGCGAGTACGAGTCCTTTTCTTCAGAATTAAAGGTCAAGTGCATAAATGGACACTGAGAGCAGCAGCATCAGAGTCGATGGGGTGGACGTCCATCGTGTTAAAGGAAAGAGGGTTATCAAGACGTTACACGAAATCTCCCGACCCGAAATTTGTCCGAACCGATCCAATTGCCGGTCTAGAGCCCATCTAGTCTCGTTACATAACCGTAAGTACGAAGGCCTAAGGATCTGTTCTATTTCTTATCTTATAATTCCAGTCTCTGTGTCTATGTGCATGTTCAAGCACCTTATCAAACATTAGAATATAGCCTGCGACACGTAAAAGACGCGTCAAACCCACCTCGAGACTTGAAGACGCGTCGCGTCGTCGTCGCGTTTTTTCAGATTTCAAGGTCTTATTGCTGTTTGCAAAAAAGTTCGCGCGCGTGTCACTTGCGCGGTTTTTCGAGTTTTTGGGCTCGATTTTGTGCGAGTCATAGCTCGCTCATTTCTTCGCCTTTTCCCTTCATTCTTTATACGATTCTACTCTATTTTAGCACCTCTAGGGCCTGGTATAAGTAGTTTAGCCAGAAATATAAATTTTCTTTTCCTGCTCTCCGGGTCCCTTCCCAGCGTATATGAAGAATTACAAGGATTCTACAAAGTACATGGACAAAGTAAGGATACAGGGAGGTAGGCAGAGTTTATATTGAGGGATTCCTGAAGCCTGAGAGCCAGTAGAGCTGACTGTCTTGGGTGGCATTGTCAGCATGTGGTTCAATGCTTATGATCATTGCTTTCATGCTTCTACCACCACCATGGTTCATGGCTGACCACTTTCTGATGATCTATGACACACTCTAATTCATATTGGATATCATCTACCCCTCTCCAAGGTTGTCAAGTGTACTGATATTCCAAAACATACAGTACAACAACTTTACAAGTACTATCGTCATCACGGACATATCTACCGCTCCAAGCTCAAGGAAACTCGAGGAAGGCCCAGGAAATTGGACAGCATAATACCAAGGTAAGCTTCCATGTCTGTATGCATTGATTTGAGTGCTTGTTCCCTTGTAGTTTCTTGGAGCTCTGGTAGAACTTTGTTCAGATTCGTACCTTGCAGAACTCAAACAGGAGCTGAAAGACTGGACTGGAGCTGAATTTAATGAGGCCACAGTATGGAGAACACTTCAACGAATGGGTTTTTCAATGAAGCAGGTGTGTAATGCTCTCGTTTTACCAAAAAACAAGTTCTCAACATGTCTCTAGCTGACAAAGACGGCTTTGGAATGCAATGAAAACTTTTGGGCAGGTTACCAGCTCCTCTATGGGCAACACTATTATCCAGAGAACACTATTTTTGTTGATGAGAGCTCATTTGATCGTCGTACCACACTCCGACTCCATGCTTGGGCTCTTCGAGGCTGTAGAGCTGAAAGAAAATGGTTTTTTGTTTGGGGAAAAAGGTGTGCCTTTCTGTAATCTTTTTCTGCCCTCACCCATTTTCATTCATATGTTTAGGTACTCTCTTCTACCCGCTCTCACCCTCAACGGTGTCATTCATGCCCAAGTAGTTGAAGGCTTGTTTACAAAGGAATGTTTCCATGATTTCATTGAGGCTCTTCTGGACTGCATGGATAGAGAGATGCCCGCTGGTTCTGTTATTGTCATGGATAATGCCCACATTCACAAGAATGATGAGCTTGTTGCATTTATAAAGGGACGAGGATATCATATACTTTACCTTCCCCCATATTCACCTGATTTTAATCCCATTGAACTTGCGTTCTCTGCTATCAAGGCTTATGTTAGAAGGGCTGGTGTGCTTGGGCATGTTCAGGAGAAGGATGATGTCTATGTGTATGCTCACTTGCTAGAAGCTGCTTTTTCTATTGGTAGTGACAGTGCATTTGGTTTCTTTCACCATTGCGGGTACTTATAATGATCATAAATATGTACTTTATATCTAAATCATGCGTTGCTTTTTCACCTCTCTGTCCCACAGCTGTACATCCTCTTCAGCATGCTTCAGAATGCGATTTGCAGTGCCCCAAGGCATCTCCACTATTTTCGTCAACCTCTCTGCAGGTGCTAGGTCTGCCAAGTCACTGATACGGACAATGTTCTGCTCTGAAAAGGCAGCTGCATAAGAAAGAAAGTTGAGACCATCACCACCACGAAATGGGTCAGCATCAAGGGCAGGAAGCCAATCCTCTAGCTTGGGGTATTCTGGCGAGGAGGAAATGTCGGGGGTAGGAGCCTTCTGGCCTCGGGAAGGTGTCTGAAAGGCTACAACAGTGGACTGCGGGGTTTGCTCTCCTTGGAATGTTTGTGCAAGTTGTCCAGGCATGTATGGGGGCCAGAACGGCATCATTGGGGAAGGATAGCTATGAGTCAAAGGGGAAAAGGCCATACTACTCATACCCACTCCAGGCCACCCTTGGTTTGGTGGTGAATTCTTCATGGCCTTTTGTTTCGCTGCTTTATAAGGAAGCTTGAGTTCTTCAGGAATGTCCTTCACACTTGCAAGATGTTTTTGCTATATATGTGATGTATCAGATATACTGCATGGATTCTTAAGGAGAAGACTTACAACAAGGTTGACCCACAGGGCAAGGTCATTGTTAGTGAAGGTATAATGGTCTCCACTGTTGAGAACCACACACCCAGGTCCATTTGCATGCTTGGTACATGCAAAGTTACTCCCAATTGAACGAGCAATTGTGGCTGAGGAATTGGCCTTGAGTGCAGGCTCATCAGATTCATTATCGTCAGCTGAGTCCAACTTCTGTGATCAAGACATAAGTATAATTCCCCGAGCATACACAGGAAAAAGGTCTTACTGCCCAGCCTTTTGATTTCCCCTTTGACTTTTCCTTTGACTTCTTCTCAGGCTCGTCAGTACAAGACACATCTTCAATTGTAACCTTGAGGTACTGGGCTGTCTTCCCAGGCTTTGATGAGTGGCGGACATTGATTCCATCAATCATATCTTTGTACTCATCCTCTTCAGTGACCATGACTGGGGCCAGCTTTGAGTTTTTGGGTAACCAGCCATAGATATAGCCCAGCTCTCCGAGTTGGCTTGTCTTACACCCCATCTCCTTTGCAATGGCTTTCAGAAATCCAGTGAATGGTGACTTGTTGGTGAGTTGTACAATTTTTTGTGCTTGAGGTCCATTTGGTACAGAGTATTTGATGGTATACTCTTCCTCATTATCCTCCTCAGAGGCTTCAGATTCAGTGCTATCAGGGGAAGGCTTTCGGACTTTGAGATAGACACGAGAAACTGTTGCCCATTCTGTGAAGAAGTTTGTTTGACACACTTGGCTTCTTTGTTACAGGAGCAACATCTATCTCTCCCTCCTCCTCCTCCTCCTCATCATCATCATCATCTCCAGAATCCTCCTCATCTTCTCCTTCGCCTTCAGAAACACCATAGTGTTCCTTAACAGCCTCCACATAGGCCTTCCAGGTCATATTGGGGTCATCAGCATCTGGTAAGGCTCTCCTATCATCCTGAGCAGGCCCAGGCCCCTCATCTTCATCCTCTCCTTGGTCCAGTTCATGCTCTTGAGCTGCAAAACTCATCAACAACTGAGCAGCAGCACCCATGTCACTGCCAGAGTCACTGGGATGTGATGCTTTATTGGAGAGAGGCTGATAGTTCTTGTAGTTTGGTTTAGGCTTTGCTGGGGTTTTGGCTATGGAGGGAGCCTTGGATTTTTGGGTGCCAGTACATTGTTTTGTGGTTGTTGCTGTTTTCTTTTTGGGAGCCTTTTTTTCACTCTCACCAGGCTTTGTTTTCTTGGGTAACCTTTTTTTAGTGTTCTTCCAGCTCCCCATGAATGAGAAGAAGTACGAGGGATGGGATGGTTAGTGTGCAAGAAAACTGTGGAGTTCATAAGAAGTGAACAGGGACAACTTGTCCTTTTCTTGGTTACCTGGTGCCCTAGTAAGTGTATTTTACTGGCGCACTTTTAGGAATCCCTCACTGTAATCCCTGTCCACCTCCCTGTATCCTTACTTTGTCTGTGTACTTTGTAGAATCCTTGTAATTCTTCATATACACTGGGAAGGGACCTGGAGAGCAGGAAAAGAAAATTTATATTTCTGGCTAAACTACTTATACCAGGCCCTAGAGGTGCTAAAATAGAGTAGAATCATATAAAGAATGAAGGGAAAAGGCAAAGAAATGAGTGAGCTATGACTCACACAAAATCAAGCCCAAAAACTCGAAAAACTGTGCAAGTGACACGCATGCGAACTTTTTTGCAAACAGCAATAATGATGTTTCAACGTCAACTTTGCTCTTAAGTTTGAGTGGTTTTGTGACTTTTCAAGTTAAGAAAAAAGGGCATCTCCCTGGTAGTACATGTACATTTGAAGTACATGCACCTCTCATTGATGATTGAGTCGAAGATTGCGAATGCTTCTCTTCAAGTTTGACACGTGAAAGCGCTAGCTAGGTTCGAATCGACTCCTAGCCATGATGATGATGATGGAGCTGTCATTGTAATTTTGTGATTTGTCACAATCAGACACTTTGTTTAAAATTTCCTCGCACTTCGATGATCTAAGTTTGTAGATATCAATCACTGTACACTTTACACTTGAACATGAAAGACAGGAAAAGATGCATCAAGATCAGCCTGCAGCCAGTGTGTCTCATTGGAAATTTAATTGGTGCACACTGGTGGCTGCAAATCTCATTGCCTGCAGATGATCATGAACCAATTGTCACCCCTTGGCTTCAAGCAAATGCTGTCGTGTATGTTTGGGTGGGCAGTTGGCCTGAAGTCGGATATCGTCCTAGGACCTTCATGGTGTCACCTATCTCTTTTTCCGAAAACAACCCAGTCCCAAAATAGCTGACCAAACCGGAATCACCAGCATCGTTTGTAAGTTGTTTGTGAATGCAGCAAGACGAGCTGTTCGAACTTGGGGCTTAGACGTCATCGAGATCCATAACGCACATGGGTATCTGCTGAATTCATTTATCAGACCTGTGGTGAACAAAAGGAGTGATGAGTATGGAGGAAGCTTTGAAAATTGGATTTGGTTTACTTTGGAAGTTGTTGATGCTGTGAGGGCTGTGTTTCCGGAGGAGATCCCTTTGTTCTTGAGGTACAAAATTTTCTTGTTGATATTGATGTCAACTTTCTCTAACTCATACATGTGTTCACGCTTCTAACTGCTTGGATTCTGGAAGAGTTTGACGAGCCCAGCTGGGGAAACGAGGATACGAATCATACGATTCATCTCACATCCATATTGGTTGACTATGGCATCGACTTTCTGGATGTCTCATCAGCTGGCAACTCAATAAAACTGTGGGAGGCATAAATTCTGGCCTTCAGGCACAGAAATATCCTTAAGAAAACGTTGGAAATGCCGCTTTTGTCCCAGGAAGATGTACTCAGAAGGAACCAGCAAAGGAGCTGGGAATTACTAGGATTCACAATGCTCATCAAATTGGGTGGGGCTTCTACAGTACTAGTAGAGGTTCAGGGGTTAGCTTGAAGCAGTTGGCCAATGTTGATGCTTGAAAGCTTGGGTTTTGAGAGCATATTATTGAATTACAGACAGGGATACTAGCACATAGAATCGCAAATTTCCACCAAGAAGTGTCAAGGTACTGAATGGCATCAAGAAACCTGATGCAAGTAGGTTTGATTTCGTCAGAAATCCGGTGGCGTCAGAGTGCGCAATCCACCTTGTCTCAAGACTCAGTGTCATATCAATGGTATTACCAGCATATCTGACCCAGGCAAAAGTGCCAGATGTGCTAGTAAGTGTTGCAGACACCAAGACAACATCTGACCAAGTCATGTCCACGGTAAATCCTCCTCTTGCCCTGAACCTTTTGATACTCCCTTGCATCCATGAGGAGGGAATAGCAGGAAGAAGATGAATCCCACCATTATGGCTTTGAAGAATCATTTCTGTGATAGCACTGGCACCACCTAAGAAATATAATGAACCCATCACATCACAAAAGATTCTGAAAGAGAAGAGAAGAGAGGAAAAACTCACCAAAGTTCCTGTCAATCTGGTAAATATCATTGATAGACCAGAGATTGTCATAGGAATAAAGCTGAAGCAGCCTGTGCATGTGTGACAGGTATGTATTTACATAGTAGCCATTCAAGTACTGCCCGAATGGGCCAGTAGATATTTGTTTGTAGATACTTACATAAGAAGACTTTACCTGACTTTGTGCCATGATGTGCCTGAAGTCCTAAGTCCCCATCGTGCAGCCTAGCAGACTGCACAGTGCTCCCATTTCTCTATCGTATTGGCTAGGCATCCATTCCACTGCCTTGATACCAGTAGCGTCTGGTCACCTGACCCCTGTCATAGGGTCAAACCCTATTTGGACCTATTGAGAGTCCTCTAGTGGTACATGTAGTGTTCACAATGGTGGGGGTACTGCAGACTCTTGAGGTCACTCTCTTGAGTCCTATTCAGTTGAGAGAGCTTCTAGAGTACTCTCCTGACTTTCCATTCGCACTGACTGTTGATTAGGTGCTGCCAGCACACTGACTTAGTCAATAATGCATTACTTACTCTCTTTAGGTATAATGAGTGCCCTAAAGGCACTCTCTACCTTGTATCATTTGCTTTTGGGATTGATGGGAGCTTCTAAAGCTCTCTCTTGCATTTCCCCTACTTAGGTGTGAAGGGAGCTTCTAAAGCTCTCTACCTCCTTTGCCTCTCTATTCACTAGCTCTTACAGGTCTCTTTCTATATTCCCCTTCTCTTGTTCAGATTGAAGGGTGCTTCAATAGTACCTTTCTGACTATCAGTTCTTGCAGACCATTGGTCAGATGCTGCCAGCTCACCAATGTGGTCTGTGATGTGTCATTTTGCTTTCTGATATTATTGGGTGCTTTAAGAGCTCCCTCTACCTTCTCCCTCTTCATTACCTCTCTTTCAGGATTGATGGGTGCTTCCAGAGCACTCTCTCCCACATTAATCTCATTTGGTCTTCTGTTTTCCCTCCGCCTTGCTGAGATGGTGTGACATTCACATCCCTCCATGCTCTCCTGCCTTACTTCTGCTTTGCTTTGTTTACTTTCACTAGGGATTGATGGGTGCTTCTAGAGCACCCTCTCCTGCTTCATTCTCAACTGGTCTCCTTCTCATTTGCTCCAGGGACCTGCCTTCTGTTACTCTCATATGGAATGAGTTTGATTGGTGTTATCAGTGCTCTGATGTGGTCAGCGACATGTCAATTCACTTCTTGGCATTCACAGACGCTTCAAGAGCTCCCTCTTCCTCTCTTCCTTTTGTTTGGGATGACTGGCTTCTAGAACACTGTCTCTCGCTTTGTTCCCTTTCTTGGGATGACAAGTACTTTAGAGCTCTCACACCTGCTTCATTCACTCTCCCAAGATGAAGAGCACCTCCAGCACTGACTCTGTCTAAGCTCTACTCTTATTCTTTCACTCCACACACTTGTTATTTTCCATCTCTTGTCCCTCTCCCTCAACTCTCTCTTGGATTCCCTGGGGATACCTCCTCTATGATCAGTTGCTCACTCTATGAAAGGCCTGATGTGATGACATGGAGGTAAATTGGTCATTGGGTAACTTGAGTTATGCTGCAGCTGTGGCTTTCTGTCTTCCTTTCTTCTTCTCTACAACATTCTCCTTATCCCTGTCAGCCAGATTGTCATAGTTATCAATGATGGCGTTACTACGAGGCTGTCTGCCTTGGTGGACGCAGTCTACCTCCTATCATCACTATGACTCCTTCATTTCAACTGCCTCTGACTTCTGTCTGTCACTTTGGCTATCTTCAGGCCCAGTCTACACCTACTCTGATGCCTTCTGCCAAGTCTGAAGCAAATGGTGAGGCAGATTTAGGCCTTCTCCTACATTTCCCTACACTTATTCAGATTGGCAGGTGCTTCAATAGCATCCTCCTGACCTTCTGTTCTCACAAACCATCAGATGGACACTGCCAGCACTCCAATGCAGTCTTACGTGTCAATTCACCTTTTCAAGATTGACGAGTGCTTTTAGAGCTCTCTCTCCTTCGTTTGTTTCCTTCTACTCTTGTATTGAAAGGTCAAAGCTAGCAAATCAGTGCTGGCTTTGTCTTTATTTATTTCATTTATACACCTTCACTTGTCTGTTTCCCTTAACTCATAGGCAGGAGCTTAAAGAGCTCTGCCTACTCTTTCCTTAGTCTTAATTAGATGTTGCATGCCAGTGCATATTTCTGGCTCCATCTCTTATTACTCTTTCCTTCTCACTTTCCTCTTCAAGCCATCCCCAGCAACTGTACTACTCATTTGTTGTCACCATCTCTGACCTCCTTTCACTGTCGCTTCCTTTATGCATCCTGACATTCCTTAGTATTACAGCTCCCTGCCGAAGATGATAGTGACATGCAACTACAATGTAGCTGCCTCAATGGCTAGATCCCTATGAAATCAGGATTTATAGTTCACCAGGTAGCTTTGGACATGTTGAGAACGTGAGTCCCTGGATAGGGGTAATTTCCATTATTTCCTTTCCTGATATATCCATTTCTTTCTTTTGCCTCCTAATACTTTATACTGGTACCTATCCACCTCACATATACTGACTCATACCATACCTACACCCCAGTCATTTCCACTATCTTCATGTGGACTCCTGGGGTGTGTATATCTCTTATTTCTTCTTATACTATTTACTGATTGTATTTATATACAGTACCTACATACATACTAACGTGTACCTATTCTTACAGGTACTGTATCAATCAAGTTGTTTCCACTATCTTCGTGTGGACTCCTGGGTACCTACATACATACGTACTAACGTGTGCCTATTCTTACAGGTTACGGGCCCTGTGCCTTAAATTTAGGGGGAAAAAAAGAACTTGTGCAGAAAATCGAACCCGTGCAAGGCAGAATTAAAGCTTAGTAAGCAAATGATATAACAGACAGTCTATAGCAATATATGTAATTGGGCTGCACTTGAGCATCATAATGAGCAGGGAGCTTGAGACATGTCCCACACAGCTTACATAATGCATGTGATTTGGGAGAGGGGAGAGAACTGGGGAAGCTCACTATAGTAGATAGGCCTGGTAGGGAGACATTAAAAACCTCTTGCAAGGGAAAAGTTGCCACTCCAGGGTGCAAATGTAAAAACATAGAAAGAAAAAGAGAAATTAAAATAGCTATCCTCTCAACAAAATCCCTTCATCTTTATAGAGAGTAAGTACACATTAGTACGTATGAAGGTACCCAGGAGTCACACAATGATAGTGGAGATGACTGGATTGATACAGTACCTATAGAGAGTAAGTACACGTTAGTACATATGAAGGTACTGTAGTTTAATATAATCAGTATAAAGTATAATATAATCAGTATAAAGTATAATAAGAGAGAACAAAACAAATACACACCCCAGGAGTCACACAATGATAGTGGAGACGACTGGGGTGTTAACTACGGTATGGTCAGGCATATGTGAAGCGGGTGTAGACTATGGATCACGAGTAGGTACCTTGGAGAAAAAGATAGGGAAAAAGAAGCAGATATTTCTTAAATAGGAATTGGCCCCTATCTAGGGACTCTCATTCTCGACACTCCCCCTGAGTCCCTAGACTCTTCCTAGCCAACAGTCAATCCTAGACCCCTCACAAACTTCTCAAATAATGGATGGCTCAACGACTTTGTCATGACATCAGCAACATTGTCCTCAGATGGTACATGTTGGAATTCCAACTCCCCTTCTCTAATGGCGTCCCAGATCCAGGCCCATGCTGTATCAAAGTGCTTGGTATGTCCATGTTTGGTGGTGGCTTCTGTGAGTGAAATGGAACTTGTATTGTCAACCTTGATGACAAAAGGGTAGTCCCTCCTCATTTCCACTCCATCCAACCACTTCCACATCCATATTGCTTGTTTCCCTGCATGAACCATTGAGAGGTACTCCACCTCAGTAGTAGACAATGCCACCACCCTTTGCTTAGATGACGACCATGACACTGCTCCCCCTGCTACCAGGAATACATATCCCATTGTTGACTTCTGAGTTGCCATACCATTCTCCTCCTTGATGTCTGAATGAGATGTGTCAGCAAAACCAACAGGTTTTACACCATCTGACATATCCACTTCCAAGTGATGATGGTAAGTGATCTGAAGGTTCATGGTTGTTTTGAGATACACAAGGAGATGGAGAGCAGAAGCCCAGTGGATAGGTCATGGATCATTAGCATACTGTTGTAGTAAGGAAATGGCAAATGCGATGTCTGGTTGAGTTCCCAGCACGATATGATTGAGCACACTGACTAGGCTGTAGTAATTCTTATTGACCATAAAGAGTTTGTCAGAAGTTGGGATGGGATGTGGCTGACTGTCAACGAAGTCAATCCCTGGAGACAATGGTGTATGCTTCAGCACACAGTTCTCCATTCCAAATGTCTTCAGCGTTTTTTCGATTAATGGGCGTTGGTGGAGAGATATGTTCTTGGTATCTTCATGGATTCGAACCGTCATACCCAATACCACGTCAGGCTCACTGTAGTCTCTGAATTCGAATTGCTCTGCTATCTCTTTCTGTGTCTTCTTCCCATCCTCCTCTGTCGTAGAAACCCCAGTTACATTGTCAGTATATGTCACAGTAATGGTGCTGCCAAGAGAGGTATGTCAGTATCGAACACATGGGTCTGCTGGATTAGCTTTGAAGCCAAGTTCACAATATCGTTTATCAAGGAGTTTGTACCAGTTGTTGCCAGTGTCCATAGACCCATAAATGTTAATGTTCATGATGAGTACCATCTCATTCCTGTCGTGCAAGGAGTAACATTCCTGAAGTCCTTCAGGTAGTATCAAGTAGTTCACTCCTTGTGGTTTCGGGTTGAGGTATGCACCAGTGAAATCCCCAGACCATAGATCCAATCCCTCGTAGGCAGCGATAGCGATGGCAAACCTCTCAGATTCATACCTAGCCACAATCGCCCATGTATCCTTGTAGTGGACCCCTTTGACCTGGTCATAACCCCTAACCACTAACCTGGCCCAACATTCGGTAATCTTTCCATTTCCATCCATCGAGTCATAATAATTTTCGCATCTCGAGGTTCCAGAACTGGGGTAAACGCCTTTTGAGAGTCGAGCTTCGCGAGTTCCTTTTCCATAGGCTTCATCCATAGGTCAGGTTGTTTCATTGCCTCAGTGTAGGAGCATGGTACCCAGGTATTGTCCGGTTCAAGGATGGTCTCGAGCTGGGCCTTGAGGGCAGCTGGTGAGTCTTCTTCATTGTACTCTGGGAGTAATTCTATGTCTTGCTTATCATCTCTAGTCCACACTTCACCTCTCTCATGTGCCTCCTTTTCACGTTCTTCATATTCTTTAGACTCCATGAACTCCTGAGTCAAGTTGTGAGTGCAGGTAGATGAACGAGTGGGGGCAGTTCCCCAGATTTCAGCTTGGGTACGGTGTGTGCATTTCTGAGGAGGGTTTGGGATTGTCTGGGTTTTTTTCATCACTTGTGGGAGTAGATGGGGTTGCCAATGTCAAGTCGGGAATGGAATTTGATGACCGGTCAGGGATCGAGTCCTCAGATTTTGGAGTTGGCACTAAAAATAGCAAGTCCTCATTCTCTCCCTCCAATTCCGAAATCCAGTGACCTTCCGATTTCTCAAATACTGTGTTGCTCGTGTGATAGAGCTTGTTGCTACCCCATTCCTTCACTATGTATACCTTTCTCCCATCGTAGCCCACTATCTGGCACTTGTACCCCCTTGCATCTGATTTCCCTCTTCCAGTTTTCGCAGGTATATGGGCAAACCCGATGCTACTGAAAGGTACAAGATGTGACATGTTCTGGCATTGTCCTGTCCACTTCTCCTCAGGTACAATACCTCTTGTATTTGGCATGAGGTTTTTGATGTAGATGTAGGTAGACATAGTTTGTGCCCAGCATCAAACAGCATAGCCCGAGCACTGTTCAACATCACTCCTATTCCCCTTTCAGCTCTCCCATTCGATGGTGATGTATACAGAGCTGTGAATTCATGGACTATGCCATGTTTTGTTACCCAATCATGGAAGGCATGGGACCTCCATTCTGGTGTGTTGTCTGTCCAGATCCTCTTCAACTTCTTCCCTGTCTGAGTTTCCACAGCAACACTACACACTTCCAGCTTCTCGATCACAGTGGTAGCTGTCCTATCCTTTAGGAAATCCACCACATCCTTCGAAGTCCCTGCATCAGTGCTAAACAAAGCGTATATGTTTCCGCCAACAGACACGACTTGCGCTGGACCCCATATGTCCAAATACCACCTGAAGTTGGCCTCAGTGACTACCTTGGTACTATCTGGGTGATGCTGCTTGTCCGTATGTGTGTGTCAACAATCCTCACAGGTTCCCATTTTCTTCCTCACCCCTTTGATCCTTGGTATTCCATCAATGAAGTCTGGTGCCATCTCGATATGCTCAGGCATGATATGACCACTGGCTCAATGCAAGAATTGGATATCTGCTGGGAGTTGAGTGGCTAAAGTGACATTTGGATTCCTAGGCACCAACTTTGCCTCAATAACATATACTCCACCACTTAATATTGCCTCTAGCATCTCTTTCCCATTCGGCTCCTTGAAGGACATTCGTCCCTTTCCCAATGTGGCAGTCCAACCCAACTTGTCCAGAGTACCAGTCAACAATAGGTTATTGGAGATACTGGGGGCATGGAATGTGTCATGGAACAGGAGGTGGTACATGGTCCTGTTGTAGATCACCTCAACTTTCACATCCCCTCGCCCTACAATATCAAATTCAGCATCGTTATGAGAAGTATAGGTGACAAAGTGAAATCTATGTTTGAAGAAGTGATGGGTAGCACCTGAGTCAACTATGATTTGGATAGGGGCTCCTGATGGAGATAGAGAGGGATACGACCCCTTGTTCACTGTGGTCGTCACTGCTAGGATTGTTGGAGAGTCGTTGGAAGTGGAGGCCATCATGTTGTTGGCCGAAGGCAAAGGTGCATCCTTTTTTCCTTTCCACCAAGCTGGGTACTAACCCTGCTTTCCACCACCTTCTCGGAAACAGTTCTTGATCATGTGTCCCTTGCATTTGCATTTGGGATTAGCACATAGGAGGTCAAGGTTTGATGGTCCATTCCCTCCTCTCTTTGATGTCTGTAGTGCATTCACCTTCTCTGTCAACTCTTGCACCTGCACCTGCAGGGCTTTAGTCTTATCCAACCCTTCAATGCTGCCTTCTCCTCTATGACCTCCCATAAACCTGACGTGCTCCTGTAACCTTCCAGCTGCAACGTTAAATGTAATGGTGGGATTGGTCAATAGCACGCCAACAGTCAGGATCCATTCAGGAGTACAAGGGAACAAGTCCAGGAATAGCGTCAAGAATTGGGAATCCTCAATTTTAGCTCCAACATCAGTTGCTTGCTTTTGCAACATTCGGAACTTTGCAACGTAACCATTCTCCCCAGTGACATCTCCTCCCATGTATCAACAACTGTGTAGGGCATTCTCTCTCCTTTGGCAAGCCAAATGAATCAGGATTCTTGATGTTGTCCCAGATTGTGAGGTATGCCACAGATTTGTGTATCTCATATTTGAGGTAGTTCAGGGTTCGGCTACTAATCAGGGTAGGTTGGAGTTGCACATCTGATTTGAGGTTTGTAGGCTCTTCCAGTGAGACACTGAGCATGGGGTCGAAGGCAAATGACTCAACCAACAACTACCTTCCACTCAAGACAGGGTGTTTAGTTTGGGGGTAGGGAGATGCTCAAGCTCTCACAGTAGATCTAGAGAAACCAAATCTTCAAGGAAGAAGCAAAAGAAGTATAATCGAAGTGAAGACAAGATAGAGTAGCACTTCGACTGGGCAAAGACTAGTTTGGATGGGGGATGAAGGGTAAAAGGATGTAAAGGGTAGGTGATGGGGAGGATCGGAATGTGGTAGAGGATGGGTAGAAGATGAGGGGGAGGATTACAGATGAGGGAGAGAGGATGTATGGGTGCCCTGTGGTGATACGCCAAAAAATACATGAAACGAAACTGGGGATGGGCAGAAGTGGATGGTAATACACTGCTTGAATAAGTGCAGCTACCTCTGAAGACAAACTAAGTGCAAGACGAAGGTGAAAACAAAACTGGCTTGGAATCGAAGAAGACTTAGTACGCCTCCACAAGGTACTGCACAATACGACAAGCAACTATATGAACACACCTCCACAAGTACAGTGCTATACAACAAGTGGAACGTTTGGTATGTAAAAACTGAGCACTGAGAAGACGAAGTTAAGCAGCTCAAGGGGTATGACGCCTCCCACTGAAGATGAACTGTAGATGACTGCTTTCCACAGGAACAATACTCGTATTGCCATTGCACTGTATCTGTACAAAGGCGGTTACAAGGTAATCGAAGTGCGCTTTTATAGTCAGCCACACAATTAGTTTACTGAGTCCGTACACAGTTCATAGGTAATCATTGAGTGTTAGTAGGAGTCAGGGATTGTAAGTACATGCTGAATGCATCATCAATCACAGTCCAGACGAGATATTTCTCATCAGAGTAGTAAAATGAAGTCAGAAATCTGGTAAATGAACTGTTTTGTATAGTGAACGTATCCAAACGAAGGATAGTAAAGTCCAAGTGTGCTTCGATCAGCATGTTACCAACTGCGTTTATGGTAAAACTCTTGAGATTAAACTAAATGAAAGCTTTTGTCTTAAAGGGTACCTGTTTGGGAGTCATTCTAGTGGACAAGCTAGACAATTCATAGGTTCGATTGTGTATATAGTGAGGTTGCACTACTTCAATTAGAAGTGTGCAAAATGATGGGGTGCATGGCCAGGTGTTTACCTGCTGTATCACCAGTATTTTAATCTGCCCTTCCCAGTACAGATGAAGGCCTTTCAACTTTGCTCGTCTCTCCATCAACGCCTTCCAGGACATATAGTTCTTGCCATTGAACTTAGCATCCTCCAGCAACTCTTGGATAGTTGTATAGTTGCTGGGGTTCCCAATGGAGTTGTTAGTGTTGCTAGACATTGTTGAGACAGGGGTATGAGAGGGTGTAAAAGATATAGAAGCGAGGTATAAAGAGTCAAGGTCTTCGGGATTGATGATAGGGAATAGGTCTTCTGCTGTAGACATATAATGGTGTAATCAATGAGTCGAATATATTGTGTGCACAGATCAGGGTGTGGGGCCCATAACCTATAGAGAGTAAGTACACGTTAGTACATACAAAGGTACTGTAGTTAAATTAATCAGTATAAAGTATAATAAGAGAGAACGAAACAAATACACACCCCAGGAGTCACACAATGATAGTGGAGACAACTGGGGTGTTAACTACGGTATGGTCAGGTATATGTGAAGCAGGTGTAGACTACAGATCACAAGTAGGTACCTTGGAGAAAAGATAGGGAAAAAGAAGCGGATATTTCTTAAATAGGAATTGGCCCCTATCTAGGGACTCTCATTCTTGACAGTCTTCCTCTGGGCTAATGACGGACTGCAGAGGGAAAGAGGCGAGTCATTCTGAAAGCCCTACAGACAAGCATACCCCCCCCCTGCAGTCCAGCCGTCCTAGACTGTTTTTGTCAGCCTAGACTTGCCCGAACCAAATTTACATAGAGTACCAAATGCTGTGTACAGTCCAAGAATAAGTTACTAGAATGTCATTGGCGTAAACATAAGATACATTAGATGAATGACATATAATTATCAGAACAGTGGTATTTGCTCGACTGAGCCAAAGAAAGATATGAAAAAGACACATACAGTGGCCAAAAAAATTGTCCACATGTTTGGCACTTTTGGAAAGATTGCTGATTTAAGAGCTATTGAGCAGAAATCTCAAAACATGGCTGGTGATAGCAAGAAAGCCTTTGATTAGAGCTACAATGATCTGTCTGTTTTGTCTTATGTGGCCAAATATCTGTGGAGTTATGATTGATTTAAAACTGTATGTCATTTGGACAATTTTTTGAGTTGCCACTTCAAAATCATTATTGCAATAACCTGATGTGTTATACATGATGTCATGGGTGGAGCTGTACAGTAATGTAATGTATACACTACAATGATGTCATAGCTGCCAGCTGGAGCATACATAGCAACATACAGATGCTCTACAGCCTCTATGAAAATCATGGGGTCCCTCATATCAGCTCAGAAAGACAATCTCTACTCTCTCCTCTTAACTGCCTCTCCATCTGCAAAAGTTGCAACTCAGACTGGAGTATGGAAGCCAAGAGTTGCTTTTGTGGCTTAAAAGACAAATACAGACAATGAGAACAATACAGCAGGGTGTCCTAGGAGGCTCTCTACTACTTGTGAAGAGGTTAGATTGGAAAAAAATCCATTCTGGTAAAGCCAGATTGCTACACAAGTGGCCTGAAACATCAAGGCTCTTCTTGGACAACCTGTCCCAACCTATAACAGCCAAAACATTCCTGAAAATGTCTTGTGGCGATCTCCAAAACACAGAACAAGTGCAAACTTACAGTGACTTGCAGCAAGGCTCACTTGAAGTTTGCACAGATGTAAAAAGACTGGGCTGTAGAAGGCTAGAAGTGGGTTATTTTCTCAGATAAGACCAAAACCAATTATTTTGGGGCAAATATGCCCCAGCATGTGTGAGAAAAGAGAGATAAATTCATGGTACAGCAAGATGTGACAGAAATGATGACATTTGAGAGAGAAAATGACATGATGGGGTAGGGTATGGGGCAACAGTAAGCAGTAAAAATGGTCCAGATGAAGGGGAAGATAGATTGCAAACACTATATGACCATCTTAAGTAACAAAATCCTGGAAAGCATTAATAATATGGGAGTTGATCCAGAGGTGGCCATTTTTCAGCTGGGTATTAACTTTCTAAAGTGCTATATCCAATGGTTTCCTTTATCAGAACATGTCTCTCTACCTATAAAAGCAACACTCTGCTTTCATACTTCAGTCTGAGCTGAAATTTTGATAGAGGGAGGGGCAGTTTGGAGGAGAGAGTAGAGATTGTCTTTCTGGGCTGATATGAGGGACCCCATGATTTTCATAGAAGCTGTAGAGCATCTGTATGTTGCTATGTATGCTCCAGCTGGCAGCTATGACATCATTGTGGTGTATACATCACATTACTGTACAGCTCCACCAATGACATCATGTATAACACATCAGGTTATTGCAATAATGATTTTGAAGTGGCAACTCAAAAAATTGTCCAAATGACATACAATTTTAAATCAATCATAACTCCACAGATATGTGGCCAAATAAGACAAAACAGACAGATTATTGTAGCTCTAATCAAAGGCTTTCTTGATACCACCAGCCATGTTTTGAGATTTCTGCTCAATAGCTCTTAAATCAGCAATCTTTCCAAAAGTGCCAAACATGTGGACAATTTTTTTGGCCACTGTATAGGAGACAGATTGAGAACCAAATTAGGGAGGGATGGGAGGGCCAAAGAATTGGGACGATGCTAAATAGAATAGCTGATAGTAGTCAGGATCTTTGAATGGATTGATAGCTTCTATGAGAAATGGCATCTTACCTCAGAAAATTTCGTGGATAGGCAGATGTCAGAATATATACTTGTAGTACCGGTATAATCCACGAAAGTTTCTGAGTAATAATGTCAGAAAAGATAATAAGGCAGTCAGGCAGATGTACACACCAAAAAATTTCGAGTGAGAAGCTGGCAGGCAGGCAGATAGAGTCTAAACTCTGTTGACGACGCTTTGGAGGATTCTTATGATCCAAGAGCATCCGCTGAAACTACAGCACTCTCAGTCATACTCCTAAGCGTCTGGATGGCAGGGAATCAAATGAATTTGAAATCCGATCGTTGATTGGATTTATGAATCAAACAGAAGTAAATGGCAGTGGATGTATCTGGAAAGGAACTCACGTACTCCGAATCGGAGGTCTCCAAAGCGGTAGACTGCTGTGTCAAATTGTAACCCAAACCAAGACAACTGGAAGGTGGAAATGATCGGATACCGCCAGTCCACACAGGAATGTAGTGAGACAGGGGTAGCGTCATGTTGATGAAGATGCTGGTGTTGACACGTACCCAGGTGTCGGTGGACAACGCAGGTATGTGAGATGTGTTGAGATGATTGGAGTAGGTGAAGATGAGTGAGCAATGGGGTGAGATTAGGTGGGAATGGTTGAGAGAGGTAGGGGGTTGTCTCGGATGCGAGATGAGACAGGGAGTAGTGTTGATGATGATGAAGATGCTGGTGTTCACGCGTACCCAGATGTCGGTGTACAATACAGGTATATGAGATGTGCCGGGATGATTGGAATAGATAAAGATGAATGACAGTGTGAGGTGAGGTTACAAGGCCCTTTTAAGGGACTTGTTCTTACAAACCAGCCATTTGTTGTGTGGCTATGCTGAAATGGTCCACCGGTTCGGTTATCTTTTTCACTCCAATCTGCTTTTCGGCAATTCCCGTATTGTACTGTTGCAGTACTTTTGCCGTTTGGCCGGAATTCAAACTCAGAGCTCAGTGGCATCACAGTTGACAGTCATTGCTTCAAAAGGCCTCGTATCCATGCCACGTGTCAGCGATGGCCCACATTTCCTCGTGGGAATGGTAGAGAGACAGAGAGATTTGGACTAGTCTCAGATATGAGACGTCGTTGAAGGCAAGGGAAACTCGCAGGTATGTGAGATGCGTTGAGATGATTGGAATTGGTGAAGATGAGAGAGCGATGGCGTGAGGTTAGGTGGGAATGGTTGAGAGAGTGAGGTTTGGGTTTGTCTCAGATGTGAGATGACGTTGAAATCTGTACACCAAGCAGGTCAGCATCAAGACGGTAATGACTACGCACCGTTTATTATGAGGCAGGTGCCGTCAATGTTGAGCTGGACATCGGCGACAGCAGAGATGATGGTGACAACAGCTAGTATGTACTCCAAGATCCAAATAGTGGGTCCATGTACTGCTACCACTCGTTACACTATTGTAGCTTTACGGGGTGTGTAGAAATCTCTCTCTCTCCATTGCCGGTTTAGAAAGTCGATAAACGCGCGAAAGCTGGGTTCGACTCCCAGCCAGGGAGCTGAGATCGGTTGGTAGTTTGTTCTTTTTTCATTCCTGGATCCTTTCGTTTCATTTCGTTTCGTTGTTCTATACAAGTTTAACAATACATTACTTATTTCCGAATGATTGAACATCGAGTAAGTCTGTGTCTCTGTTTAAGTATGCACAACCACCGCACCAACGTCCAACGCTAAACACTAGAATATAGCCTATGACACGTAGAAGTAAAAGACGCGCGTCAAAACCGGCTCAAGATCAACTCAACACAGCTCAAGGCGCGTCGTCGTGCTATTTCAAATGTACACGTCATAGTAATTCAATTGTTCCTTCCTGCCTCGCGGCCTCACTTGCCTTCCCGGACCCTACGAACTGACACAAGTAGATCTTACATGCGATACCTGCCAGATACCCGGGTATTCAAATTTCAAATTGAATTTGCAATCGAATCCCGAGTCGATGATCGTCGGCCACTCACTCGTTTGCCGTAAGTACCAGGTAGACGCGTTTTCAGTATCTCCCTGGTAGTATATCGGTTAGTACACGCGCCTGTCATTCATGAAAGCTGGCTTCGCCTTCCAGCCAGGGAGCTTATCAAACTTTGATTTGCTTTTTGTTTCTCTGAGCTCTGAGCATTTTCGTGTAAAGATACGGTTTTGATCGGTGCATAGCTTTTGGTTGATCGGCGGTGGTCGCCCTTTTGTCTCATCTCAGAAATCAGGTACAACCCATTGAATGCTCCCACCCACAACCCAATCATTGGCGGTGGTCTCTCATCTCAGAAATCAGGTACAACCCATTGGATGCTCCCACCCACAGCTCAATCATCGGCGGTGGTCTCTCATCTCAGAAATCAGGTACAACCCATTGGATGCTTCCATCCGCGGCCCAATCATGCGTCGAGTCACTCCCGGCAACTTCCAACACCTTATCGATTTCGGCTATTTCATGTCTCAGGGAACAGAGGAAACAATGTCATTCTCGCAACCACTAACCTGTGCCCTCATACTCTTTGCCACAGGCCGAGCAAATGCCAACGATACAACGCTCCTTTCTTACATCCGCAGATATCAATGGCATTCAGTTAACGCTTTTAATTCCATCTGCAGTTGAAGGACTTTGCTTCGGTAGGTCCAAAGTCCAAAGAACTTTGAAAGATCTCCCTACTCATTGCCTTGTTATCTAGGCATTGAGCTTTTGCTTACCATTTCTACCATCTTGCTGCTATGGTAGGCCTGTCCCAAACTTTTCTGACACAATTTCAAACATAGACCCAGTCAGCAAGGACTTCGACAGTCACCAATGCGATCTTTTCTGGTGGCTGCATGTACAATCATGCTTATAAGCTCAGCATGGCTTGCAGTGACAAACCAGATAACTTCCATAGTTCTGATCCAGGAGCTGGCATATCCATACAATTCTGTTCCAACCATGATTGTGACTGATGTGATGGGCATAGTACTGGCAAGAATTAGTGTGAGTTTCTCTGTGCTCTTCTAACTCCTCATCTGAATACTGAAGTATATGTGAACAGTATTTCCTTGGAGATATAATTGTGGTTTGGAGGGCATGGATCATTTTTCAAAGCGATACTATTCCCAGAGGGATTCTTCTTTTCTGTATTGCTCAATCATTAGGTAAGAATCTCTGCCATCCTTGATTTCTTTGATTGATTCTGTTATTTCTGAGTGTAGGCTGTAGTATATATGATGCACTAGTTGTCATCAGAGCTAGACTCGACGAAAACTTGGTATGTATATATCTCATTGATTTATCACAACCTGGCCTTATATTATGCAGGTAACAATTCAATCTAGCCGTGTGATACTGCCAGTATCACTTGTCTTCACCAGCCTTGCGGCAACTTTTCTGATTGCAAAGAAGACTTGGTAAGCAGACAGCAGACCGCTCTTTAGTTTCCAGCTTTAACTTCATTTCTCCACAGGCATTACAGACAAAGTATTAAAGTTCACCTTGGCAAATTCAATACAAAAAACCAAGTTGAGCAAATACTGCTACTCTTAGTACAGTCTGGTATAATCTATTGCATTCCCTGGGTGAATAACCATTTTTGCATTCTTGAACTTGAATGCTAATAACACTTTGATACCCAGATACTAGTCCTGCGTACTCCATTCAATCAGGAACATAGTGATTATTTAACCACCTACTTGAGTTTTATTATACCCCACATGGAAACGATCTACCCTACTGCAATCATCCTTATTTCCCACCTCTACAAGAACGATCAAGATTCCATTCTCGAGAGTCTTTCTCAACCTATGGAGTTTGCAGCTTCTGCTCCATCATCTACACAGGGACATGGCACTCAAGATGGAGAGAATGATATTCAGGAAGTTACTAGAGGAGACTCTGTGATGGTTTAATCTGTTCTACGAACATATGAACTATTTGGCACCCATATCTGGAAGCCGGATTTATTGTCTTTTCGGACGCATATCCGTAACTATGTCCGGATTCTTGATTCGAGGTCTTCTTGTATTTTAACAGCTTTGATACATAATATTTCTGCAGACCAATCAAATATACTAAAAAGGCATCCATATATAGCAACTTTCTGTTCAAATATCTAGCTTACGGATGCATCATCTTTTTGAACTTATATCTAGGCTCCAAATATATCTCATTTTCGTATACATATCCGGTCACCTATCCGTCGAGCGGATATTTTGGTCTTTTCGGTGCGTAAGACTAAGCACCGCATGAATATAGCCTAGGCCCTATGACACGTAAACGAACTCAAAGAAGTATGTAAAGACGCGTCAAAATCCAGCTCAAGACGCGTCCGAAGCTATTTCAAATGTACATCCTGCTGACTTGATCGGCGGTGGTTACATGGAGATATTATACCTACCATATTACCTACACTATTTCCAATTCACAATTGGAAATACTTGTTCCCTCCAGCCCACGGCCCCTTACCCGCCTCGCGGCCTCACTTGTCTTCCCTAGTAGGCCGAACGTATTCCGGCGTTTGTTCAACGCTATAACTGCCAGTTACACACTAAAATGAACATCTCCCTGGTAGTATATCGGTTAGTACACGCGCCTATCATTCATAAGTAGGCTCGTCTGTAGGGCTTTCGGTATTGCCTCGCTCACTCTCTTTCCTTACTGCTATGTTCTTCCAGTGCAGCAGGCATCCCTTTTCTGTGTCTGTGTTCGCATAGAGACCCACGTACCTGTCTCCGCGAGTCTGCGCCATCTTCAAGCATATTGTGGTTTGTATAGATCTTTCACTTGCTCTGTTTTCTTTCTTCTTCATTCGTTTTAATTACCCTTGTCTTTATTTCATGGTGGTTTTGTGTATCTTTTAGTTACTGTTTATCTCTCTCATATCTTTCTCATTCCTTTCTTTTGCTCAGTTTTACTTTTTTTCTCTAATTTCTAGTATCACTTTTCTCGCATTTCATTCTCTCTGACTCTCGTCTGTGTATTTACTACTGTCTGTGTATGTACCTCTGCCCATGCCTGGACTGTATCCTTCGCATTGAGACCCATGTCCTCTGTCTCTGCGCCGCCTTATAGAGCTTCAAGGTGGTAGACGGTCTACCCTGATCTTCTCCAGACTCCAGGACATTGCCCCTATTGTCCCGCTGAATCAGGAATTGGTTCCACGGTTAGCTACTTCGCGCGTCATTTATTGATGTAAAAGTCTCAGTAGCTAGTCCGGTAGCGGTCCCCGACTCTCTTTCAGAGAGAAGGGTCCAGTGTGGTCAAAACGTTTTTTCCTCTATCCTCGAAAGTATAGATCTAATTGCGAGCTACTGCTGAGCATTGGCCTTGATATATTGTATTTCTCCTCCTACTGATCTTTACTTATTATCCTTATACTATATAGAAAGCTGGGTTCGACTCCCAGCCAGGGAGCTGAGATCGGTTGGTAATTGTCCTTTTTTCATTCCTGGATCCTTTCGTATCCTTTTGTTTTGTTTTTCTATACAAGTTTGACAATACTTACTTACTCTGAATGACGCGATTGAACATCGAGTAAGTATGTAATTCTGTGTTTCTGTACATCTAATCTGCCAAGCACAGCATGAATGTCAAACAGTGCACGTAAAAGACGCGTCAAAATCAGCTCAAGATCAACTCAAGACGCGTCGTCGTGTTATTTGAAATGTACATGTAGTAATCCAATTGGAAATACCTGCCTCGCGGCCTCACTTGTCTTCCCGGGCCCTACGAACTGACACAAGTATCCCCCTATTCCAGTGTAGTGTAATGCGATACCTGCCAGATACCCGGGTACCCAGATACACGGCACGGAAAGATTACTTTTCAAATTTCAAATTGAATTTGCAATCGAATGATCGTCGGCCACTTACTCGTTTGCCGTATAACCGCCCAAGTACCAGGTAGACGTCCTTTTAGCATCTCCCTGGTAGTATATCGGTTTAGTACACGCGCCTGTCATCTATGAGGAGATCAACTAACGCGCGAAAGCTGGGTTCGACTCCCAGCCAGGGAGCTACCATGGGATGGAGTACTCTTTTTTGTTTCTCGCTTTTTCGTGGCTTTGATCGGTGGATAGCTTCTGGTTGATCGGCGGTTGTCCGCCCGTCTGTCTCATTTCAGAAATCAGGTACAGCCCATTGGATGCTCCCACCCACAGCCCAATCTTCCCGCGACGCGTCGAGTCGCTCCCGGCAACTCCCGACACCTGATCGATTTCGGCTATTTCAAGTCTCAGGTATTCCTTCTTCCTTCATCAACATGACCTGCACCCCCGACACCTTCCGTCCTCTCCTCAAACGCCTCGTCGAAACCCCCGAATACTTCTCCTCCTCCGACCTTGTTAACGCTCTCAACCACATCTTCACCCCCTCCGCACTCGAGCCTTCCCAAATCAGCGCTTTCTTGACAGCATTACATATCCACCGTGTAGAACGACGACCTGAATCGTTAGCTGCTGCTGCTCAAGTTTTGAGAGAGAGGAGTTTGAGATGTCAGATTGAGGGGTTGGGTGAGGATGGGGATTTTGTTTGTGATATTGTTGGGACGGGTGGGGACGGGTGGAATTTGTTTAATGTGAGTACGACGGCTGGGGTGGTTGCTGCTGGCGCGGGGGTTAGGGTTATTAAGGTGGGTGTCCTAGTCTTGTTGTCGTTCAGAGTCTAATGAGATGGGATGGTAGCACGGCTCAAGAGCATCAACATCCTCATCCGGCTCAGCCGATCTCCTTCAAGCACTTGGATGTATCTTTGTCGCTCCTCCTCCCATTCCAAACGATCCTGAAAAAGTAAAACCATCAACTTTGAAGCATTTCATACCAAAACCAGAGTTGTACTCGCCTAATCCTACTCCTCCGGATTCTCCTACAACGCCTACTCATTCTCAGTCTTCTTCCAACGACGAATCCTCCCCATCCAAACAAAAATACACCCCCCTCCCATCAATCCCATTCACGTTCATCCTCGCACCGCACTACCACCCCTCTCTAGCCTATATCGCTCCGTTCCGTCGTCAATTGCCTTTTAGAACGATGTTTAACATTCTTGGTCCGTTGATTAACCCAGCGAGGCCAAAGGGGATGGTGTTGGGTGAGTCTATTCTTTTCTTTCTCTCTTCTCTCCTTCACCTCTTTCTCTCCGTGTCTCGTCTTATCTTATCTTCTAACCCCCCCCCACAGGCATAGCCGAACCAGAACTAGGCTGGACATTTGCCCGTTCCCTCCGCGAAGGCGGAGTCGAGAGAGGACTCGTCGTATGTGGTGAAGAACGATTGGACGAGATTAGTTGTGCGGGTGGGACTTGGGTTTGGAGTGTTGGTGTTGATTTGGAGGAGGCGTTGGGATTAGGCGACCGGTCGTCTTCGTCCTCCAATGAGAATACGGAAACCCAAAACCAAGACTTGGACGCGAAAACCCAAACCCAACGCTTACGCGACCTAAAAGACTTGAGAAAAGAAGAACAAACCTTCCACGATTCCTCCGTATATGGGCCTATAACTGTAACCAAGATTAGGGTTACACCTAGTATGTTTGGGTTGCCTAGTCATCCGTTGAGTGAGGTGGTGGGTGGAAGTCCGGAGGAGAATGCGGAGGTGTTTAAGGGGATGTTACAAGGGAAGGGGGGTGAGTCGTTTTTCCCAGTCCTTGCGTCTTGCGTCTTATCTAACCCACTTTCTTTTCTTCTTCTTCTTCTTACTCTTACTTGTAGATTCAGATTCATCGAAAAACTCAGACCCAACCACCCCCACCCCCACCGTCGGCAGGATAGGCTCCAACCCAAACGCAAACCTAACCCCCTTTTTAAACTTCACCCTCCTCAACGCATCCGCACTTCTTGTAGTTTCGGGTGTTGCAAAGACGTTTAGGGAGGGAACGGAGATGGCTAGGGAGAGTGTGAGGAGTGGGAGGGCTTGGGAGGTTTTTGAGAGATTTAGGGAGGTTGGTGGGGGGGCTAGGGGGGGGAAGTGAGGGTGGGAGGATGATGAAAACAAGGTGTACAAAGAAAGTGTAGTAAAATCCTTTACGGTTGTGTATATGTGTACGACATACATACATACATACAACATATGTAGTATAACGTACACTGGATCCGAGTCTCTGACTGTAACTGTAGCTGTAACTTATTCCCTATCTAATAGCCCTATCTAATAACCCAATCCAATCCAATAATCTATCTATTTATTTACTGTTCTTTTTCGTTTTCGTTTTCTTTGTCACTGTCATTGTCAAGATATCAAAGTCAAATGCGTTCTATGTACAAGGTCCAACGTATACACCTACAGCTACTCGTTAGAACGGTATACATACTGTATTCCCATTTCAAATTCCAACTCTACGATAAAAAGTCGATCGATCGGCCAACGATCGTCGGTTCCTTCCTTATGTTGTTCCCTCCCGTCCTAGCCTTTAAGAGTCCCCAAGGCCCAAGTCTTCCCTCGCTATGCGCCATGAATGATGAATGCGTGACGGGGTATACACCAGGTACACAGCGTAGTTAACATCTCCCTGGTAGTATATCGGTTTAGTACACGCGCCTGTCATCCGACGGAAGTCTTGACGCGCGAAAGCTGGGTTCGACTCCCAGCCAGGGAGCTTTCTAGCCTCAGTTTTTGCTCTTTAGATCTTGTCTAAACCTCCAAACTTTTATCAGACTTTTTATCGTTGAAATCTTTCTCGACCACGTTTACTCGCACGCGCTCACTAGTACCTTGTACTTACTGATATATAAGTACTGGATCATGTACTTGGCACACATTACCACCTCTGAATCTAGCAAGGACAACGTGCTATACTTACTTACTTATTTATATGAGTTTGTAAGAGGGCCCGGGATGGAGGATCGAGATCAAGAGGTGGGGAATCCGAACTGGAAATTGCCAATTTCCGATCGATTGTCGGTTCCTTCCTCAAGTTGCTCCTCCCGCCCTTCCTGACTCCTAAGCAGAGAGGAAATGTCTTCCCATCTTCGAACCCTCTCTTCCTCTACGCCATGAATACATTGCATGATGGGCTACATACCAACTACCAAGTACACACACACTACTTTAACATCTCCCTGGTAGTATATCGGTTTAGTACACGCGCCTGTCATTCATCAATTTGACTGAGATCAATGTTGACGCGCGAAAGCTGGGTTCGACTCCCAGCCAGGGAGCTATCTTGCCTGAGGTAAACTCCTCCGTTTTTGCTCAGGTTTTATTTTTTACCTTTTCACCTTTTTAAGAAAGACTACGAAAGGGCAGGCGGGAGAGGGAATTACAGTACACACCGTCGGTACCGACGATCCTCGATCAGTCATCCGTCGATCGCCTTCAAATTTCAAATTACTATGAGCGGAATCAAACGCGACCAGGTGACCATTTGGAAATTGGCATTGACGCGTCGACATGTCGTCGTCGGTACTGTAGCCTGTGGACTCACTCATGAGCTTGAGGAGTCTCAGTCTGAATTTGTCAATCTCTCCTCTGATTGTACTAAATGTAACTTGTCATATTCTCTGTCTAATACTAATAAGAGTTTCTGCGTTCTCTCTCTTCCTCGGACTTCGTTTGCGTCTCTAGACCTAGTACAACCAAAGTACAACGGAGGGTCGAGACTTGACAGAGGGACACGTCTACACTCGCCTCCTACAAGCCTCCTGTCCTCTTTCAGGCTGCTTTGAGGCATACGGCAGTCGGCTTGATCATATTTCTGTCCAACTGCGCTTTCTATCTTCTAGACTTTTATCTTCTATCTGTCGTGACCAATTCATGACTTTTAGGTTGTGTACTTACCAGTCTTCGACAACATCACCTCCGTGTAATATCTTACTACTTGATTAGTATGTATACAGTGTCAATACTTACAAAAAATTTGACAAAATCACAATTTTTTCACTCCAAAACTAAAACCGCATACATATCTGTCTTATCTGCTCCCTTTCGTCAAGAGTCCGAAGTTGGGGAGGGGATTGTGTGCGCACTCGCACTCGCCACGCGCTAAGAATAATAGTAACTATTTAGAGTCTGGACATGGAGCTCTCCGAATCCTTCTCCATCACACCTTCCACTTCTATTTAATAATACCCATCGTGCACACTGAAGGCAAGCCCACTCTGTTGGCGTCGCCTCCATCAGTGGCTATTACCTTGGCATTTGGTTGAAAAAAAAAAATAGGCGCTACTATTGTATACATCGAGATCTACAACTGAATCGAACATTCCAAGTCTCTTGAGATTTCTATTCTTAACAACCAATTAGAAGGAACTCACCTCGTTGCAAAGGGTTTTCATCATCCCGTCCTCTTGACACAACTCGAACAGCAGGCTGAGAGCATGCGTTCAGTGGGCCCGTCTCCAGTCCAACATGTTGACCATGACGCTGCTGAATATTTCCATTTCCATCTTGCCCAAAATGAATGGTTACTTCGGTGTTCGCAGCAAAAGTGATGTTTGAAAGTGAGATGTTGTAGTTGTAGGCAACACTGCTACGACTACGACTGTCATTGACATCACCACCAACGCTCCTCAGTGAAGAGCCATGGAATTCCGAGTGACGTGAGTGGTTGAACATCTGGATGGACATTTGAGTCGTGCGCGTTACTGTCTCGATAGGATTGGCGGCACTGACAGTATTGAAGGCAGCCTCAGAGTCAGCTGGAGCAGAGTCGACAGGCGTCGCATTGGCACTGGTATTAGCAGGTCCTGAACAGTGAACACCATTGGGTGAGTAAGTTTAAATGCGGAGCGGCATGGCAACAGTGCTGAATCAAGACAGACCTGCTCTTCGCTGACGACGCCGCCGAGCACCAGAAGGTGCAAAAGTCTCTACAGATGCTGCAGGGAGGTTGGAAGACGTAGGAGAAGGCATCGATGCCACGCTTCTAATATAATGTGTTGAAAAAATCAGCAGAGCACCCAGTCAAGATTTGGCCAAACGGATGCGAAAAGGACACCTACGAGGCTAAGTATACGAGGTTGAAAGGACTCTCAGGAGCAGTTCGAAGGGGCAGCTCGTTGGTGCAACGAGGTAGAAAGAAGAGTTAACAGTAGTTGGCGTCTAAGGCGACCGTCAGCACCAAACTGGCGCTTCTGTAGTGAATTGCGCTGGCAGTGGCATTCCCACCAAACCCTATATGGCCAGATATTTTTGAGCTCGATGCTGTCACTGTGTTGTATGCGAAAACAAAATCGCCAAAGGGGTTAGACCGGATGACGGTCAAAAGCAAATACTCTGAGTAACATGACTCGTATGTTTTTGCAGTCGTTGCACTTCTCCTATCCCTCTCGTTCATTTCCTGTCCTGCTCTTTCCACAACACCTCCCAAAAAAACCCATCGTTGAAGTCCAACGCCAAGCTAGCACGCATGCGTACATCCTAGGCGTCTATCTCTCATTCACAGAATTACACAAAGAGTTCGGATACGCTATAGGTTACCCAGGCAACCTCAATCGTCTGCTCTAGTACCAGTCGACAAAGTGCAAATTAGATTCCGTAAGTACTTATCCTTGATCTATCGACCAACGATCGTCGGTCCCATCTTCCCTCTTTAAGACAGACAATGCCAACAACCGTTCAAAGCCTCGATCGCATTCGGAGGAGAATTAGAGTTTATCGTGACATGAGGGGATCAAATAAATCGGCACTAAATAAATCAGCACTGTAGAATTGAATCGAGTTCCAATAATACTTCAGAATTAAGAAAAACTGTTTTAAAAGCTCAACGCTATCTACAAGATGCATCAGTACTACTTGACAATGAATATTGCTGAGGAGCCCATGAAGATGGAAGAGAGTTTCTGCGTACGCAACGTACATATCTATCCCTGTCCCTGTCCTCCCTGTCCCTGTCCCTGTCCCCCGGACCTCGTGTTAAACTAGCATCATAACAATAGCAATGATTCAACGGAAGTTCAGTGAAAGAAGCTGGGCTGAATATGGACTCTTCATCTGAAAAACAGTCAGATTCAGAGTCACTCGCAGACCCAGCCAGGATCGTTTGGACTTCGGCCTCTTCTCTTTTGTTGAGCCTCTTACTACGGATCTTGATATGATCCAGGGCACCTACAGTCCCCAAACAATCAGTAGTATGAAACTTGAGTGAAGAGCTAGTGATTTGTGATGTGTATTCGTATTTTTCTGTCTCCGATTCGGATTCCAATTCCTCTAGACAAAGGTCGGAGAAATCTGGAAAATGGCTTGGTGTGAGAAGATTGCTTGGTAATTAATAAGATGAAATCAAATCTACTCACCCCCTCTGGAATAATTTGGATTCCATATGAATGCTGGTAGTCCTTGTTCCAGGCTGTAAGTATTGGAATGTGGGTCATGTCCAAGACTTTTCTGGTAGTCCTGAATAGCTAGGGATAAGGGTGGATGAAAAACACATTGATCCACAACCACTTCTAGCTCCAATCCAGGAAGCCCAAGAAGTTTCCCAGTTGTGCATGAAATTCTTTCAGAACCCAAGTCATCAAAAGACCAGTAAGGAGATTGTTGCTTGGTGAAAAATGTTGGCTGTGTCACTCCTTGCACCTGCTGAGGGGGTGGAAGGAAGAGAAAGACATTGCCCTGTGGCAGAAAATCAACAGTGTCTGGGGAGTAATCTGTTTCAAGGTCAAAGTAGCAGATTATCTGCTCAACAAAATCTGCCAAAGGTTGAGTTAATGAATACTTTGACATAATTTCCACTAAGAAGCACATACAGAAGTCTTCATAGTCAGAAGGATCCACTCCCATCTGCTCAAAGATATATGTTGCTTGTGCTAGCCAGGCAGATCTTATTTTGGTATCTATAAGAAAATCCCATCCAAAGTACTCGCGTGTATTGATGTTTCGAGCATCTTTGTAAGAGAATCTGAACTATTGTAAGAAGGATGCCAGAAGAAGCTGAAGGGATAGCTTGCCGAGTCCAACCGTCATCCAGCACATCATGTTGATGGTAATAACTAAATGGGGAACGATAGTAAAAGTATCCCGCTCCACTGGGAATTGGGATGCAGCCAAGTGGCTCTGGTGAGCACTTCCAGTATAGGGCTGCTAAGGATATCATTGAGGTGTTGTGGGGCTTGAATTTGTAATCCTGGCGAAAGGCCATGCGAGAGAGAAAATCATGAAAATTCTTTCCTTTGCCCTGCTTCAGCAGAAGCTGGTCGATATAGGCAATGATTTCTTCGGAGGTCCGAAGGTGAGGTAGAAATATATCAGCGGTAACACTATCTCCTGGCACCGGTTCCCATGTGTAGTAGAACCAGAGCTGAGGAACATTGAAATCATCCTGAATGTTGGGCCCATAGCATAATGCCCCATTTGAAGGGTAGAGCCACACAGATGAATATGGTACACCCCTGTATTTGTATTTCTCGGCTATCTGCATTTCAGCAAGAAAAACATACACTTCAATGAAGCAACTCACCACTGCGCGGATCAAGGGATTTTAATCTTATTTCTTTCAATCCTTGTTTTCCAGTTTGCTGGATCAATGACAATGTCCCCTCGGTATTAGTTACAGTTCGAAAATCGAGGACTGATAGGGGCACACCAAGCGATGTAATAGATAACAGCGAACGATAGGTGGAGCTGAGTTGAATACTTCATGGATTGGCAAGTGGTCTGTTACTTAGAGATTAGTGTCTCAGAAATTAAGAATCAGAAAAGAAATGGAACCTTCATAGTGAAATATCAATGATGGAGATTGTTTTGACCGAGTGAAAGCATACAACTGCAGAGTGCTTGTTTCACTTTAAATGCAGAAATCAGTATTGCAGTGAATCATGAGATAGGCAATACAGTTTCACCGGATCTGAGAAAATCTTTGGAGATCTCTGAACCATTTCTGGTGTCCTAGTAATCAGTATATGAAGCCACCGTGTATAATCACGAAGGTTACCTTAGCCGCGCTCTTTCCCTCGTATGAAATGGCAATGAATTTTCTATCTGAGACCTTTTTGGGCGCCAGCGTGATGACTTGTATCTTCAACCCCTGATTTCTACGGCGGCGCACTGTCCCAGTGGGATACCGGTCCTTGATATCCTTGATAGGGTTACTGATTGAATGTAATATGAACATATCACCTCTGCGATATTCCTCGAACTGCAAGATTTGAGGTCAATGGCTTTATCGAACCAAATTCCACAGCCAAGCTCACATCCTCCAATATCGATCGCAGACGAAGCCGTTTCTCTCGTGATCCTGCGTCCGACTCCTCCCACTCAGTCTCATCTTCAGCGCTACGTTTTCCCGTATAATTCTTCCGCACGATAGTACCGTAATTTTGAACAACAATGCTGGATTCAGAAATGGAGACGTTCTGAGCTTGGTGAAAAAGCTCCATATCTGAAGTGACTACAGTGCGATGTTGGAAGAGAAGAGGTTCGAGGAAAGAAAGGAGGGCAGTGTCTCTAAATCCACAGCGATTGTTATAACCATCTAAAATTATATTGCGGCGACTCATCAGTATTTTGACAGATTACTAGTGGACTGGTCCACTGGTGCTGCAAGCCAACTGACTGGTGGAAATTTTATTCACCTCTGTTTGGGTACTTAACAGCACTTGTAGAGTACGAGATGTAAGTAGAAACTACCTATGATATCACCGTAGCTATCGCAAACAGGTGGCGCAATAATTATTAAGTAGCGGCGGCTACGCGTCGGCCGGTCGTCGGGGGCGTCGGGAGGTGCCGAACGCTGTCCCTGACAACGATGAGAACATTAGCCGGTGTCGGAAATGACTTTCGGATCATTACTGACCATGTGCTCACCTTTGGCAATGTTGCTGGGCCCTTCCTCGACAATGATGATGCCCAAACGACGTCGACAAGCACTCAACTGGTGGAGAAAAATACTTGTCTGGTGGAAATGGGGGGTCTACTGGTTTCAACTGGTGCTCTGCCAAATTTTGGCCCTACCAGTTGAAACCAGTAATCTGTCAAAATACTGATGGATGCCTGCAGAAGATCATTGTTAACTGCAAGTGACCTCATCGATGGTTTCCTGGAGAACCCGTTGATGGATAGTTTGAAGGTTGGGAGGGATCTTCATTGTACAGGCTCTGAGTTATTCGGAGTGTTTCAGAGTATAGACTCAGACTGATACAGGAAGAAATCCCGGAGTTTAATGAAAAATTCGAAGGCGCCAAGCATCACAGTTCCCATCATTCCCGCCGCAGCTGCTCATGCGTTTCTCGTAGATCATAACGCAGAATCAGACGAGTGACTTCTGAGGCCTGAGGGTTGACAATGTCAATGTATCGCCAATGACCGTTCAATTGCACTCGGAGGATTGGACTCGGTTCTCAGTTTATGAGGTCTGAGGTGATCCCAGTTGAAGGATTTGTCGACAGAGTCCCCGTTAAACAGTCCACTGTGTCGGGGAGCAAGACTGGAACTGGTTCACCGGCCCATTCGGGGTTTGGTGCCTCGGGAACGGAACGGTAGAGCGTTGGTCGTCGGTGCGTAGGTAGTGAAGAAATCAAGATCGAAGGCGTAAAACGGGTAGACTAGCATAGAAGGAGTAGACCCAAACGATCTAGATGCGGGGAATTGGAAATTGGACGATGGTATTTCCAATCTCACCTACAACTGAGACACGATCGATCGATCAACGATATCGATCGTCGGGCACCCTCATCTTCTTCTCCTCCCGTCCTTCCTTCCTGTTTTTCCTCTCCTCTACCTTCTCATACCTCGAGCTCCTCCTTCATAATCCTAATCCTAATCCTTCAAGATTCAAGCCTCATGTCGTCAAACCTGAACTGTATGATACGGTTTGATACCAGGTACACATCACTTAGTTTAACATCTCCCTGGTAGTATGTATATCAGTTTAGTACACACGCTTGTAATTTGAATTGATATCTATCTATCTATCCAACATTGACGCGCGAAAGCTGGGTTCGACTCCCAGCCTGCTTGACGCAGATTGTTTACAAAAAAAAAGGAGTAAGTCTATCACCCAGGATAATGACCACCGCAGGGGTCGAACCTGCAATCTCCTGATTCGTAGTCAGACGCGATGCCATTTCGCCAGGCGGCCATACCAATTTTTGGGAATGAATCCACAATTCAGAAGCAAAGAGGGAAGATAGGAACGGCGGGAGAGAGGGAACTGAGCCGACGATCGATCGATCGGACGACAATACATGAAATTGGAAATACGGACGGACTCGACGAGTCTTCGGTTCTGTAGTCTACAGCGCAGGTTGATATAAACCAGATTGTTGAACCTGACAGATGAGAGCTAGCTCTCAATTAAGGGGAAATTCAAGTGAGAAGCAATAAAGTAGCACTAGTAATAGGTACATAGCACAGATTTCCTATATGGAGCCTAGGTGAAATCCTTTGGAACACTTCATTGATGGAACAACGCTTCCGGCTGGTTGTGTCGTTGGGGATATTTTGAACTACTACTACATCACCAAATAGGGTCATGTGCTGGCAGGCTTGTCGGGCTTTTCGCGGCTTTTTGGCTTGTCGCGACGATTTTTGCACTAAAAATGGTATTTCTCGGTGCGTCCCCTGCACTCACTATGTCGAGTTAGTACTTTCAAAGGCTTCCTTACGATATAAAAAAGTGTTTTGAAGAAATGAGAGGTGGATTCATCGATTGCATAAAGCGCTGTGCTTGCCGAACTTTTGAGCTTGCGGGAAAATTGACGTGGCTGGTCACTGGCGAGCTTGTTTCAGCTTTTTCGCTTGTGCAAGCGCCCACAAGCGGCCGGTTTCCTGATGTAATTTAAACCCTACAATTATCAAAAAATCCCCTCTCTCTTTCGTTGCACCTCCAGCTTCACGACGTTCTGGCAGTATACTGACTCTGGCCCTAATCCTGGAGGTTAGGACGTGTTTAATGGTGATGCCAGCGAGTCTGGGAAGGTGATCGTGTAGTACTAAGAAAACGTCGATCTTCTGTGTACCAGGATGGCGAAGGGGTCCTGAGATTTTATTGACGAGGCGAGTATTAGTTTGTCGATGATTCGGAGGCATAAATAATCCAAATGTTGACTGAACTTTGTACTATATCGAGCGAGGAGCAGAAGGGCGCGGCTTTCGGCTTTCTCCGAAACCCGTTGCGTGTCCTTCCATATCTGGATCTTTTGTTCTTTCTTAACAACGACCACGAGGCTATCATCAATTTTAGCAAGATGATGGACCCACAAACGTCAAGACAATTATATTCTATACCCATTCTCATCTCAAGGACATCGAATACATTCAGAAAACAACAAAACGGCGGGTCTTTATTGTCGGCAGCTTTGACGACAGACGATTCACTAGTGATATGTTTGGCGGCAGGTAAGTGTTGGATACCTTACGGAAAGGCTGTGTTTGTCTTTTCTTTTGGACTAGATATTGTACAGAATGTGTTGTCAAGTGCATGTTCGATTGAATACATCCCGACGGAGAGTATGCAAAGGCTAATTGTTCGTAAGTAGAGGTCTCCCGACGTCGTTGTACTTCGTTTCACGCCTTGTTCGTCTTGTTATATCCGTCGCTATCGACGAGGCTCATTCAACTTCAACTCTTGTTCTTTTTGTTGAGAGATATTAATGTCCAATGGCAAAGTGCTGGTATAATAATCGCGATGCTTTGGCCTGTGGATCAGCAAGCTCCCTCGAGACGCTTTGACCGAACGAAGTTCGACATAACATTTACTACTTCTTTCTCAAACTGTCTCCACGTTCTCGATCAAGTCACACTCTATACATTCGTCAATAACGACCGATGGCTTATTGCGCGTACATTCAGTGTTCCGCTCCCAGTTCATCATCACATCTTTCATCGCATCCTTCATCGCATTCTTCGTGTTTTGGCTCTGGCTTCATTCAGGGACAAGCGCCCAATTACGGGTACCATTCCAATAATTCATCATCATCCTCTCTTCTCGATCCGATGATGTCGTCGATGTGGACGTCCGTTCCACCAGATTTCTGTCAAAACAGAGTCAACAAGGAGTCTCTTGCCTCTCGGTTGAGGCAAGGACGATTACAAAATCTCCCAGGAGGGTTTCCGTTCCGGTATACGGTGGACCCTAGATCACCAAAATGCTGTTATGAGGGGGACAAAGGATATGGGAGAATATCTTTCGATTCATACGAGTTTCGCGAGGACTTACGGAGCACTGGGGGCAACACAACGAGGATTTCATTTGCGGCACCGTGCTCGAGCTCGCACCACAGCTGCTCAAGGTGCAACTCCTCGGCGGAGAGAGCGACGCATGACTATTTTTCTTGGAGGATTTATCTTGAGGGTAGCGATCCAAGGCTTCGGCGTTCAGATCCTTCCTCTTACCGTAATCCCGTTCCCGCTAACGTGAACGACGACCCACTTATCGCGGAAGTCCTCGTCTCCCCTACCGTGTTTCAAACTCGATACGGGAAGTTTATTCGGAGGGATCCAAGAGTTATCCTGAATGCCCTAGCTACGTCGGTCGAGAGGAATCAGTCGGTGATAATATGTTTGGAGAGCCATAGCATTGGCAAAAGGAATTTGGCCAGGGAGACAGTGGATATGCTTGGAGGAAAATGGAAACCGTCTATTCCTGGGTCTGGGAAGGACAATATCGTGTATTTGGGAAGTGGGGTAGAGGGGGAATACGAACTATTATATGTGACAACTGCGAAGTGAAAGTTATTTGATACATTAGACAGCCAGAGTTTTTCGATACGAATCTGTAGATTATTTCGTTATAATACCTAGTCCTCTTTGATGCATCTCTGGTCTGAAAGACATAGTGATTCTAGCGTACGGGATCACATCAGTGCACCAAGTTCTGATACCCGTGATTGTACCCGAAGAATGAAGTTGAGGACGGATCAGAATCAAGAGAATCAACTATAGAGATAAATATGTGATTATACTCTCTTGTAGTGCTGGAGACCACTACTGTAGCGCTAGAGTAGTGGTCCGACTCCAACACTACGAGATAAGGAGAAGTACATAGCCACATCTAGCAGGCCGGTCAAGTCCGATTCACTTTTTAAAAAGGTTATTCAGTAGCTGAAGATCCATAAGACCAATCCCTTGTGCCGGCAGCCAAGCACAACTAATTGATTTTGAGCCAAGAAAAACCCGATGGCCACTTACACCCAACAGTGCCTCAGATCTATATCAATCTACTGGTATATATGCCACATACAGACAAGCTAAGGGCCTTTCGCTGTCAGACACCTCAACATCATACATCCAAATTCCGAAGCTCTTAGAAGCTTTCCTGGGATTGCGTTGCTTTCACCGGTGCACCAAGGACGAGTTTTTGCTTCTGAACTGACTGATCTTTTGGAAGGAGCATGAAAACTCTTCCTCTTACTCTCGTCTTGTTACTGGCCATCTGCTGTCCTTCTCTGGGAATTTTAAATAATGTCACTCTGGAAGAAACAAGCTCTCAAATCGTTTATGGTACTGGGCAGACCATTGGTAAGCAATAGTCTGTAATAGTTTTCTTTCTTGACTTATGGTCTCTATATTATCCAGGCTGGACCAAATATCAACATGGCACTCTTTATCATAATAATAGCCATGCTCAATCTTCTGATCCTGCTGCTACTGCAACACTGACATTCAGAGGTACTTATTCACTCATCCAGGCTGTCTTCCCGAACATTCTAAAATTTTCCATAGGGATCGCAGTCTATCACTACTCATCATTCTGGTCTCACAACATGTCGACCACCCTTCAGCTCGATGGGCAAGAAAAGATCACCTTGGATCTCACTGACACATCGGAGTTCACCAGGACCGGGGGATTAAGACTACTAAACTTAGTGACATCGTGTGGAGTCAGACAGATTTACCTGATGAGGAGCATACGCTTGTCATATCCTGCCCTACTGAATTGGTGGTTTGGCGTTGGTAGATGCTATCGTGTAGGTGCCACATTCGTAGTTTTTCTTTTCCGGTGATAGCGATAGAGCTGATGTTTTGGACGTGAATGTAGGTATACAGAAAATAAAGCAGACGATCAACCAGTCTCTCCTTTGATGAATCATACAGTAAAGAGTCAGTAATTTGATTATGTGGAAGGAGGTGAGTTGTCGATTTAGCATTCCAACGAGTCTAGGGTGGCTCAGCATTTTTTTTTAGCTTGGGTTACTAATTCCAGTGATCCAAATCTCTACAGCGGTGGCTCAACATCAACTCAACATTTCTTTAGCTTGGTCTAAAAAGTCAAGTGATCCGAATAAATGCTTGCGAGAAGTCCGGGTAAGTACGTGCCTCGCTCCCATTCCAAAGGCAGTCGTGGCTTGTACTTACGTGGATGGGAGCTGCCAGCTGGCAGCAGATACAGCTTGATCGGAGAAGGTAAGTGTTCTGTGTTCAAGATTGCCGCTATATACCATTGATAATGGCAAGGATAGAGTAACTACATCTGTAACTTCAAGGTAACTTCGAGCGTCTCAGGCTGCCGTCCTTGCTACTCCTTCTACTAGTACGCAGCTGCAACATTGCAAAAAGCAGATAAAATCATAAATCAAAGTACTAGTTAACAAACGAGCTCGGGCGAGACCGTACTAGACAAATTAAATTTACAGAGTACCTTTTACATACATACTTCAAGTTAAAGGAGGTGGGGGATAACCCGAATGATGCGTCGGTTGTGATGGCGGAGAATGCGAATATTCAATGATGAGTAGGAGGCGCAGGAGTGCTGGTAGGATGAGTGGGCCTACCAGATCACATTCCATTATCCTGCTTAATCAAATCCGAAGCACGTTCCGCAACAGTGTATACGACGGCTTGGGTGTGGGCTTCTGGGATGATAGGCTGTTTTTGGTTTGTTCGTTAGTCAAAGAAGTATCGTATCAAATCCAGAATCCAAACTCAAACTCAAACTCACCAAAACACTAGCATCAACAACCCTCAACCCTTTCACTCCTCCAACTCTCAACCTCGGATCAACGACTCCATCTTCATACCCCGTCTTGATACTACCCATCCTCGCGCTTCCGACAGGGTGATGCACTGTATCTGCATGGGCTCGAATAAACGCTATCTTATCAGCGGTGGTTTTGGCAGAGGCGAAGGCGCCGAAGAGGGATTGGAGATAATCGTCCTTTGGGAGGTAGGGGAGGTGGGGGATTAGTACACATCCCATGCGGGAACACTTGAGAGTAAGGAGCCAACATACCTTTGTAAACTCATTCTCCTTCTTCCCACCCTTCGTCGTCGTAATATTCACCTCCACAAACGTCTGCGCGTCCGCGATCGCTTGAAGCATCGCCTGAACATCGAAATCTGTACCGAGGACATTGTAGTCGATGAGGGGTTGGGTGAAGGTGTCGGTGTTTGAGGAGGGGAGTTTTATGGTGCCGACTAGAACCAATATCAGCTATCAGCGTCGTAGGGTTAGGAAGAGACTCGAGTAACAGGTACGCACCACTCGTCGGACTAACAACCGCACATATAATACTCATAAAATGCCCCGCTGCCGGTAAAGGGTTCGTATCACTCGGTACAAACCCATCTACAAAAATCAACTCGATGTTGGGCGCACTGGGGCCTGAAGCGGGGTCGGGACGGGAGGGGGTGAAGAAGGTTTTGGGAAGGCGGAGAAGACCTATATATTATTACATATTAACCAACGTCAGTTAAATGCTCTCGTTCTTGGTCGGGAAACAATCCTCCCGCTGGTCGGACACTCACCCATCAAATTACCAGGACTCGCACTAAACAACCCTTCCTTCGTTGTGAGCCACTCAGTTAAATCCACATTCCGTAATGAACTATTTCTGAGGGCGTCGTCATAGGTTCGGTTGGAGTTGACGTTGTAAAAGATGGAAAGGAGAGGGTGATCTCGGACGTTTTTACCAACTTGGGGAGCATTCACTACCGTCTTACTCCCTAAATCCGCTTGGGGGCCTATTCCTGACAACAACAAAATCTGCGGGGTACCTGCGTTCATAGGATGAGAAGCCATTCGAAAAAGATGACGACAAGGTCAGGGTATGTATACCCACCAATAGTCCCAGCACTCAAAACAACCTCCTTACTCGCCTCAAACATCCTTTTCTTACCCCCCTTACTAATCGCAACCTCCACGGCCCTAAACACCGGAACCAAACCCTCCTGCGCGTTCTTCACCAACCTCGTCACCCTGGTATTAATCACCACATCGATATTCTTCCTATTCTGTAACGCAGGACGCAAATAAGACGTAGCAGCAGTCGACCTGGTCCCACCACCTGCAGTAACTTGGGTATACCCCAATCCGAGGGAGTTTCCTGTGTTCTTGTCGGTGGTGTAATTAAAGCGTTTGAGATTGGGGGAGGAAGATGACCCTAAAGCTTTGGCGGTAGTAATGAAACGTTGGTCGGGTTCGAGGTCGATATTGGGAAGGTTGACGTGGACAGGACCGTTCCCGTTGGAATGGGGAATTTGGTCGGGGGTGATGGTAGGATTGTCGGTTGGGGGGACGAGGGTTGAGACCTGGGTAGAAACATCAGATGATAAGTGTAGTTGAAGTGAGAAACGAAAACGCACCCTCTTAAAAAACTCCTGCATAGAAGGCCAACCCCATCCCGCATCGCCGGTTATAGAAGCGAGTTTGTTGTAGTAATCTTTAGAGCCGAGTGTCCAGGCCAAGTAGTCTGTTATGGTCAGGATAGGATAGGATAGGAAGAGTAGATAGCACTACCTACTTATAGCACTACTCCCTCCCAACACAAAACCCCTAGGAACCTTGATAGAACGCCCATTAAGTCCGGGTTGAGGAACAGTGGTATAGTTCCAGTCAACGGCAGTATTGGCAGCAAATGGAGCGAAAAAAGGGACTTGGACGTTGAGGTTGCCGGTGTCACTAAAAGAAAAGGACTATAAGAAAGACATGAAGAATAGGATGCAGCAACTCACTCAACACCAGCTTCAATCACCAAGATCTTCTTCGTAGGGTCTTCACTCAAACGACTTGCAACAACGCTACCGGCGGTTCCAGCTGTACGTCGTTAGTGTGTATTAAGTAATGCAGAAGACTCGAGCAAGTTGCAAATCTAACCTCCAATAACAATGAAGTCATAATTCTTAGACGGAAGGTCCGCAGGGTTGGTATACAAAGCAGCATGGACGGGAAGCACAGTGATGCTGGCGAGAGCCAACGCAGACAAGTGCTTCATAGTAGTAAATGCCTTGAGCCGGGGTCAATATCTGGTTTTATATGATGTCAGTGCCGAATCTCACGCCGAAAAGACAAGTATTGTACTGATGTGATGTATCAGTACAAAACTTGTCTATCAGTTCACTTTTCCGTCGAGCGGATATTTTTGTCTTTTTGGCATGTCTTCTATGTAGTCCTGACGGCGACAAGCTACGATCAAACAAGCCATCATGCATCATGATTTGATCCTGATTGCAAATCCGAGAACTTACGAGAAAGCACAAAAAGGTCAAATGCACAATGCGTCGAAGAGATATGAGCAGGGAGGGGCGGGAGCAAGTGAGGTATTTGCAATTCGCTCGTGACCCACCGACGATCAGATCATTTGCACCGATCAGAGCCAATTACTTAGAGGCGTTCTCGACGCGTCACTTCGCGTCAAAGTGGGTTGCATCTGGTGCTCGTCCGCCATTGACATGTATGGATACATATGTACAGTATGTAGGCAAGATATGACATATATTCACGAAAATTCCTTTTGCGTCCAAAGCTGGAATTTGAAAACCTGTTTGCATGTTACACTAGTCAGGCTATGAAACTAAAACAAAAAGAGGACTTGGACCTTGACGAGCTACTCCCTGGCTGGGAGTCGAACCCAGCTTTCGCGCGCACACACCAAAGGGGAGACTCTTCTCCCTTTTATGACAGGCGCGTGTACTAACCGATATACTACCAGGGAACTGCTTGACAAGTTCTGTTCCTCGTATCTATACGGTCTTGCACTCTCCAACGATAGCATTGGTTGGAATCATGTAGGTGGAAAGAGCTGAGCAAGAAGACCTTTAGAACGAAAGGGCGGGAGAAGGAAGTGATTACACCGACGATCATCGATCATCGATCACATTTAATTACAAGCAATTGGCAATTGCGGACTCAAACGCGACCAGATGACGAGACAAGACGAGACGCGTCGACACGTCTCAGTGACGGCCCTCCAGAGGTGCAGGTGCTGCCTTCAGCTTTTGAATGGATCTTTACAATTATAAGTATGAAAACCTTAATGTCAAGCAAGCTGCAAGCAGAGGCGAGTATAGTATCAGTATAGGGTTATAGCTAGTAACCGAGCGGAAGCAAAATGGAAAGTCTCCGGAGCCTGGGACATATTGATCGTTGTATACCAATGAAATCGAAATTGAAGCAGGTTAAAATGGTTACCAAAAAAGCGCAGAACCACAGGGATATTGACCACCGCAGGGGTCGAACCTGCAATCTCCTGATTATCGATTACATAATCGTAGTCAGACGCGATGCCATTTCGCCAGGCGGCCATACTCACTGGGACAAATACACTGGGTAGATCGGGTTTCACTCTAACGAAAAATTGGACACATAGATTGAAGATGCCAACGGAAACGACAACGGCAATAGCACGAGCGAGAGATGACGTGCCATGGAAGGTTCAAGGGGTAAAGATAGGATAGGATTCCCAAATGAACGGCTAGCATGAATGCAACAGAAAGATATTGGGGACAGACTATACAGCTACAACACTGTACACAGGGCCCGTTTCTCTAAACCACTATGATAATATCCCTGCCTCCAAGACAATCTCTTCACACCGCATCGCGATTCGCCGCCGAAGCATACAAGGGTAATACCAGAGAACCGAACAATAGTCCGAAAAATGTTTCCAGCGGTGAAGTATGTAACGACTCGGTTCTGGTTTTGCGACGACTGAGTACTGAGTACTGAGGCCTGGGGATCTACAAATTATGATTTAGAGTGGTAGACAGGAGAGGTGGGACGGAGAGCGTACCTGTCAACACCACCCAGCCCCAAACCGACTCATTGAAAAGATAATGGATAAGCGAGAGCGTAGCGTCACCGCCAGACGCCGGGCTTTTGTTGGGTTATCGGAATGACAAGTCCCACTTGCATGAAATGTTCGTGGTAAGAACGTTGAAAACCGTTCAGACCGATATATGGACACCAGACTAGTGACTCAACACAACCTGTACAGAAGCAAGAAAGCATAAAAAGACCCAAATTAGTCAAACACACTTTACGGGACAGAATCCAAACTCACCGTCTCACGAGTCACCGTCAACACTGCACCTCACTACACCTATGTACAGATCTCACCACCACCCGCTCCATCGCAATCTCAGACCTCACCGACACCAACAAATACCAGAAATTCCCCGGCCCTTACCCTTCTTAGTGTTATCCCCCTTGTTGAGCGCACCGTTGTCCCCAGCTCCACCGACGGACATCGTCTCCTTAGATTGTGGTTGTTGAGTAACTAATCCTGACGGAGCCGTTGGACTCGCGTCAACGCCAGTACTTGCGGTTCCACGTCCGACTCCGCTGGATCCACCAGGGAAGATAAGATTAGGGGGTATACCAAGGCCAAGCGGAGAGCCTGAGACTTGTGGGCCTTCTGCATAAGGTGGAGGATCTACATTAGCAATGTTCAGTACGCCCGAAAGCATGGATGTGGGTGTGGATTTGAATAGGAGCCCAACGTACCCGAAGTAGCTAGTAGTGAAGCTGGTATAAGAGGTTCTGATGGAATAGTCATCGTGATGACGGGTGGTTTGGAGGAGTTGGTGTAGGATGAGACTGGGGTTGAGGATTTTGGTTGGGGCATTGTGAAAGGAGGACGAGGAGATGCTGTCGGTCGGGAACGTGAGATACACTGGCTTTCACTTTTATATAAAAAAGTCTCACATAGGGGAGCTATGTGAGACATGCGTCTTGAACGGAGGATACGCTAGTGGCGGGATTAGCGCATTCTTGTTTTTGGTTTGTACATATCAACGTATGTAAGATCGATGAAAGTACATAGGAAGAGGAGAGGGATTCCGAAATCGTACCTCAGCTATAACGAAACTTTTTCCTTCCATAACGCATGTTGTTTTCATCTCTTCTCAGTCGGTTTTCCTGGTGGATTCGCGCCCTGTGCCGCTCATGATGAACCGTAACGTATGTAGTGCGCAAAACTTGTATGTACGCGAAGACGACAGACATCTTTCATGCATAAGTGAGTATACGTATAAAGCATCGGGAGAACATCTTAGGAAAGTTCTTACAAGGATAAATCAGCGTCAGCGTCAGGGCCAGGCTTCCAGGCTTCTTTAAAGGGGCATTTATGGACTTTGATAGCATGCTAAGGCCGACAAAACCTACGTAAGTATCCCAGACATTGAAGGCCAGAACTGAGAGAGTTCCATGAAGTAAAAGTTTGAGCTGTCTAGCGGAATTTGAGCGTTTTTTTTGGCATCTGGAGGGGTGATACACCCTTCAGAGCCTTGACCTGTGTTCCAGTATTGCTAGACTTTGCCCAATGATAGAAATGGTTGTTGGCAGTGGTGAGACGGAGAGTACAAGGCGCGCCAATATTGTACCCTTCCCACGCGTATCTCTTCTTCCAAACCTTCCGTTTGAACCAAATTGTATACTCTACAGCGCAACCTCTCAAAGATTTTACAAGCATCTCGGTATCTAGCTAGTATGGACAATCGTCTTTTGTAGAAGGTGTGTGCCAGACTCTGCGTATATGGTTCAAGAATTCGTATACTGAGTACTATGATGATAGTATGTCCTTGGAAACTCCATTTGAACGCTGTCGAGAGAGACGGTTCTAAGGCCAGGAGGTGATTGGATTTCGAGAGCTCTCCAGAGCCAGGGGGTGGTTGTCAGCCTGAAGCTCCTCCTTTTACCGGAACCCAAACTCGATCGTGAAACTCATTCACGCATGGCGTCTATGATACATGATACATAAGGTAGGCAACCACTACCGTCCCTGTTCATTTCTGTTTCTGGTTTTCAGACAGTCTTGCTTGCTTTTTGCTGAAAAAGTGTTGGAGAAACCTTGACTGACTCGCTTCGCTCTTTTGGTTGTTCTTTCAGGACGTATCAAGAACAAGAACCGCCTCGATTTATAGGACCGGCTCCTCTGTTCATTTCGCCCCTCGTTTTACTTTACTGTTGCAAATTGCATGCTTGGCCTTCAGCGCCAGCGCTAGCACCTGTCACTCTTTCCCTTCCCTCCTTCCTTCCTTCTTTTCTCTCTTTTTCCCTACGTCCCCCGGCTGGCACCGACAACTCAAAACTTCCAATCCAATCCAAGATCTAGAATCCAGAAAATGATGCATCCCAAAACCTCAGTATCGGCATGGACATTTCTTTCCCTCGTCCGTCTGAGTCTCGTCTTCCTCACGATGACTCAGTCTGTGTTTACCCTCCCAATCCCAGTCCCAGCTCACGTTCCATCACCACTCGCCTTCCAAACTCCAGTCCCAGCTCCCGTACCATTCAGAATTTCTCCTGCCGGTCTTCATGCATACCCCAGATCCAGATCCACAGACTTCCATGCTGTCATTGTTGAACGCCCTCACAGAGTCGCTGTTCAGCGTCTACGCCTGACACAGAGGGATGACGGCGGGTACACTGACGAAGACAGCGACAACGATGGAGATGATGGGAACGTGTCAGATAACAGCAACGACAGCGACGACAACTACAACGATGAGGATGAGGACGTGGACGTGTCCGGTGACCAAGACGAAGACGAGCAGGACGATGACCATGATGACGATTCTGAAGAAGATGGAGATGGAGATGGCGAGCGGGACCAAGAAGACGGCGACAGTGAATCTGACAACGACGACGATGAGGGCGCCAACTCCAACTCCGTGTCTATTTCTTCCCAAATCGGCGTCGGCTCTCCCTCTGCTAACTCTTCCTATTCCAAAGCTTCTTTCCAAGCCGCACCCGACATTAACGTCGCTGCCATCTACCAACTCGTTCAATCTGCTACTTCGAACCCTCTCAAGGCGTATGATTCTGCTGAGAAGGATTCGGATGGGGATGGGGACTCGATGGTTATGGTTTATGGGGACTTTTTGGAAGGGGCGGGAAAGGGACAGGTGAAAGCGATGAGTTTTATAGCGGATATGGACGTTGATTGTGATGGGTCTGATATTTGCGTGAGTACTTCTCCGTGGTGCCGTGCTTGTTTTTCATCTTCGCTTACCTTTTTCAATTTTTATCTTGTAGCCCAACGACCCGGATGGCCAGAGCCAAACTACCTACGGATCCCTCGACGCTTCTGCTGTTCCTTATTACGTCGTTCCTGAGGATCTCATCGGTGTGGGTGGAGGCTTCATTCAGCCGAATTCCCTAGGAGCGATTATCTGTGGTGGAAAAATGTTTTATGCAATTATGGGAGATACCAAGTATGTTATTTTGTTGGTTTTTTTCTTCGGCTCAAGCTTGGCTTGAGATCCAGGCATAATGCATTGGTCGGATTACTGACTGCCTTTGCTGGTTTTTCGTTTCATTTCGCTTCTTTTTCTTCAATTTCGATTTTGACAACCGTCAATAGCGGAAACACTCCCCAGCGTATTGGCGAAGGCTCCCTTCTTCTCGCACAAACATGTTTCCCTGATGCAGGTCTCGGTGGAGATAATGGACATACCGAGTTGGATGTTGCCTGTGAGTCTCTAGTTTTCTGATCACTCTCTAGAGTATCTTCGTCCCAGGCCCACTATGGTTCTTGGCCGTGGCCGTTATCTGAACTCGTTGGCTCCTTTTTGACTCCTTCCTCTCCCTCTCCTCCTTCATCTTCTCATTTTGTTATGTAACAGATCTCGTATTCGGATCCGTCGTTCCACCAGGGGTCCAAAAGTCCGCCATCGACATTGATGCGTTGAAGCGAAAGGGCGATAAGGTGCTTAGGGCGTTCCAGCAGAGGCATGGAGTGACTTCGTTGGGTTTGGGTTTGGGTTTGGGGTCGGGTTCGTTGTACTCGCAGTGATCGCGGTAAGTAGTAGGGAGGTACATTCTGCGCGTCAATGACATTGCCCAATAGGTACGCGCTCGGTACGCGTTCTATTCTCGAGTTTTTTTACCACTGGCTTTGCTTTGGGGTCGTCATGGATCCATTCAATTTCCAGGCTTGCCTGGAGCTTGACTATCGCACACACAGACTCTCTATCTCCTTCGTGTTTTGGTCGCTCTCCGTGGTTCTGTTGTACTTACTGGTATTACTGAAATTTCCATGTTCTGATTTGCTATCATCCAGTATCCAGTTGGTGTTTTTGTGTTAACGTTCTAGGTCACTGTCACCGTGTTGTATCCAATGTCCAGCGTTAAACATTAAACGCTCAGGCTGATGATTTTTTGCTCCGACGTCGATGTGCCTATATATCGGCAGTTACAGCCGTCGAGGACATCTGCAGTAACAAAGCAAGATACCGTCCTATAGCACCAATTTTCTTCCGTGAATGGATCCATTCATTGTAAGACCGATTCCTCAACGGTGCGCCAAGCCTCAGAACCATTGTCCTCCTAGTAGATCGACAATGCATCTGACTCCCTGCTGATTGCTTTCTTTCTCTGATCTCTCTCTCTCGGGATCAGGTTCCTGGAGAAACCTTATAGATCATCATTCGGTTTAGTAGCAGCCGCACCAGCTAGTGCATCAGCGGCTTCGTTCCCTACGTTTCCATTGTGGCCTTTGACCCATGTGATACTTGTGGGCACCCTATAGTTTGCTACCATTGCTTTTATAACCGCTACGTTCCTAACATTTATATGGCCTGTTTCTTCCATCTTTTTCAGGCTGCTCGTCAAGTGTGAGATCATATATCGTGATTCGTGGGTCAGTTTCAAGCATTAATGGATCTGCTTTTCGGACTAGTTCGGGTGCCACCTTCGCCGCCACTGGTTCTGCAGCCTGGTTCGATTGAATGATTGGTACGTTTTCAGTTTGCTTGGGTGAATCATTCAATCGAACCACATACTAATCAGTAATGTGGGAAATTTCTGGCGCGCTTTTCCACTGGTATCCACTGGTCCAGCCAAAATTGCTTTTTTGTATCATTTGTCCCTTACATCTGTACCAAACATCGAAACGTCTGTGTGATATAAGATATTATTGAAGGTAAATAGAAGGTGTATAATGGGAAAAAGCAGGGGATAGCTCTTACAGTGCGCATATTTCACCATTTTACTGGTGAGAATTTTGACCTGGCTGGTGAAATCCATTAGCCGAGCCGCTGGTGACTGGTACGCGCTGGCGCCCGCCAAATTTTGGCAGGCACCGGCGGACCATCATTTTGCCGCAATACTGATTTTAGTGTCCTGTTTCGGTTTTATACGGATATCAACCTACCGGGACGTACTGGTCCCGTGAGCTGAGATAGATAGATAAATAGCTGGTCAGCGAACCTGTCCAGTGTCCACTTGCACTCGCAATCACCCGCGGCCGTGAGATAGGAAGATAGGAAGATAGGATGAAATACGGTGCGCATGATGATTCTGAACTGCTCTAGCTGTTCGACGCTGCTCAACGTCCCTGCCTTACTGTCTCTGTAGTTCGTCTCGGAAACTCTGGTCTCAAAATCTCCAAAATCGTCTTGGGATGCATGTCATATGGTGATCGGAATTGGGAACCATGGGTCCTGGAGGAGGAGGAGGGTATGAAGCAGATTAAGGCTGCGTGCGTGTTTTTACAATGACACCTTGCTTTGATTAGCTTGCTTGCTTAAGTCGGTTTGCCGTCTGACTGGATGTATGGCATGCCAGTTACGACGCTGGAATCAACGCATTCGATACTGCCAATGTATACTCTAATGGACAGTCGGAAGTCATTCTCGGAAAGGCTATCAAGCAGCATAATTTGGATAGGGATAAGATTGTCGTGATGACCAAGGTTAGTGCTTCATCACTCTCGGTGAAACGAAGATACTTACAGACTCTTCGATTCTTCATACATCAAGCTTTTCTTCGCTGTTAAGAAAGGAAAGCGTATCCCTCCAGGTACTATAGATGTGGACAGCATTGGTTATGTCAATCAACATGGTTTAAGCCGCAAGGTGTGTCTATAATCGTCGTCTAGGAATCTTGCATTCCATGTCAGGCTGATGGCATGCATGCGTCTGTCTAGCATATCTTCGATTCTGTCAAACACAGCTTGGAACGTCTCCAACTCGACTATATCGACCTCTTGCAATGTACGTTCCCGTGATTTTCTCTGTTCTTTCTCCTAATCTAAATGGCCTGTAGGCCACAGATTCGACAACGACACTCCCATCGAAGAAACTATGCAAGCTCTCCATGATGTAGTTAAAGCAGGATATGTCAGGTACATCGGGATGTCTTCTTGTTATGCTTGGCAATGTAAGTAGGCGCATCATCCATTATTCTTCATTATCGTTCATTTTCGATGGGCTGATTTTGTCTCTCTGTATCAATGATAGTCCACGTCATGCAGAACTATGCCATCACCAACCATCTTACTCCATTCGTCTCTATGCAAAATCATTATTCGTTGGTCTATAGAGAGGAAGAGAGGGAGATGTTCCCTACTCTCAAGGTACGTTACATTTGTATTTCTCTTCAAAGTACCTCTCTCAATCTGTTGCTGCATCCTGAATATCAATTCGCCTTACGCTATGCAGCACTTTGGCGTAGGCTCAATCCCGTGGTCCCCACTCGGCCGGGGTGTCTTGACTCGTCCGTTGAGCCAGCAAACAAAGAGGGGCGAGGTTGATTTGTACGTTGTTCTAGCTTCGTATGCCGCCGTAAGCATGGTAGATTAATGAATCCTATGCCTTCAGCCGTATCCCATCATACACCTCTCAAGAATGTACAGGTCAGATCGTCAATCGGTGAGTAATGCGTAAACACATCCACCGACTCGAGTGCTGACATTCGTATGTATATCTCAGCGTCGAAGAACTCGCTAAGAAACGCAATCTCTCAATGGCTCAAATTGCTTTTGCTTGGGTCGCGGCCAAAGATGGTAAGTACATATGCATAATTTCTCACTGTATGAGCTTGGCAAAGAGTACTTACCTACTATATACCGTTCCATTCCACCAGGTGTAACCGCCCCAATTATCGGAACCACCTCGATGGAAAATTTGAATGAGCTTATCGGTGCGTTTGCTGTATAGTATCTGTCTGGGATTTTCTGACTCCCTGTTGATTGCTTTCGTTTCGCCTCGTTTGCTCTTTCTCTGATTTCTCTCTTGGCTGCTAGATGCCGCGGACATCACTCTAACCCCAGACGAGATCAAGTTCCTGGAGGAACCGTATAGACCTCAGCCTATCATTGGGCATTGAGCAATGGGAGGCATTCAATATATTGCTAGTGATTGCATTCAGGATTGAGTTTGCTTTCTAACCATGTAGCTGGGTCACTGGCTTGTCTGGCTGTGGCAGTTTACAACCTGACTATCGCACACACACACATACTCTCTCCTTCGTGTTTTGCTTTCATCGTCACTATAGCCTTAGGCTGACTAGTCTTGAACTTGAAGTGACGGCGGGGCGGGCAGTGAAAAAAAGAATCAAAAATGAACTCGCTGCGAAACAGTATTCGGGGTTTATCATGTGTATATAGAGTAAGAACAAGTATAACATACAGGTAGTAGGTCGCATATGGCAATAACATGGCAATAAGGCCAGGTGAAGCTCAGACGATGTAACGGAACCAAGAACACAAAAGACACTGAAAGACAACAAAAAAAAGACAAGCAACCAGGTCCCAGCATGGTCACTCAGGACTCGGAGTCTTCCCAACTCAAACCCGGATGCGGCTGCAGATCATCGAAAAACACTTGCAAACCCTCTTTCCCTAATTCCTCCAAATCGCGTCTCAAATTGTCGTACAACGCACCGGTGAGACGGGTGAGACGGAGTTTTTTGAGACAGGGGAATCCAAGAGGGAGATGAAAGGATACGGAAAAACCTGGTGCGAGGTTGCAGCTGCCTAGGCTGCCCGAAGTAGGATCACTACTAGCACTAGTACCAGTACCAGTAGCAGCGGCAACAACGACGTTACTAGATCCAGATCCAGATCCAGACCCTGGCGACGCCCAGGACTTTGCAGACCCACGGGTCCGGGACATCACCATACCCAGGAAATCCTCAGACGAGAATCTCGGGTACACCACTAAATCGAGGTGGGTTAGACGGGGAAGGAGTGCAGTTGCATTTGCAGGCAGCGTACGCGTGCTGGAGGTGGTCATGGATGTGGTCGTGGTCGTGGAAGGCTGAGATTGAAAGGCTGGATCAGCCATAGCCGAGTTCGGATTCGGGTTCGGATTCCGTGTCCCGTTATCATCTCCTCCAGCTCCCGCTCTCGATTCACTAGCTAGTGCTTCACTCCCGCTTCCCCTTCCCGTCGCCAGCGTTAAGGCCTCCACAACCTCCCCAGTAACCGTCTCCGTATCCGAACACGAACTCTCCTTCACCCTCAAATGCGTCAGCTCGTTCATACATTCCAACCTCAACAACTTGAGTAGCTGTTCTCCAGTCATATCGATCATCCACAAACCCAATCTCTTCAATTTCATACCAGTAGCGGTACCGGTACGACCATGGTTATGGCTTCGCTCCAACATCTCCATAAGAGGGTCTACGTCAAAACCCGATTCGTTTTCCTCGTTACCATTATCATCATCATAGTGGTGGAGGTTGACTGCGTCGCCCAAGGTAAGAGATTCAAGAGCGGGGAGGGTTAGAGCTTCAAGGACCTTTTCGTATGGGTGGATATCACCCTCGAGTGGTCCAAAGAAGGAATCCCACTCGATGAACAAATTCCTCAGGTTGCGAACAACGACCTTGGGCGTATCCTTTAGAGGGTCTTGAACCTGGCAGCAACAGAGAGAGAGATCGGTGAGGTTGGGGAGTTGTGCCAGAGTGAGCATCACACGTCTCGGTTCACTGTTTGTCAACTCGAGGGAACGGAGTGAACGGACAGAGCTGTTAATGGCTAGACCAAAGAAGTCTATGGACATGGAGCGTAGGTTGGGGACTCGGAGGGGTAGAGGAGATATCCGTTCTTCCACAAGGAATGGAGAGTCATCGACGTATAGATGCGCGTCTGGATCATTTGCGATATCCAGCCGAATCAAGTGAGGAAGGTCGGTGTAGGTAAGCTGCTGGAGGATCTCACTCTCGACAAATGGATGATAAATAGGTCCGAGGGAGACAGAGCCCCATCTAGACGCGTGTTGGAGTAGTTTATGTAGATTAGTGTCGGTTTCATATGGATACCAGCGGGTTTGCATAGCACTAGCATCCTCGAGGTGAAAATGCAAAGCAACGGGGTTGGATCGGGTAAGAAAGAGGTCGAGGAGTTGGGGTGGAGTGGTTCTCTGGTTGTAGCTGAGAATGATGTGGGACCATAATGAAGGGGTGGATTGGATTATCTTGCGCCAAGTACTGCATACCGAGGCTAGGGCCAAGGTGGGAATGTCCGAGATCCGCGTAGAACACAAGTCGTTGCCTACGAGGAGCACTGACAACCACGCGCTGGCGGCATCATTAACGGTACAGCAGACCTGGCGCATGATTTCGGTCATGACCTCCGTTGGGACTCTACGGATAGGAGATACCATGCATCGGAGGTCGAGGAGGTAGGTCTCTAACGCCTGCTTGTCCCTTTCGATCTTAGCAGTAGTGGAACGGAGATTATGGAGTTCCCTCCGATATCGTTCAATGTCCTCATCCCCTTCTTTGATAAGTTGACATATCATAGCGTATTCGGAGGATTGGGGTACATGACCAGAACGGATCTTCTCAACGTTGTCCACAGCACGAACACGAAGTTTGAGTTTGAGAGCGTGCCCGCATTGGTGGCAGAGAGTGGTAGACACGTATTGTCGGGCTGGAACGTTTTTGTGCTGCTGCTGCTCTTTCTTTGCGTATTCTTGACATTGGCATTTGTTTACCGGCTGTCGGTGGGATATTTAGTCGCGTAGGTTGAGAAAAGATGGAAAACTGAAAGGGAGACTCGCCGGGCTGTCAGAATCTGGCAAGGAGCTGGAGGAGGATGACATAGAACCCAATGCGTTGCGGGTGCCTGAGTAAAATATGTAAGTCCTTTTACCAGCAAATACACACGTCAAAGGGGTCGTACAATGAAAGCAAAGAGGAGTAGACTTGTACCCTAGGTTGGCGATGGTAGTCAAGGTGAAACAGAAACAAGAGGGAATTCAAATTGCGGAATTGGTAAATCGACGGCGGTCACGCTCTTTAGCCTTTCCTCCAATGCATCACCGGTCTTCTGTCCTTTGTCAACGTCTGTCCTTCACTTCAAGACCACTTCAAGGATCTATACTTGTCCTGAGTTCATTATACGTACTACTGCTAGTCCCACAGTGAGCAGGAAGGAGGATGAGTTTATTATAGGTTAAGTTGGACCAGGATATGATGCACCGACGGGAAGTATCGCAAGCTAGCGTAACCTACAGATACGCTTGCGTCCCCGGGACTCTGATACCTAACGAAGGAAGATCAGTAGTTGCCCATACGTCAGTGTCCGCCTTCGCCGCTATCCTCGGTACGCGTACTATTCTCGAGTTTTTTACCACTGACTTTGCTTTCGAGTCCGAGTCGTCGTGGAGTCATTCAATTTCCAAGCTTGCCTGGCTTTAGTTTACAAGCTGACTATCGCACTGGACCCGCACACTCTCTCCTCCGTATTCTGCTCGCTCTCCATGTTTCTGTTGCACTGTATCTTCATCGTCACTATAGCTTAGGTTGGCTAGTCCTTGAACTTGAATTGACGGCCGCGGGCATTGAAACAATGAAAAATGAACTCGCTGCGAAAACTATTCGGGGTCTATCATACATAGAGTAAGTACAACTATAATGGTACTGGATGAAATACAGTGGGTTATGCCGTTTGGTATCGTTGGATGAGAAAAGGTGAGGTACCGGCACGATAAAACGAACGGGGAGGGGACAATTTACTATTTAGGTAGTAAACATCCCAATCGTGATTGGGACGATAGGAAACCCGCATACGGCGATACTCGACTACAGGCTGGCTGAGGCTCAGACGGACCAAAAGGTAAGGGAACCAGGAACCCAAAAAAAAAAAAAACAGGTCCCGTCGCGGTCACTTGGCAGGACTTGGAGTCTGCTCAACTGTTCCAACTCGGACTCGGATGTGGTGGCAGATCATTAAAACACACTTCCAAACCCTCCTTCCCAATTCCTCCAAATCGCGTCTTAAACTGTCTCCTAACATCCTGGTGAGACGGGTGAGATGGAGCTTTTTGAGACGGGAGAATCCAAGAAGGAAACCGAAGGATGCGGAAGGACCTTGTCCGAGGCTTCCCGGAGTACTACCACTAGCACTAGCACCAGCAGCAGTAGCAGCAGCAACAACGTTGCTAGACCCAGATCCTGGCCCTGAAGACACCCGGGACATAACCATACCCAGGAAATCCTCAGACGAGAATCTCGGGTACACCACTAAATCGAGGTGGGTTAGACGGGGAAGGAGTGCATTTGCAGCAGTTGCAGCTGCAGGCACCGTACGAATGCTTGAGGTGGTCGTGGTCGCGGTCGGGGAAGGCTGAGGTTGAGGATGAGGTTGAGATTGTGATTGAACTGCATGAGCCATAGCCAAATTCGGATTCAGATTCGGATTGGATTCGGAGTCCTGTTATCATCTCCTCCAGAGGCTACAGCTCCCGTTCCACTGGCAGCTAATGCTTCACTCCCCCTCTCCCTCTTCAGCGTTAACGCCTCCACAACCTCCCCAGTAACCGTCTCCGTATACGAACACGAACTCTCCTTCACCTTCAAATGTGTTCATACACTCCAACTTCAACAACTTGAGTAACTGTTCTCCGGTCATTTCGGTCGTCCATAGTCCCAATTTCTTCAGTTTCAAACCGGTACCGGTATGACTATGTTTATAGCTTCGCTCCAACATCTCCATAAGCGGGTCTACGCAAAACCCTAGTACGCTGTCCTCGTTATCATCACCGTCATGGTGACTGTAGTGGTAGGTGCCGGCTGCGTCAACCAAGGCGAGGGATTCAAGAGCAGGAAGGGTTAGGGCTTTGAAAATCGATCTCGTTTCGTGTGGGAGGGTATCACCCTCGGGCCGCTCAGAGTCAAGATAGGAATAATCCCACTTGATGAACAATCCCACTCGATGAACAAATTCCTCAAGTTGGCAGCGACTCGGACGACCTTGGGTGCTCTACTTTAGTAGATCGTCAGGGTGTCTGTCTAGGAGAGACTAGACCTTGGGCATGTCCATTACAGAACGATCTTCAATCTGCCAGTGGCACTTATGACTCAAAACGGTTTTTAAAAGGGACAGTGACTATTTCTCTCGATCTGGCCTCAAATTGTCTAAAATATCGGGCGAGATGGGGAAGTTCCGAGGTGCCCGTTGCGGCCCAATTTGGCCGTATGAACTTTTCACTGGGAAGCTTCAACGCGGCGACCGTTGCACTTCTTCGACCAACAAACTCTTTGCAAGAGTGATGTAATGCCATTACTTACTTTAGGGCAGGTCGTGTCGTGAAGGCTACGCGTCCAAGTCGTTGAACTCGCGCATCAAAGCTGAGAAATTAGAATGACATTGTGTTCTCATTCAATTATCTACCAGGATTAGAATTTTGATCATCGGTAGACAATAGTCAGTAAATTCTCTTCCGACAGCAGCGATTCAGGGGACCTAAATCAAAGAATTCCCCTTCTTCGCCATACCAAAGGATGACATTCAGAATCAATCATCTCTTTCTATTCCTAATATCTCATCATAAATCTACTATACTATCCAATATTGTACTACGACTAGCCCGACCGTTCCTCCTCCTCAAACTCGAGACTGTTTCAAGTCCTAGATCACGACTTTCCGACCATGACATAGTGGGAACAAAATCAATATCAATCAACCTTTGAGAGGAGAGGATTCCTTCATCGACTGATTTATGAAGGTTGAGAAGCATACGCGACACCATTATCCCGGAGAGGTTGAGTGTGAACGTGAATAGGGGATCTGTGGTGTAGGCCTGTGGTTAGGAAGAGGCGGAGGAAATTCAACAAACAGAAGGCAAAATGAATGTTCTGAATACCTACCCCGGACGCCTAAGCCACAGAACTAAGTAAGTAGACACGCATGCGTATGGAAAAAGCTCGACTTACATAGTATGTTATTACATTCGCAAGCTCTCCGAGTAGCATGAATCTGGTATATCCGTACATCTGAGTAGTTGAAGACGACAATTTACAGCATTGGTACTTACACGTAGTATACAGCACCTGTGATATAGAATAAGGAGTAAGAAATTGATTATCGATTCGTTCGCCTAAACAGGCAAGATACTCACCATCTCTAATTAACAACCCAATCAACGGATCCAGCACCTGGGCATTGAAGCCATGGTGATGTCTCATCGACCAGGATTTCCAAAGTGTTAATGAAAACAAGAGAGAGTCGATGACTATAGTTAGTATCCATGGGATTATGCGTTCTGGTTACAGAAAGAAGAAAGAAAGAGCAAAGACAAATCAGATTGAGTATGAGTTTGATACAAGTACAAGTGAGAGACGCACGGAAGACACTGAGAAGACAAAAGTCAAAGCATACGACGAGGATGAATCAAGTTGAAAATGACGGTGGTTGTTTGCTGAAAATGGACTCACGAATCGACACGTATCTGGACCACACACCCTTCAGGATGCAATTCCATCGGTACGGCACCTTGGTATAAGCTCAACCACTGTTGACGTATAGAAAACTCAGCGTTGAACGCAAGACCACAATCAGCAAGTCCTACTCACCAAAGCAACAACAATAACTAACATATTTGCGACCACCATAATAACCAAAATTCGACGACTCCGTTCGTAAAGCGCGTATATACGCAAGCAGAGGGAGCCTGCCCGGGTCAGAGCCAACGTATGGATCGTGGATAAGGAGAATTGAAAATGAGGAAAGCATAGAAGAGCTGGGGGGAAGTTGAAAGTCTACCTACCGCTTATTACCGTACCTCTCAAAGTGATCCAAACGATCCAGTAGGAATTGTATCGCATGCACCTAGATAGACAAGCAAGTAACATGCCACTTCAGAATCAAAGGGCAGATCTGGGATTTATCTCGATTGGAATTTACTGACGCCTGGAAAGTAAAAAGCAAAAATATTAGTGTTCAGAGCCAGAGCCATGAAGTCGACGTATAAATTAAAGAACAAGCCCGTGATAAACCGAATGAAGGGGTATGCACTCACCCTAGTACTCATCATCGAAAACTTCACCACCGTCACAGGAATCGTTCCGACTAGCCCCAAATATCGGATGATAAGGAAGCAATAAGAGGATAGGATTTTAGGCCGTGTCCAGATGTAGTTGACTTCATCGCCTGAAACGATATTAACCAGATGCGAATACATCGCAGTCAACCACTGAGTACCAGGAAGTTTGGTAGAAGTTAGTAGGCAGAACTCACTGAAAGTGATAATATGATCCCAAAAAAGAATCGCTACAAATTTTGCGTTTGTGGGTTCACAAGCGTCCACGTCAAAAAGCTGCAAAGATGACGTACTGATACCCAGGATGTACATATACCTATGAACCATTCTGCGGACTCGCAGAATAATAGCATCAATACGTACTGTGCAGGGAAGGGCAAGGATATAGAAGAAATAGAATGGAGCTACTCACATCTGCTTTTCAATACCGACGATGTCAACGCCAGAATTGCTGCCTTGATCCATAATGATATAATTCCTCAGGATTTTTGAACGAGATGGTTTTGTTTTGTTTTTGGCTCGCGGTCGTGAGGAGAGGAGAGGAATGGATAAAGCAGGGTGTAGAGCGTAGACTGACAGATGGAGCGAAAGAAATGCAAATGAATTCGAAGGAAAGAGACGGAAATGGAGAGGAGGACAGGATTTTGACAGGTGAAGGGAGTAGGGGCAAGAATACGATAGAAGCCGAAAGAAACACAAGAACGCGAATACGAAAACACAACGACAACGCAAGTGACAATATTCCAACAATATTCTCTACAGAATCAAACCAAAAAGGCCTGGGTCTGGGGGAGGCGGGGAAGAGGTGCGCCGAAGGAGAGTACTGGGAAGAGGAAGATGAAGATGGAAGATGGAAGATGGAGGAAGCAAGTGCGACGAAGGAAAGGAAGAGGAAAGGGAATCCTCGGTAGAGAGGAAATGGGGAAGGAATTCGTCTATCTCCACTAGTGTGTCCTTTTCTAAAAGCTTTTCGGTGTCGCTAGCCAATTTCGTCCCTGCATCCCTGCATTCAAAGTGTTGACACCTGTAACCAAGGGCGGACTGAATATCCCGCACATACACACCCAATGGCTAGACCTAGTCTCTCCTAGACAGACAGTAACAGCGATCATTAAAATAATGCGTTAGCAGTCTGTTGATAACCCGGGTGCTTTTGGGGACTCGCTTTGATCAATACATTTGATATATTGTGTAATCTTCACACAAGCCATTTTCGGAAGGAGAGTGACGTCACAGCTTAAGCTTTTACTTCTACACGGTCAGACGTTCGTTGAGTCTCAGGCTCAAGGATTTCCCTCGCGCTAAGAGAAAATTAAAATTTGAAGCACAGTCCGATTTCTTTGAAACGTAGCATCAAGTACATGTACATAGCCTGGCGTAACGAATAAAATCCAAACTCAGGCTTTTCCAGCCTTCTTAGGTCCTCAGGACCATGATCCCCATGCTGATGACGTCGTAATCTGAAGTCCGTGGGAACAGGCCGTCTTCAAGCCGTGCTGCAGTGCTGCAGTGTGCTTCGTTGACCTGGCACTAGACCATCATCATTCCCTCCTTCGGTTTCCTTAATTCTCTTACCTCCAGCTTGAACCCCTTCTTCAACACCTTCCCTGAAATGACTGGAAAGCGCGTCGACGCGCACAGAATGCCTAAAATTTGCTTCCGTTGACGTCAAGTTGACGCGTTGTGGACTGGTGTCACGGTGGTGATTTGTTTGTCCTTGTTGTTGGCATGTTGGACTTCACCAGTCCACCCGATTTTCTTCTGCCTCCTTCCTTTGGGTATGCGCTGGCTGCTGATCGTTTCCATTTCTCCTTGCACTGCGTGTTTGATCTCTGTTCATTTCAGAGCGGGTAAACGGGCCTCAACTACTAGCCTCAAGTCGTTTGCAACAATTCAGATTCTCGTCAAGACTTCAATCGTCCCTAGAACACTCAGGCGGCACTTCAAGACATACTATCTTCAAGGCCGCAAGACGCTATTGGGACATCAATTCCTCGTCAAGGGCTGCAACTCTTCAAGATCAAAGTCCTCAAATGAAGGCTGCAACTCTTCAACATTGCGAATGCTCAAGGTCTCTTCGACGTCCAAGTCCTCAAGTAAAACCTGCCTGGTCCTGAACTTCAACGGTTCTAATTTTTACTATCATCTCCTTTCCACTCTTTGTTAGATTGTCGGTTCTACAATTTACTTGCAAAGGTATGTTTTCTGATAAAGACGCGTTCTTTTCCACTAATGACATTTATTACAGGGAATGGTGAAAGGGCAGGACACTCTAGGGCATAAATACATCCATTATTACTTGTAAAACATTCGTTCCATAGAAATAAACTGGTTTTTACTGCATTTGCATCTCGAAGAGGGTGATCGGGTGAACCGGAATAAGGAAACGAACAATCGGTAAGGCGTGGATGCGTGCTCCGTAGGATTGATGCTCAGGCCAAAAAATTTGAAGCCCAGGCTCAGTAGACGCGGAGGCTCTAATTGCAAAAGTGACACTGAAGAGCACCTCATTCGGAACTTAGTTTCAAGGTCCCAAGTTTAGCCTGAGGTGCACCAGATCGTCTGCCTGTGTAGTGTCCGACCTTCGCTTTCTGCGTGTCGCATCTGCTGACCGCATTTACTTTGCTGCTATGTCCGAAAAGAGAGGACGAGGACGGCCTCTGAGTAACAAATATTCGGCTCATCTCTCGACGCAAGCAACATCTCAGCCCCTCAATTGGGCTTTGGTACATTCTACATCAAATACCGCAACTCCCTCCGAGTCTCTTCCTTCCACTTCGTTCTCATTTCCATACCTGTCAAATGTCAATTATCCCCATTCTGTGACGTATCTACAGGCAGCGACACTTGCTTCGACTCCATCAAACCCGGTTGCACTGTCCATCAATACACCTTCTATCAACGATCTTCCAGACTTGACCATGGGATTGGACTCACCATTTGATGATATGCCGCTATCTACCCCTTCCTCTCCCAAACGAAAACACGACAATACAGATAATCCTTTCGTGTCTAGTACTCTAGAACCATCTCTTTTTCCTAATCCTCCCTCACCACCACATTATCCCTCGTATAAATGAGTACGGAAGGATACACTCAGACGAGGAGAAGGCAGATCTGGTACTTGATGAGATTCATAGTCACTTTTCTGGGAGCATTGGGAAATTTCTGGATGTAATCTTGACGACAGAAGGTCTGGCTCATGGCACATGTCTGGACGTGTCATATGTCCGGATTTGGACATATGCCAGGACATATGCCACAGCCAATCAGACGCCTGCCCCCTATCTTATGTAATCTTTTACGCGGACATTGTGAAAATGCTTTCGCACCGCGCATTCAACACTTTTGCGTGTTCTTTCTTTTTACTACATGCATCTCACAATCACTGCAAGTACACACAAAGTAGTGACACTCTTAATATCTTTTATCTCTCTGTAGAGTATAAAAATGACAGATAAATCAAATTGTACAGATAATTCTTGAAAAAATCTAATGCCTGATAAGTACTGAAGTGAATAGATACACAGAAAGTCAAGAAGGCTTGAGCATATTTCAGCAATGTTATGGTGGGATACATAGACTCTCAATGTCCTGTGCGAAGTGCAGAAGAAAAAAAAAGCTGTACAAATATTTCTTCAGAAAATCTCTTTCCTGGTAGTAAATACTGGCATTTACTTTAATTCTGCAGCCTCAAGCATACTTCTTCTCCAGCCTCATTTAGTGACATTATGGAAAATTTCATTGGGATTGCTGGAATCTTACTTTTTGGTGTCCTGCGCGAAGCGCAGAAGAAAAATAGAATTTTAGTAAAAAATAAGTCAGTAAAACACATGTATAGAGGTAGTGTAAACATTGCTTTGATTCCAACAGATTGGCTAAGGCTAGCAGAGAAAGATGAAGCCAGACAGAGGAGCAAAATGAAAAGAATACAACCGGGGTTTGAACTTGGGGGCTCGCGGTGGGAAAAATGATAATATAACCACTTCGCCAAACAGCAATAATTAGGAGGTACTTATGACTGGACATATGCCACTTGATTAATCTTGATTGACGTCCAGACATAGGACATGAGCCGAAGGTCTAGACCGTATAGTGCGCATCAAACATTCGATTATGCTGCAGCGTTGGCTTCAGGGAAAGACAACCATCCGAATACTCGATAATGTAAAGAAGATTTACGACCACAAGTACAGCTACCCGTCATCGAAAGCAACTCTAATATCGGAACGCGAGCATCTTTTTAACCCATCCGTAGATCTCAGCTCTGTCCATTACACACGTCCATCCTTGTCATCATGGTTTCTACGCGTTGTGGGTAATCGTCTTCATAGCGGCATTGAGGATCTTACAACCGATCCCTCTGAGGATGATCCCAACTATGATCCAAACTTCCGAACCCGTCTACCTGTCAGGTCACTTGAAATGAAGGATATCCATGAAGAGTCTTGTGGAACGGCTCAAGAAGCGTGATTCTGTGGTTTGGTACATCACTGAGTGCATGGCTGCATCAAGACAGAAGGGATTAGTGGTTACAAAGCAGATTCGTCCGCATCCTATGGTTCTTACTCCCCTTTCTCAGCTGTTCTTTTGTTCAACATGATCTTTCAGGTCCAGGTCGCAAGCATATCGTCTTTTATTGTCACTCGTAACCGCCTCGCTACAGGCTATCTCCCTTTGATTATTGGGATCTGGCATCTCGCTTGTCAGTCCCATATCGACGTCAAACACATCAGTACTCATCTTGGATTCAGTGTTGGTGATACAACTGCACGAGATGCATTGGAATCACTTGCCACCAGTGCCTTGAACGCTCTTCGAACTGAATTTGACCACTCCGCACGGCTCAGAATTCTCAGCCACAGCACCGTCATTGATAATGCTCAAGAATACGCTCGAGTATACGAACACGGCCTCGGAAAAAAGAATACTTTGCGTACTGGTTGCGCTGGAACAGCTATTGGACTAGAAACATACATCTCCTCATCTACGTAACGAGTACAAGGTGGCTTTGCAAATGTATCAAGATGAAGAACTGCACACCTTTCACTCAGGACGAACCATGGGACATGCCGCTACCAATCTTTTCAATCAAGGTTACACTCGATTCTCATCAGGAGGCAAGATGACAGAATTCTTACTGAAATCAAAGGCATATGCAACAGTCTTAGCAAAGTTTGAGATAGCCAAGGTAAGTGAATAATTCTATACAAGCAGCTATGACTGACGATTAGTTATTCAACTAAGAATCAATCATCCACTACTAACACATTTATGACTCCGATTACTCTCGACACAGGCTCAGCTGATGTTGTACTTGGTGTCGATGACGAACTGGTAGTGGAAGAAGACTGTAGTGAGCTACGACAGGACAGTGGGTCTGATCTTAATATTCACATTGATCCAGTAACTGGTAGGATGGTAGATGACTGGCACGACCGGGAAGAGTTTGAATCTCTAAGGGCACTGGGTGGAGGATGGTGAAGTAATAGAGGAGGATCCAGCATCACACACATTGGATAGTGACAACGAGGATAATTGGGATGAATAAAATTAGTATTTCATTATTCTAACGAAGTCTACTCGAACGCCTAGGACCCTCCTCTACTACTTCTGGCAAATTTTCTAAATCTACTCTTGCATGTTTAGTGCGCTGAGGTCCAAAACTGTCCATAACTTCTTTGAAAGTTTGCTGCGCTTGACGTGGTCTGGGCTTTGGTTGTGGTTTGTTGGATATTTGGGAGTGGGTAAGTGCTGGTACGTCATTTGAAGCATCAGTGGATTTAATTCCATGACCATCTGTCTCACTAATCAACTCTTCTTCCTCCGACTCGTCCTCTTCACTGTTGTCTCCTGACTCCTCCAACTGTCGCTTCTTTCTTCTCAGTTGAGTTCGTCCCCGTTGAGCCCAGCGTTGTTCTTGAATAGAGATCAATTCAGCTAAGATGATGTCATAGAGTTGTTGAGCATATGGTAGTATGAACGGCCACGAGTGTGTTTGGAGAATGAGAATGAGAGAGTCGAGAGTAGGAATGTAAAAACATTTGTTGAGTAGTTCAGTTTTCAAAAGAGAAGGAAAGTATGATTCTTCAGGACGAAACTGATTTTCTAGTTTGATGACCTCGGCGTTGAAAACATAAACCCCAAACTGCGTAAGTACAGAATCAAAGTGAACATATTCGGTCTTCTTCTTGAGTTTGAGGGAGCTCGACTTCTTGGAAGTAGACATTGGATTAGAAGAGGATTGTGATGGGAATGGTGTTGGAACGGGAGATGGTTCAAAGGTAACCGTGACCTTGCCACGTTGGGCGCAAAGAGAACATGGTAAATGACGATTTGCAGTGAGGCAATCAAGCGAAGTGAGAGTGAGAGGCTGGTTCTGATAGATGACATTGATACGAGCTATGTAACATAGCTTTTCCGTAAGAACGAGCGCATTTGCAAGGTTCATGAGAGAGGGCGGCAGGAGTTGGCCATTGATAGCTAAATGAGTGAAGTAAGTACTATCGGTGCGTAACACAGGTGGAGGGAATGATTTACACACCTTCCATATACTTCTCTGCCTTCTTGATGGTGGCTGGTGAGACAAAAAGTACACCTCGGGCAAGAGACTCTTCGTTTCGGCCAACACGACCCATCTGTTGCCAAGTGAGACCAAACGAAGATTGTATACTAAGTGAAATGCTGTCCAGAAGTGTGCGCACGTTGATACCATTTGTAAAAGCAATTGTTGCAATCACTACTTGACATTCCGGTAATAGGCCATTTCTCTAGTAAGTGCTCTTAGCACACAGAACACAGCCAGAAAAACCTATACGATTTGTTTTGCGAGCGTATCTAGTAAGTAGAATACTCTTCAATTTAGTCCACAGTTTGGAGATCTTTTTGGGGGATTTTTGTAAAGGTTTGCATGAAGGCACACACACAATATCAGTTCAACCAGTTCAATTCTATTTGAAGGTGCCAATGCCTTAGACACAGTTTCCAAGTCTCGAGGACACAAGTTATAAACACAAAACAACCAACAAATATATTCAACACTAATTTGACCAACACTTGTATGTTTAGACTCCACGCGAGTATGATAAGTTTGTTTAGAAGCTCTTGTCCGTGTTTCACAGTCTCTACCGCTAAATAGGGAGAATCCTGATACTCTACAGTCCGTTGCTTGGGTAGCTACTAGTAATACCTGGTCCTTTTATACTACTCGTAGCTACAACTATACAGTTTTACATTTCTTTTCAATGTCCGTTAAAATATATCAAAGAAAACAGAAAATCTACTCTAACCGCTAGTCTGTGAGCGTAATAACTACTGGATCTAGTAGGTACCTTCTAATTAGGGCATACAGGAAACTTGAATATTATCTAATTTTCGTAGTAGGGATTTCTCTGTCCCTTGCTCCACTCTCTTTACTAGTAGGGTACTCTCTGGTACTGGCGGCCGTAGCCTACCTGACTCAGATAGCTCCACTTATGACTACCCTTTGGAATACTGCTAATCCTGTGGGTTTAGGGTACTCTCATATCTAGTTTCCGCCTCTCGTTCTCTATAGCTTTGAACGTATACTTATCCCTTTATACCGCTAGTTAAACTTGTACACTGCTAATCCAAGTCCAGCTCTTCAATAGTAATGCTCAAGCCTTACGAACTAGCGTAGTATAGCAAAGGATAGTACCACCCTTATCTTTTAAGACGCCAATCCATAGTGATCTCCGGTAAGTACTGCTTTCGGTAATACTTATGCCCAAATCAGTAATCCCGCTGATTTGGATCTCCTTATGTCAAGAACAGGTTCAGATAGGGACTGGATGCCTCTCAGGCCACCACACAGGAACCAAAGATGAAGCAATAAGGCAAATAGATGGTATAGATGAGTAAGCCAGTACTGGGCCAGAGTCTACATAGTACTGAGGATAATGCTGAGCAGTATGGATCAGAGGGACAGAAGTGGACAGACTGAGGAACTATCTACAAAGCCCTGGAGTATATATACAAAAGTGCGAAGGAGAACAAGATTAGATCAGCAGGTACTGATGGAAACAATCAAGGAATGATAATCAGGTATCTAAGTGATGTCAATATGTGTAACAGGTACAGATATGATCTGTCAATCAGAGAAATGATGCATCAAAGAAGATGGAAGCCATAGGTACAAGGAACATGATCTAGAACCAAAGAAGCGAAGAATGATGGAAGGGAGAAGAATGATGAAAGGAGAACAAGGAACAGGGTCTAGAAGCGAAGGCATGAAGGGATTCATGACAAGCACCACCTGCACGCAATGAATGTCCAGCGATGTTACTGTCCGGTAAAAACCTTCGGAGACGTTTGATGAACCAATCACGATCTGGGACTTTGCCATTGGCTGTGATCCAGAGTTCTGGGCGTAAAGGGAAGAGTTTGTCATCAGACAAAACTACACTCTGTTATAATCTCATTATGGGGATTTTAAAGCAGCAAAATACTTCTGATAGTCTAGCATGTACTTATAATATGGCCAGCCAGATTATAGAGTCATTACCATGAAGTGTAATTATTTGTGGCAATATAATACTGTTATAATATGCTAGCATCTTATAATATGATTATAATACAGATTGTAACCCTGTTACAACATCTGAGATGTGATAATACCACTATAATATGGTTGTAATAGCATTATAAACCTCATAACTATTTTGAGTGATAATAATAGTGCTGAGTGTTGGCACCTCCTTATCACTTGTAGGACCATTTCAATGGTGATAATGTCTGGAACCTTTTTGATAGTTGCAAGGGCATTATATCATGTATAACCATTGTGCACTTTAAAAATACACTATAAAGTGTGCCAATCAATGGAATGATTCTACACACTACAAGGCCTTTATAATATAGCAGAACTACAAATATAAAGCTTCACGCAGTAGGTAAAGGAAAGACAACATCAATATTTCAGTAGACTAAGTAGTGGAGAGGCTCCACAGAGGACAGTATTTCCCTAGTGATGCGCAGCATAAGACAACTGCATGAGGCACTTATCAGGCATAGACTTTGGCCTATATATCCTGTAGATTGAGAGAGAGGAAGATCTGAAGACCTTGAGGGAGGAGGGAAATATATTATATCAGTAAGTGGCTGAACTCTGAAGACAACGGAGATACACTGAAAACTTTGCGCTAGGCCAGACTTAGAATGGACAGTGACTCTGGAAGGCGTAAGGCAGTTTCTATGGAAGTCGAGAGAGACTGGGACTTGGATTTAACTGGGTACGACGTTGTATTCGAAGTACATACGAATACTTATAAATTTCGTATCATATACATATGTGTGGCGTCCGTAGTAAGAATGTATCATGAATACAAATGCAAAGAAGTCCAAAATCAAATTATGATAAGCCAGTAAGGAGTCAAAACGAGTAAAAAATAAAAGAAATAAGCAAAAGGTATCATAAGATCTGTAAGAATCAAATACTCAAAACCACAATACAATGGAAAAGAAGGAGAAGATCGGAATAATGAGAAAATGTACACTACGAGCTAAGGGTAGATGGTGATTTAATCTCCAAAGATAACTGGTATCCCAATTGGATCCATGGGAACATGATACAAGGGTGTTCGTGGCTGGTCAGAAGGGTAGATGAGATCTAATATGGAAAACAGAGGGGGATTCCAAGCACTGGTGCATGAAATGAAGGATAAGAACAGCGGAGAGGGAAGTTGTGTGTTGAAAGAGAGAGGTTGAAGGGAGAAAGGGATTTGGGACAGTGGAGTATGGATGTAACACAAGGGACATGTGATGCCCACTTTTTCTTTCCTATCTGCATCCAGTTCCCATACCCATCCAGATCATAGCTCTAAACGCCGGTGGAGGAAGTGGAGTCAATTTGTGACAGAGGATTTGGAGGAAGAGATGTTTACTGCAATAGTCAGCTTTGGAACGCATCTGACTATACGTATGGAAGACGTCTTCGAGGACTAGAGGGTTATCTGGGATAAACCTCAGTCATTATACTGGAAAATCTCATAGGAGATGCCATTCATAAAATACATACAGTACCATACTTCAACGAAATACCATCCCACCTCATCTTTACCCAGTGATCCCTCTTATCCTCCTGATCACTCCACAACGTTATAAAAATCCAAATTCGTATATTGCCCAGCAATGCAATTCATAGTCTGAGAAAACCAAGGGATGTGCGGTGTTGATTGAGTATCCAGCAAACAAGGAGAAGGGCGGAGAAAAGGAATTGGATACCAGTGTACGAGTGGGAGAGATAGAATGGAGTGAGGGAAGAGAACAGACACAAAAAGAGGAGAACAGGACAAGACGACGACGAGCCCAGAGCGACGCTGACACGTCCCTGAGTTGCTATTAGATAAGCCCTCGTTCCTCGGACTTATCGCAGACCGAGGACTGAAACCAAAAATTGCCCAATCGAGTAATATCCTGCGCGCTTGCCCATTATGGACAGATGACGACAACGACGTCACCACATCTATGTCATCTTCCCTTATTCGGTAAGAGGCGTGCTCGATCTGCGCCCTCTGAAATCTCAGCCATTCCCATCTGGAGGGTATATAAGGCCTGGGGTTTTTACTCAATCCCCTCGTTCCTTTCCCTCATTCCTTCCCTCTCCCCTCCCTTTGCTACCCAACTCCCTGGTATTCACGTGTCAAGGCAGCACTCTTTTATGCTCCCAAGCACAGCCACGTATTGATCGAGTTGGTGGGCAGTCTGTGGGTGATCTGGGGTAATTGGAAAGCGTAAGGCTTCCTTTCTGTTGCAATTACCCGCACCTCACACTCACATACGTGCTCTCCCTTGACAGCCACTGCTGGAGGCGTGAATAGGGGCTTTTGGAGTGCTGTTTGGTCCGTCGTTGTGCATGAGTTGCTGGAAATTGTACTTCTCATATTATGCATTGTTCTATCACTTATTAGTACTTACTACTTAATGCTTAGTATACATACCATTTGATACCATCCTCTGTACATATGCTATATTGTAGTCAATTGTTTATTGTGAAATAATTGCCCTTGATCTTCGTGAACATCATTGTAAATATCAGATAGAATCTTTGGTATATTGCCTGTGTAACTCTATGAGCATGACCTGCTAATGCTCTCAATAATTACATCCCTTGGTTCTATTCTGACCCTTATAACCCCCATAATACCATTATAATATGATTATAACTATTACCATAGTTCCAGTATCTGCCACTATGCCCTATGTTATAACTCTCAAAATAGGATTATAATACCATTATAATACTCAAAATAGTTTCAGAACATACAATCATTTCAATCTTTATAACCCCCATAATTCAGTTATAATCCTGGGCATAATTCCCAAAGTCCACCACTATTATCTACATTCTAAACTCGTTACCAGAAAGCTAGATTGAAGTAATCTAGTTGTAATATACCATAATTGTTTTAGGCATTTTGGGGGTTATGGGGATTATAATCAGCTTATCACAGAGGGTAATTTTGTCTGATGGTCTCGGAATTCAAGGTAGGAGTGGAAATGAGGGGTAGGATTCGAGCGTTGAGATGTGGACTGGATGATTACGAGGTTTCCCTCGAAAAAGCGGTCTGCTTTATGACCCGGCAAGAAAAAGGAGTATTGGCCAGGTTCAGAGGTATCAACTGAATGACGCATGGTTGTTTTGCGACGGTTGATAAGCTTCTTGTTGACAGGGTCACATAACTCCCCTAATCGCAGAAGAGCATGGAAACCTGTCAGTAACATGGCTTTGAAGAGGAAGTTGTCATGGGATTCGGATGAGGAGAGTGTGTCAATAATGATTTTGAGTTGGTCATGGGATATAGGGAGTTTTTGGGTAATAGGGGTACCCCAGCGCCGTAAACAACCAGCCATTGTGCGAGTGACCAGGGGTGAATTACGTGCCTGGCAGACATCTGGGTAATGAACTTCCAATTCATTCGCAATGCCAGATAGATAGTTGTTGACGAAGTGGGGGTTAATGTGTGCGGACATGAAGAAGACGTGAGTGGAAAAGCAGGGGTCAGCGAACGCGTGCAGATACCCACCCACACTGACTAAGGTAAAAGAAGAGGGGTGTTCGGACAGGACAGCAATTGCTGGCCCAGGTACACAAGGAATGCGAGCTCCAGATCACAAACAGCAAGCCCACTAAAGCACGGGCGAATGTGAGCCGCGGCGTGGATTGACTGGACACTCCCGATCACTGATCCCCCATGGAAACGTAAATTTGATTGCTTCGTAAAAACCCACTACTTACGTAGCGGGAATAAAAGCTCCTGGTACATGGTCAAATCAAGGAGCAACAACCAACACAACTTCTCAACCTCCAAGATCTTCTTCGACTCAACCTCCTTCGACTTCAGTACTATACAAAGTTGCATCTCAAGCTCACTGCAATGTCAACTGCGCTAGTATCTGGTGCCTCGACATACGAGACTTCACCACCCATTCCTAGCCAGGAACTTTTGGACCGTAACACCAAATCTGTGGAGAGTCATAAAATTCATGTTGGTTTGCATGACAACTGGGAAAAGTTCCCGAGGAATGCGATCAGTGAGTCTTGCTAGTACTAAATGATTGTGTTATTCCATGAGCTGATGGATCAAATAGTCACTTGCATGGACAGTCGTGTTCAGTAAGCTACATCCAAATCCGAGTCAACTCTGTGGCAAATCGTACTAACCTTCCTTTGCCAGCCCTCATAAACAACTCAGTCTTGCAGATCATGATACTACCATCATCAGAAACGCATCTGGAAGAGTGTCAGTCTCGCATCATCTTTCCATCACATCACCAAATCCACTCATCCTTACTGACATCGACCCTTTCTTCTTCTTCTTCCTTTTCCAGCACTGAACTAATTGACACAATCTTCACCAGCCAATACAAAGGCACCTGTCACTTCATGCTCATCAAACACACCGACTGTGGTGGTTTCTACACCACCGGACCCAAATTCAAAGAACATTTCAAGGCTCATGTGAAAAATCCAGACACGCTCAATTCTTTGCCAGCTTACAGTGCTAGTGATAAACATGGATTTGGCGATGCGACAATTGAGCAAGTCGTTTTGAGTGATGTGGAGTATCTTAGGAATAGTCCTTTGATTTTTGAGGAAACGATGATTTCGGGATGGGTTTTTGATGATAATACAGGAAAGGTGAGGGTTCGGTTGATCTTCCAGGGCTGCTACGAGTTGCTTATTCGTTTTTTGGATAGATTTGTCAGGTCGCTTAGAGGAGTTTGCAGCTTTTACAACAATTCATGGTATCAGGTAGTAAGGAATCTTGGGTATAAGTTGCAGGTGTAACAATGATTAATGGCTTCACATCCAGATTCTTCTAGAAGATAAATACAAGAAGTACTTCAATTGAGACCTTTGTAAAAAGTGCAAGCTTCAGTCCGAGTCATTGGATTCCTTCAGAGAGATTGTGAGGGTTATCACTATGACAGGAAAATGACACATTGATGGTTTAATAAACCTACTTTGTCCGAGTCAGACTACTCCGAGTCTTTCCCAGCTGCCGGATTGCTTGTCCTGTATTTGCCTGAAATTATGAAAGACCTATTGTCCAGATGCCAGAGGACAGTAATAAGTCCATGAATGTAAAGGCTATCCCATGCCTTGAAAGCGAGGTGAGTACATGCATGGTTGGAGATGTATGAGTCAAACTTGCCTGATATCCATCCCAAGTCATCTGTCTTGAAATGGGATCACTGCTGTACTGAAGCAGCAACTAATCAGTGTAGGGTGACCAGTGAGTTGTTGAGAAGAAAGCTTGTAGAGCTTAAGAGCAATGTAGAAGAGAGCAGGTAGAACTAGATATTGTTCTTGTAGATATTCTACTTTACAGAGGGCTTTTATACTAAATAAATGCCTATTAAATTAATAATATCTACATAGTCCATAGACATAGTAAGAGACTAAGAGGTTATTGCAATTGGCTATCTTACTAACTAGAAAGATACTACTGGCTACATAGAAGAATGAGTAATACTGCATAATTTCCTGATTACGAGGCTGAAGAATGAGGACAAGTTCTTTACACTGTGTTTCCGTGTGTGACTATGTTGAGTTTGTCCCAATCCTCTCTGTCTGTCTTGATCATCCAGTGCAAAAATGTTTCCGATTTTGTCCAGCTGTATTGTTGTGCTAGCTCAGAATGGTTCTGGTTTTGTTCAGGTACCTTTACAAGAGAAGAGCAACCAGTATATTTAGTGAGTACCTTCTTACATTTAAAATCTCTTTGCCAGAGTGCATGGTCTGAGAGTGACTGTAGCTGCAACTGGTGTAATGTCTTCAGAGTGCATCATGAGAAGTCATCTCAATATACTCTCACTCCTTGCACTGTCTTCTCCATTGTATCTCTTTTATCATCAAGCTGGCCATGACACTCATTCTACACTTAGTAGTAGTCCTCTGTAAACACTATAAGTATCTGCTGGCCATGGAGAAATTCCTGCACATGTGACTGTTTGATCAATGTGTCACCTTTCCTCCAAAATGCCATGGTTCATTCTACCAACATCTCTCTCGCTTGTTTTCCCCTGCTCTACTAGTCTCAAACCATTTCTATATCTCCAATAAGGACTATAGGAACAAAACAGCAAGTTTTTATGTGGGCAAACACTGGCTCAACTTCTTCAAGCTCTGAAGTTGCTTTGTGTGTACATGTCAAATGGGTAAGCCATCCACTCTATGTGAGCATATTCATTCACTCTTGGGCTAGGAGAAACGATTGTAGATGTTGCCTTACTCTCATCATCAGTTCTGATGTCTCCTGGTGCATCCACTCTTTGTGCAGCATCTGTCTTGCCTTGTGTAGGTCCACACTATGACTCGAGTATTTTATAAAAACCATGGTGTAACCCTGCAAAATAGTTTATAAAAGTTCTGGTTCATCCCTAGCACTTTTCTAAAACTTAACACCAAAACAACCACAGGTATCCATATGCTGGCTCGCTGCATGGCATGCTCAGATATAGAGGACCATCTACAATATACCAAGGTCCATGGCTCTACTTAGTAAGCCTCGGGTGCACTCAAGAAATGTTCACATTGTCCCTCCTCAGGCCTCAAGCCTCAGTACTCAGTCCTGCTTGGTCCCATGGCACTGTCCAGCCCAGAGTGTTTCGAGAATCAAATAAAACAATACATAGAGCATACAGCTACAGTACTAAAGGCTGCTACTGTTAATACAGAAATACAGTGGTAGATACTATAGATGATGCTACTTCTCATCTTGCCGCACAGCACTACTCGCTCTCCCACCAATGGCTGATTCCCTGTGAGTTCTCCACTTCTACATGATGATGCCCTGTTGTTCCTGGTCTGTAATAATGATATGACCCTGTAAACAATGCTGGAGATAAAAGAAAAATGGCATGATAAAGGGTTGTTACAAATAAATGGGAACCTTTGCAAGGAGAGCTGGAAAGGCGAGGAGGAAAAATCAGTCTGAGTGTAAGTAGGGCTAGACAGACCAATTGGAGATGGCTGGATATAAGGAGTGGTGTGACCACTTTGTATTTTGTTGGAGAATGAGTTACAAGTGTGGAGTCATCTATCAGGGCTGAGTCTGGCTGCAGAGCAGGATGGGGAGCTCTTGGCTCTTGAGTGAGGAGCTTGAGTCTGGCAGAAATAACGAGAAGAGAGAGCAGGAAAGTGAAGGAGCATGTTGAAACTTGACAGGACACTGACAGGGAACTGACGTGTCAACACCATGCGTGTCATGTGTACATTGAGTGATGCGTCGAGACTTGAGATGCTGTTCCAGTGCAAAATGCTACTTGTACTCTGACTACACAGTTTGACACGCTGCATACACTAGAATAGCTAGCTATATCATTTCATATGGTAATACCCCAGAAATGAACAAAAGCCCAATGTTCACTATGACTGAGAATTTTTGTGCATGAAAAATTTAAAATTCGGACAGTCCTGTTTGCGTAGTTGCATTCATAGATTGAAATAGCAAGTATATTCCTTAATCTACTATCTATGGAGCTGATTGTGGTACTATGTACCCATCCCTGAGGTATCAATGTCCACAGTCAAGTAAAAGTCTGAATCCTCTCACAATGGATTCCCACGTGTCTCCTGGGCGCTTAGTTCGCTGTCTGGGTCTTTGCTTTGACTCATGATGGGTTGACAGTGCATTTTTGACCTGGGAAAAGCTCAGGAAAGGCTGAATATATGCAGGAGTCCTCGCTGAATATTTCTTGCTGCTATCCTTTGAATGATACATGGTATACTTGGAAGTTAACCCAAAACTGTCATAAAATGGTCAATCTGGGACATTTGTGTCGAATTGAGGTATCATCTACTGCTTCATAAATTGTCAAAAAATAGTATAATACAATGGGGAGCAAATCAAAACAGTAATCAAAATTATCCAGCCATATTATGGCCATTGGAAACAGGCCGAGCCTTAAAAGCCTTTGACATGCAAAATTTTCAGAAAAGGGCTAATAGGTGGTTTTTGTAATTAAGCACTAGGAACTGCACCCAAACACAAAACCATATACAAATGTAAATGAGACGAGTGTTCCGAGTAGTCAGAGTACTCAAACTCCCAGTTTACTTGTACTATAAGTACTTTTGATTGGGGTTTTTCAATGAAGTTAGCGCTTAGCGCATGACACAATCAACACAAGTTTAACACCAAGGGGATCAACAAGTCCCAAAAATCAAACACTTGTAGGCCACAGTTGCCTTGAAATCAACACTTAATAGACCAGAAGGTCAACACAAAGATCACAGTTATAACCCCAAAGATGTTCAATTTTAAAACTCTATTATCTCCAATACAATGTTTATACTCGTAGCGAGTGCAGTTAAGTTTGTTTAGAAGCTTTAGTCCGTGTTTCACGTCCTCTACTAGTGCTAGTGAGATCTGATACTCTACAGTACGTGGCTTGGGTAGCTACTTGTAATATCTGGTCATTTTATACTACTCACAGCTACAACTATACAGTTACCTATTTCTTTTCGAGGTCCGCTAAAAGGTATGTAGAGAAAATATAAAACAAATCGAAAAGTCCACTAGCAAGTTCTACCTATTTCCTTGTAAGTAAAGACTTGCTTATTAGGGTATACAGAAACTGTTCAATATTATCTAAATATTCCTAGGAACTTTCTTCAGTTCCCTTTGTAAGCTGTCTAGTGTTTTCGTGTACTGTCCTGGTTAGTGAGCATCGCATCTATGACTCAGAACACTCCACTTATGACTGCTAGGTCCTTCATACATGTCCTTATGCTAGGGGTGTAGGGTTGTCTCGTAGTTTCTTTATTCCGTTCAGTTTTCCTTTCCCTTTTCTCTGATCTTGCTTTATTCGTGTTCTATGTATTGCCAGCAGTCTACTACTGAGTCCTACATATGAGTCCGGCTCTTCTGCAGTCCCGTTTGCATACTTATTCCTTCCTTAATGCTTTCAATGCCTAGCTAGATGATTACTGACGGATTTATCCTTATCCGGAAATAATGTTACCTGTTTGGGTTGTATTCCGATCATTCGGATGTACTGTGACTTAGCGCTTCTGTCCCTCATATCTCTGTGTAGAGATGCCTGTCCACTATCCCCTCTGTACCGAAGGATAGCTGAACTCTCTGGGATCCCATATATATATACTTTGTCCCACTTTTGTCCACATGTACCTTTTACAGATACTTAAGATTCCCTCGAAGCTGTTTTAGTACTACGGGATTTACTGATACATAGATCTAGACCTAGTGTGATTGTCTGCATGTCCGATCTTAGCACTGTCTTCTCCGAGTGACCTTTCAGCTGAGGATTGTGTTGCTTATGCGTTCCTATGCCCACAAATAGGGGCTACCTCACATTTCACTGTCCCTTTGGATCACGCTAGTGGTTCTAGTCATTATAATAGGATTCAAAAGCCTTTATAGACTATCTTTATCATTTGGTGGGTCTGCTATTATAACTCCCAACTTGTACATATCTATCATAGTACTTAGAATGAGTTGTTTCTCCATTCGTAAGCACTTAATATTATTGTACTGTTGTTTTCTTAGTCCCACTAGGTATTAACTAGCAGTTCAGGGCTCACCCTAGTCCTCTTATTCCCTTAAAAGAATGTCAAAACTGATATTATGAACCAAAATCCAAGTATGTATACTGCGATTTTGTAGGGCATATCAGGGCATTATCCAAAAGCTCAAACGTATACCTGATCTGCTAGACCCCACAACATGTATTGACACTTGACAAAATGACTTGAAAATGAATCAAGATGTGTATCCAGCATTTATTTCCAAGCACTGGGTGTGATCTGAGCAGCTGGGATTAGATCATATAGAGAAAGTAGCTGGGCCTGCACATAAAGGGTGATTTAACACTGAATACCACATATATAGCCACTTGCGACTGCTTATTTTCTACCGCGAAGCAAATGTATGCACAAAAAGTACACTTATCAGTAAGCAGTATATATCATACATGCTGCAGAATTTCTAACAATGGTTACTTTTTCAGCCACAATTGTGGTTGATCAACCACAGATTGATATTCAGTACTGTAACATTGTTGAAAGTGGCAGATAGTGATTTTTACTTTGTTAGAGTGTCATGAATGACACAATCAGCCACTCACACTTTTATATAGATGTACACCAAATGTTCAAGTTCAGTCAAAAACATTCAGTCAAAAATGATCAGTATTCAATTTAAGTGGATTGTCCCTGCAAATGGCTTCAAGATCAAATGAGATTTTGCTATTTTATAAGTCCTGTATGTACTCAGCAAGCAATTTGGTAGGGATCAGCACACATAGGCATATGTTCAAAGTTTTACATCGTTAAAAAAGAACATATCCATATATGTGTCTATACAGACCCAGACAGCCACTTACAAATTTCTGGGGCTCTTCTACACCATTTGAGACAAAGAATTGACATATGAAGGAACAGTGATGCATAAATGGCAAAAAATGAAGCTGAAAAGCAGCCAAGGTGAGCAGAAGGAAAGGCCATGTGTATCTGGTTCCCATCAATTCCTGTAATTCCCAGTCTGAAGCCGAAGATACTGAAATGCAGAACAGTCTCAAAACCCAGTCACACTGAGTCTTGCTGTGTGGCTTTTGTCATATATTCTTGCAAGTTGTACCCAGTGCATTACAATCCAATATATTTTCCCCCACCATATCAAAGTACATTCACACAGACTGAGACTATCTACAGGGGAATTTATTAGCACTGGACAATTACTTCTTTCTGCAGTTTCTGCAGGTGCTAAATCCCAATGTATCAAGGGTGGTACAATGGCGGTTGTAGGTATCGACAACCCAGGATGGTGAACCCAGGTCATGTTATAGACCCAGGGCCTAGCCCATCAGTTTGGAACTTGAGTCTTGGCAATGAGCGAGGGGTCCTGGGTCCCACCTAAAATGGGACATGGATGATGGACCAGGACCAGTGATTTTGGGGTCATGAGAAAGGGTGCAGGAGGCTCTGGGTTTTGCAAAGATTACATGTGAACCATGTGCTATGCAAAAGTGCTAGGGATGACCCAGAGGTTTTATAAAGCCTCTTGCATGGTATACTTTTGTAAAAAAAAGTTGTGTTACAGCCTGGTAGGTCCTTTATCCCCTTGTTTTACAGTCCAATGTCATTCATGAAACATTACCCAGTCCAGGTCACACTTCAAGAAAATTTTTGCGTTGTTCTTGGAGGTAGCCAACCACTTTTCGCAATATTCATGTTTTTGGTGTATGGGTCAGGTTTAGAAACTGTCCAAGGGTTTATGTGCATGCTTCAGTTTTTGTTCCCATTGATTACAAGCACTAATGTTTGTTTTCAGCAATTCCTAACTGTCGACCACCAGCAAGGCAGTTTCCTGTTCTTCCTATTTTGCCCATGGACTTACATCAGGTATCCATAGTGTAGCTGTCAGACTCAACACAAATAACAACTGTGCTGCTTCATCTCCATATCCTCACCTGTCTATCACCTTCAAATTAGGTCCACACCTAGGAAACATCCCCTCTATTCAAGCCAGGAGGGAAATGAGGGTATTTTGGCAATGGGGTGGGAGTGTGTGAGTGGATTGTTCTTTCCTTTTTCATCTTCATTGGGATCCCAATTATGTTGCCTGGCACTAGTGTTCAGTTTTACATTGACATTGGTGTTGAGGCTATGATTTATCTTTTCCTCTTCTCAATGTACTTGATGCTAACCCCCCTCCCTTTTCCCCTCCAGAACTGCCCATTTCTCTACTTCATTTCTCCTTACAAAGCTCTCGATCACCATGCCCTCTCAACTGCTCCATTGGTATCCTCTTCGACTGGCAATTCAATGACTTTCTGGTGCAATTTCATTGAGCAGGGAACTTCCAGGATGGACAGCAGCAGGGTAGCAGTGAGGAAGCCAATGAAAGTGGGCTGAGCATATCAGTGACAGAGGTGAGTAACAAGTTGGCATTGAGTTACTCCTCTTTTTTCACCTCCAAATATTCTTTTGATACACTCTTTTACTCATTTTGTTCCTCCCCAGCCTATTGACCAAAACATTTGACATTGACATTCTTGCTGTCAGTGCAAAATGAAAGAGCAATGGTGAGAGTGAAGATTAGGGCTTTCTGTTAATCAGGCTACTGTACATATTTCATATTGTATCATATTGTTGATTGATTTTATGAGATTCTTTTTGACCTCTTATATATCCTCTACCTCCCAGCTGAACTAGTGATGCAATATTTGACTTTGGAATCACTGTCATGTCTGTTCTTCAGGGAGGATGACCATTTGTGGTTCCACAGTATGGTTTTTAGCTTTCCATTTTCTCCTTTCACTTCAGGCTTTGAATTTCCCTTCATTTGCCAAGTGTAATTTGCAGTATACAAAACTGTAAAACCCTTCCTGTCAGTTTGTATCATCTTAACCAGCCAAGGCTTCTAAAAACAATCCAACATGCCTGTTGGAGTAAAATGGGTTTTGTCTGGCTTGTATATGAGCTCTGATCAATCTTGCGTGCACTCGTCATACTCATGGGAACAAAAAGTGACAGTCCCCCTGTTTTTTGAGGATATCTCGAGAACCACTGCATATTTTCTCTTCAACTAAGTTGTAGGCCTGTAGGGTATAAAAAACAAAACTTCTGGCACCAAATTTGAGATGCATTGAAAATGCGATTCCTCCAAAATGGTGTTACCAAGTCAGCAGGTGATTTTTTTTCATGAAATCTGAGTACACCAGGTGAAAGAGTGACATCAAAAATGGGGGTCAGTTGTTATGATGAAACTTAAAGAGAACATTGAAAAAGAAAACACCAGATTTTGCTGTTTTTGCACCATTGAAGGCTTTTTCTTTCTCAACATTCTTGATCAGCTTTATTGCAACTACTTTGGTCTGAGTTCAAACCCCTGTTTTCAATCTTGCTCTTTCACCTGGTGTGGCTGGTTTTTCCAGGAAAAAATCATATGCCAAGGTAGCAAAACCAGGTTTTTGGAAGTTGCCTTTTTGGAAGCATCTATTCACCACCACATCTCAAAGTGGGTGTCAAAAGATTTGTATTTTCATACTCTATAAGTTTGCAACCTGGCTGAAGAAGAAATATGCCACTGTTGTTGAGATATCCTTGAAAAACAGGGGGACTGTTGATACGCCATACAAAATTCACGTATAGAAACGCTAATTGGCAGTTAGAAAGCTGATTCACCACTTCAATTGGTATATAAAGGACTAGAGTGAGTCCCAAACTGCTAGTTAAAGCGCTAGTGGAATAAGTGTATGCACCAGTACAATAAAACTAAGTACTTATGAATAGGATATGCTTATTCTAAGTACTATGGTTGATGTGTATGGTGCTTCAGTTATAGTAGCAGATCCACCCCATATACTATACAAAGTTCTATAAGGACTTTGTAGCCATTCCTACTATAACGCACTTAGTACTGCCAGTGTGACTCAAGGGAAAGTGAAGCCCTATTCACGGGCAAGGAACACATAGGCTATACAACCCAGACTCTAGCACTAAATGATCACTGGTTTAGAATGGCGCCATAATTGGAGAAATCGGAGGAAAGCCCTAGTAACTGACTATGTCCAAAGGTATAACAAGCGATACCTCGCTTGTAAGCAAAACAGAAGAAATAGTCTTTTGAAAGGTAGTAAGGATAGAAAAGTAGGACAAAGTATATATGTACGAGTTCCTAGAAAGCTCAGCTTTCACAATGTACTAAAGGGATGGACTAGTGGTGAAGGAATAAAGCCCATATTTCATTACCACCAATACACGACCTAAGGAATGAGTCATAATGAGAGAGCCCCAAAAGGGTAAAGATATTTCCGAATGCAGCAGTAAGATCAGCAGATGTGTGCCTGATGACTGAGGCGTTCTTGTTGGTACAAGTGCGACTACAAGAGATATGTAGGATCTTATAGAGAGCAGGACTTATCTATAAGAACTAACTGGCGGTATACTAGAAACAAAGTCTATAAACACCAAGTCTATAGTAGCGCCAGAAAAACATAAGAGGAGGAATAAGCAAGGACTATGCAAAAACCTATAACGACTGATTGGTGGTAAAGGAATGTGAGTCATACAAGTGGAGCCCAGCATGGATGGTGGAGCTATGTGAGTCAGAATGACTATGGCCGCTAGTTCCAGGAAGGTACTGTTAGTCAAGAGGATGAAGCGAAGGGAACATAGAAAGCCCTATTAGTTTTAGATAATATTCTACATTTCCTAGATACCCTAATTAGAAAGTACGGACAAGCATGACCTGGCGATTAGACTAATATTTCTGTTTTTCTTAGGTACCTTTTTGCGGACATTAAAAAGAAATGTAGAACTGTATAGTAGTAGCTGTCAGTAGTATAAAAGGACTAGGTATTTCTCGTAGTTACTCAAGCCATGTACTGTAGAGTATCAGTCATCTCACTAGCACTAGCTATAGAGACTGCGAAACACAGACTACACTTCTACCAAATTTACCTCACTCACATTGAGTATAAACATAGTGTGTGGATCAATAGTGTTGAATCAAATTTGTTGGTTTTTGTGTTACCTTTTTGTGTGTGTCCTCAGACTTGTGAAACTGGTTATAAGGCATTTGGGCCTACAAATTGTGAATTAAAACTGTTGGTTATATCTTTGTGGACTTGTTATAGTCTTTGTGTGTGTTTAACTTGTGTGCATTCATGCAAAACCCCTACCAAAACCCCCAAAAGTCCATGTAGTACAAGTGAACTGTTGAGTATTCTGACTACTCAGAATGCTCGCACTTTACTATTTGTATAAAAGTCTTTAAGTTTGTGTTTGTTCTACACTTACGCAAAAGACACCTATTACTAAGTTTGGGCTGGTTTGCTTGAACTGGTATGATGCCTGGACCTTAACAAGGGGCTGCTAGTGGGCAGAAGCTGCAGTGAAGGTCTTTTGAAGTGGTGTAGATAGTTTTAAGTAGTGTTGTATAGCTGCGTGTACTTGTAGTGATGTAGGTACGAGTGAATAGAATTGAATAGTTAATCAGCGGGGGTCAACATTGACCGTTAAACTGATAAGCTAAAGCCAAAGTCCTATTGTGCAAAATAACATGATGGGGTACATGAGTGAGTATCTACATCTTATATACCTAAGTAGTGCTATGCTAGGCTGTGCATATGAGTCATAAGGACTCATCTGGAGTAATACTGTGCAATGCTATGTAATAAGTCATCTGAGAAATAAATAAGTAATGCTATGTATGTAGTTACCATCTATGCACAGGCTTGGGTCTGGATAATGTATCTGGGCTGGTCTAGAACTTGTTCAGATTGTAACACCGTCCCTTTTTATTCCCACAAGTATGGTGGGAATTGCAATTTTGTTGCTGATTACACTTCCTTGGTTTTGGTATGCTTATATGCTGTGGTGAGCTTCAATACCCTGACAAGATCCTGATTCTGATATTGACTTGCTTTAAATATAGGCAATGGTATTTAGATCCACGTGGTCAACCTTTCTCTTTACTCCTCTCTATGAAAAAACCTGCAGCCTCATACTTGCCATGTGCAGCATTGGCCCACATCCCTTTCATAGACTAGTCATTTGCATATTTGTGGAGTAAGTCCACTAATACTTCATAATAACATCATAGTATCATCATAAATAATTTAAGTCTCATTTTGTCATCTATATCCCAACCAAAGACTAAATTGTCTTTAAGGTCTGAGATATTATAAGAAGATGACGCCAGGGTTGGGTGTGACTGGGTCATAGACTAATAACTGTCAGTTCAGACCGAAGTCCAGACTCAGTCAATGCTGGTCTATACTGCAGTCGACAGATAGCTGAGGGAATATTCCCACAGGGTGTTTGCACCCAGAACACCAAGGCCAGAAGTGGCTAAATGCTGCCAGAGGCTGTGAGATAAGAGCATTTTCTGGCAAAGCCTGATTGACCTATTGAAGACTCGTGCCCTTTGAGTTTATCTACCAACTCAGATATGAGCAGTAAAGGATACTCATTCTTTACAGTTCCACAATTTAATGCTCAATAATCCTGTATGGGATGTAGCTTTCCATCTTTTTAACAAAGAAGAAAGGACTTGCCATAGGGGATTTTGAAGGTAATTTTCATTGATAAAGCTATCAAGCTCCTTCTGTTTGACAGGTGATAAGGGATAGGTTTTGCAAGGATAAGGTTCGAAGTCTGTTTTTAATTTGATAGCATGGTCCCATTCGTTATGCGCTGGCAATCATTCTGAAGTTTGTTTATCAAAAATCTGTAGAAACTGATGATATTGAGATGGAATCTTATCTGTAAGAGGTATGTCTTTCTTGATTTCTTGGAACACTTCTGCAAGTTCCTGAGCCTTGGTGAATCCTGCACAGATATTGATATTTGATGTATCCAGTGATTCTAAATCTGGTGTCATGTATTCCTCTTCTTTTCTCAACAACTCTTCCATCACCTCTTGTTCCCATTGGTTCAGAATATCTTTCTGACCATAATCTTCTTCAGTAAAAATTGCTGTAGACCCTGAAGTATGATGAAACAATCGAATGGGAACATGACAGCATTGACCTGCAATCTTTGGCTGTGCAATTGGTTTAAATTGTCCAATTGGTTCTAACCATTTGACTTGGTACTCCTTGTGATGAGCTCACAGGTCAACAGTAACCAGTTTCAGAAGTTTCAGTTTCATCTGTAGGTTAAGGATAGGAGGGTTTTCCAGAGTACACATCTCAGGACATCTGACCATATCCACCTGAGAAAATGACCAATCTATGTCTGGATTATGCTCTTCTAACCAACCGGTGCCAAGAATTATATCATGGTCTCTGATGTCAGTAACATAAAATTCAGCTTGTTCCTCGTGATATGATTTTTTGTCCCTAGAGTAGATCTGAAGTTTCTCCATCCCATGGTATTTTTGGAGGAGTAGGGTTAAGTGATTTTCTTGAGTGAAACAACTGTTGATAATTATGCCTTCCACACCACTATCTACTAAGGCTTCTGCGTTGATTTTTCTGCTGGTAATTTTGCCAATCAGTTCAGTTTTGAGTGTTATTGAGTGACTGCTGACATTCTCAACTCTGAGAGGGGTATAACACATGATATCCAGTGTACTGTACAACTCCTACTGATGATGTAACAGGGGAGTGATTCAAAAATCCAATTTCAACATAACATCCTTCAAATATACAGCAGCCTGTTCCTTCTCTTCTCCTTCCAAACCCTTTACTCTGTTAACCATATCTGAAATATCCTTAACCACATTGCAAGATGGAGACGATGCTTGAGCTACTGTTACAGGTGGTGAACTAGATGATGATGTTGTTGAAGTTGAAACAGAAGTATCAGCTGTTTGAACAGCACAAGGGAACTAGGTATGAGGGGTATTTTGAGATGTAGAAGGTCTCATGGTATTGTTCAGGAAGACTGGGCATTCATTGCTCATATGACCAGGTTGTCTACATGCAAAGCATGCTCCTAGTTTGCGAAGTCAGTCCCTTTCTTCAGGCATCAGCTTGGGTAGAGGAGTAAAAGATAATTGAGTGCCTGGTCCCATATTCATGAGTGCATTAATACTAGCCACCATCCTTCCCTGAGAAGGACCTGAACTTACCCTAGACATGGAGGACGATTTCCAACGCCCAGATCTCTCTCTTTCTTTTAACCACTCCAAGTGAAGGCTCACAGCCCTCTCCTTGTACTCATTGAAGTCCTTCCATTTTGGGTAAGTGTGCCCCACAGACTTGCGAAGTTTTGGAGGCAACCCATCTTGATAAAATTCCAACAATGCTGTCTCTCCAAAGTCAGACTCTTCCCCATATGTATCAAAAATACTATTATAACTGCTGATGTCTGTCCCCTTCATTCTAGCAGTCTTGATCTTGGTTCTCACTACATCATCTGCTGCGAGAGCCTTGAAATCCTTTTTAAACCTATCTCTAATCTGCTTAAGCATAGTCCATTGCCTTTTCACCATGGGGACTTCTTCATCTTCATCATCTTCTCACTCTGTAAGACACTGTGCTGCCCAATCTCCTCCTTTTTCTCCTGTGAAAAACAATAGAAACAACAACACCTGACTCTCCTCAGTAGCATACCTGGCTTTGTTCATGCACAGGTAGTTATTGAATCACCAGATGCTGTAATACCTTTGCAAAAGCATGGACCTATCTTCCACATGAGATTTGCAAAAGTTATGGAGCTTCAGTGGCAGCCTTCCAGGCCCAGTTTCTCCTACTAAATATGGTATGACTGGGCCCAGTGGCCATTATTTTGCATTAAGCGAGCGAGCAGAACTTGTGGCATCCCAGTACTGCCCCTGGGAGTGTGTTTTGAGTACTTTTGCAAATGTGAGCACAATTTTTGCAGCACACACTCCAAAAGTGGGCAGGATTGGATGGGACAGTGAGTGGGGCCTTAAGGGCGAGTCTGTCAGGTTTTTCCCACAACCCCTAGGAGGTGCAGGCGTTCAATAGGGTCTGGAATCTGCAACTGGAATAGGGGTAGGGGCTGTGGCTGGCTCATAAAATGCAAAATAAGTTCCCAGAGCCAGCAATGAAAAATGGTATGGGTAGGTAAGAGGATGTAATTTGAGGTGCTGAATCCGAATATCAAATTAGATTTGCAATATCTGCACTGGTTACAAAGATATGGGCAAAATACTGTCTAAATATAGTAAAAAAGCAGAATAGGTACTGGCCATTGCGTCCAATCAGCTCTAATCTGGGTGTAGGCTAGTAGTATAGCACATTTATATACCCTGAATATGGGAATATAGTTTATTATCCCAGGTAATTACATCCTGAGGAGCTATTCTCTAATCAATGTCTGAAAAGGGCAAATTTTGGGATGACCACGAACACAGCATACTATGCCATTCAATATAATTGTGGATATGTCTACTGGGGTATTTTGAGTCGCTGAATCCTAATATCCACTCGGATAGTCCATATCTCTCACAGTTCTTCCACTATTTGATATTTACTCCTAAGCATAGGTACCTGTGGCACCTGCAAATATGGACCTTATAAAATTGTATGAGTAGGTAGGTAAGTCTTATTCAATGCCCTAAACATGAATGTGAATTCATATTTGTTATAACCTCAAGTTCCAAGACTCTATTCTGGATTATTTCTGAAAATGGCAAAATTTGGGATGACCATGGACACTGCATAGTATGCCATTCAATATAACTGTAGATATGTCTACTATGGTGTTTTGGTCGCTGAATTCGAATATCTACTCAGATAGTCTATATCTCTCGCGGTCCCCCCACTATTTAATAATTACCCCTATGGATGGGTACCTGTGGCACCTGCAAATATGGATCTTATAAAATTGTGTGGGTAGATAGGTAAGTGTTAATTGATGCCCTAAAGATAATTATAAAGTCAGTTTTGCCATCTTGTCAAATTACAGTACTCAAAACCCAGTTTATTTTCAAAGGAGCGAAAATAATACTATTTTCCAATTTCATTGGAACATATACCTATCTTCTGGCTACCTGATTAGGATCATAAGTAGTTCTCAAACATTCTCTACTATCATACTGTGATTCTTCAGAGTTTGGTGATCCACACTGAAAGATATGCTCAGATATAAGCTTAGGGCCTGTTTGGGCACAAGTGTTTCGTAGCTAACAATCGGTTCCTGGCTGTCTAGGCAGTTGTTAGGCTTTGTATTCAGCGTTCAGCACACACGTATGGTTAAGTACAGCCTGTCACACATGTATATAGTAGTTCATCAATACTCAAAATAAATCCCTGTTTCTCTTCCTCTTTTCCTCTCTGTCTCATGGGCAAGGGCAAGAAATCCAACAAAGAGAATGATAATACCAGCTCTTGTTCTTCATGGAAGGATGAGGAGGATGCTGTGCTGGTGGATGAATTGAAGCTTGCCAAGAAGAATGGCAAACATGCTCAGAGTGGTTGGCCAAAGCAGGTTTGGACCAGTTGTGAGGAGAGAATGAAGAAGGAGTTTCCTGAGGATCCCAAGTCAGCTGGAAAGTGTCAAGAGCACTGGAATGGCACTGTATGCTTTGTTCTTTTATTCATTTATTCTTTCAGAAACCTCGTTACTCACATACATCCTTTCACTTTGCTAGCTCAAGAAAAACTTTAAGGCTGTTCATGCTCTCATCACCAAGGGATCTGGATGGGGTTGGGATCCCATCAAAAAGCATGTTACTGCAACTGATGATGTCTGGGAGGCATTTGGAAAAGTGCATGTTTTATTTCAACTTCTTTTCTATTGTCTCTTAAAGTCAATGTAGGCTCACCCTGTCAAGGTTGTCGGTACACTCGATAACCACCCAAGTCACACAATACAGAAAAGTCGGTTGCAAGAGAATGGATTGATCAAGGGAAATAGAGAGATAGAGAAATGAAGAGAACGTAGGCTGACTAGGCTCTACACTGCGTAGTGAAAGTACGGAGCGGAGACGAAGTGAACGAACTAAGGAATAGGTTACAAGGATCACAGGTATATAAGTAAAATATGAACAGATGGGAAAGAGTAAGTAATAATAGACGGTATCATGTGGAAATGTCAAGGGCGAGAGAATAATGAGTCAAGTATGGATAGATGAAGGTACTGGATCATAAGGAATGATTGACAGTGAGAATGTCCATGGAGATAGGAATCGGAGGAGATAAGAGTATGAGTCATAGATCTATGGAGATGGTAACTATAGACGATGATGGGAAATGGTAGACGTTTATGGGGTTAGAGTGGGAAATAGGTAGTAAAAGGAAAAGAATAGAAAGGAAAATGAATAGGCGGGGAGCGATTCGTGACATTACCCCCTCTTTAGGATGAGCTTTCACCGGAGCTTGACAAGCTAGTTTTCCAGTGCTTCGCCCATTGTTTGCGAAGTCGTCTGTCTACGTCTCCCTGACTTGGCCAGTACTTGTCCCATCCCGTCGTGTAGTTTGTAATATCCCACCTAGGATCGTTCCAGTCGGTTAAGTCCCCCCACGCTGTCGTGTCGGTTGCAGTTCCCCAGCCCGCTCCGTTGTCGTTATCATCGTATTGTAGGGTGATGTGTGCACCCCATATACTGCCGTTTCCCCATCCAAGGTTCCCTTTGTGTTCCGCACATAGGGACGTCCATTGAACTACACATCTAGCTCGATGTCCTCTGCCCAATCTACATCATCCTGGTCCATCCTCTCCTCCCCATGTGCAGCGTTGACACCCGTTGTGAGGTCCTGCGTGCTGTTTTGAAAGTCGGCACTGACGTCCTGAGCGCTTCCCGTAGGTGCAACGCCCCCTGTTGGTTGGGTGTGTGTTATTAACGATGGTGTCGATAGAGGAAGTGGTTGACATTGTGATAGTGGGAGTGTGGGTGAGTGTTGTTTGAGTGGTAGCGATGGGTGTTGTTCTGTAGTTCTCCGTTGTGGAAAGGGATCTTTTATAGTTGTTGTTTGTATGGTGTAAATGCTGACCAATCGGTAAGGTTCTCGTCGGAGACGGGTTTGACAGTAGACGCCGTTAACGAGGGAATGCGATTGATGAATGATGACAGAAGTCCGGGTTCGATTGCCGAGTGGGGTGTGAAGGAGGGCATAGAATACCAACGGTTCGTAACAGTGTCTCTCCTCGGAGTTGTGCTTTCGCCTGAAGCACACGGGTACTTCGCCATATGTCTTCCATGGCGATTCCTAGTGAACGCACCGTTGTTCCGGGGCGTATCAGGTTCTTGGGTCAATACGCATTTGGATGCTGTTGATGGAAGGTTTCGATCATCTCCTTCACCTTCGTCAATCCTGATGCCGGTTCCCATGAATTCTCTGAGTCAGCATAGTCCAACCATTTGACAAGGTATTGTACTCCCCGGCGGTTTCTCGTTGGTTTTGAATTGAGAATTGCTTCCACATTGTATTCATTGTCTTCCGGCAGTAACTCTGCCGGTTCTCCCGGATAATTCACTCCGTGAGCTTCGGTTTCTTTGTACGGTGATAAGAGTGAAGCGTGGAATACTGGATGAATGCGCCAACTATTCGGTAATTTGAGTCGGTAATTGACTTCACTGATAACGTCAGTGATTTCGAATGGTCCATGACGACGATTTGCCAACTTAGCTTTTGGCCTTGTTGTCTTCAAATTCTTTCCGTCTAGCAACACTTTGTCCCCAACTTTAAACTTCTTCTCTTTGGTAGCATAGTCCTTGTTCTGTTCTTTCATCTGCTCTGCCGCTGTTGCTAGGCTTGCTTTTAATTCTTCTCGAAGAGTGTCCAAGTTTTGAAGGCGTTCTTCGACTTTTGGTACGTGTGAAGTCGGATTGATGGACAGAAAGAGTCGAGGTAGATATCCATGGAGTAGTTCGAACGGCGACTTCCCGGTTGCTGAATGAACTCGCGTATTGTGGCAAAACTCGGCGTAGGGTAGGTATTTTACCCAATCATCTTGGTGATAGTTACAGAAGGTCCGAAGGTACTGTTCGAGTTCTTGATTGAACCTTTCTGTCTCGCCATCTGTTTGTGGATGATAAGCTGTACTGAGTGCCGAAGTGATACCTAACTTAGCGTATATCCCTCTCATTACTTGGCTTGCGAATTGAGGTCCGCGGTCAGATATCATTTTGTCCCACAAGCTGTATCGTCGCCAAGTGTTATTGAACAGTAGGTCAATGGTTCCGTCGCTATCGATATCCTTTCTGCATGGAGAAATAACAACTGTTTTTGTTGAACGGTCCACTGTGACGTGAACTGCATTAAAGCCTTCACATTCTGGCAGATCTGTGATGAAGTCGGTTGTAATTGTACCGAAGGGTCGTTCCGGTATCTCGTTCGGAATTAATGGTACATGCGCCGGGTGATTATTTGTCTTGGTCAGCTGACAGGTAGCGCATGCTTCAACATAGTTACGAACGAATACTGACATACCAGGCCACCAGAATTCTCTACTGACGAGTTCGTACGTTTTGAATCGTCCCAGATGTCCCGCAGTGAGGCTGTCGTGATACATTTTAACAATGTCTCATCTGAGTTGTTGGTCGTTTGGGATGTAGATTCTTCCTCGGAATAGGATGATTCCGTCCTCGTAATTCCATTCCTGTAGATTTTTTGCCAGCGCGCGTGGTCCGTTGTTAAAGATCGTTTGTAACGCACTTACGACTTCAGCATCTTTTTTCGGACATTCCTTAATCCGTCTTTTCAATTCTGTATCTCCGATTGTGGTTACCGTCCCTGGCCTTGTCGCTCGAATCCTGAAGAATCTGGGGTCAAGTAAGACCCTATCTTTATTGTCGTTCTCGACCCCCTCTTTATGGTCTGACCTTCGAGAGAGTGGGTCACTTCGATTCAGGTTTCCGGGTTTGTGGGTGAGCGTAAAGTCGAATCTGGTCAGAAACAAGGCCATTCTTGCTTGTCGTCGGCTGAGTTTCTGAGCGGTGGTGAAGTATCTAAGGTTGTCGTGATCGGTCAAGATTTCGATGGTATGTGGTCCGCCTTCCAAGTAGTGTCACCAGGCTTCAAGTCCGCGTATGATCGCCAGCAGTTCTTTGTCGTGAATGTCGTAATTTCGTTCAGTTTCGGATAAGGCTTTTGACAGATAGGCTACTGGATGCCATTTATCATCCGGTCCTTGTTACTGCAGGATACCTCCCGTAGCGTAATCTGACGCGTCAACCTCTACTCGGTATGGTTTAGAATGATCAGGCATGAGAAGGACTGGTGAAGTCGTAAACATATCTTTGAGTGCCTGGAAAGCCGTTTGAGCTTCCTCGGACCATTCCCATGGGTGTTCCTTTTTCGTGAGATCGAATAGTGGTCGTGCGATTTTTGAGAAATCATGTATGAAACGACGGTAAAAGTTTCCGAAGCTGAGGAATGATTGCACGTCTTTGACGTTGCGTGGGATTGGCCATTTGGTTACGCCCTCGACCTTGACTGGGTCCATCGCCAAGGTGTTATGTGAAATGATAAGGCCGAGGAACTCCACTGAATCGGTTTCGAAAGTGCATTTTTCCAGTTTAGCATATAAGTCGTTATCATGGAGTCGTGCTAATACTTGTTTCACCATGTATCGATGTTCTTCTAGTGATTCCGTGAATATGAGAATATCGTCCATATAGATCACGACTTTTCCGGAGTCGATCAGGTCCTTGAATAGAGTGTTCATCATCGCTTGGAATGTAGCTGGAGAGTTCATAAGACCGAAAAACATCACCGTTGGTTCGAAGAGGCCGCGGTTGGTTTTAAACGCCGCTTTCCATTCATCTCCCTTTTTGATACGTACGTTGTTATATCCCCATCTAAGGTCGATTTTGGAAAATATCCGCGCCCCTTTTAATTTGTCTACGAGTTCTGATATAAGCGGTAGGGGGTATTCGTTTTTGACGGTTCCTTTATTTAGGGCACGATAGTCCTGTACTGGTCGTAGTTTTCCGTCTTTCTTTTTTACAAAGAAGAAGGGACTTGCCATGGGAGACTTCGACGGTCTTATGTACCCTTTCTCCAAGTTTTCCTTGATGAATTCATCGAGTTCCTTTTGTTCATTTGGGGACAGAGGGTACGTTTTGCATGGGCGCAGTTCAAAGTCTGGTTTTAACTCGATAGCATGATCCCATTTGCCACGTTTTGGTAATCGTTCTGAGGTTTGTTTGTCAAAGACTCGTAGGAACTGATGATATTGCGAAGGAATCTTATCTTTAAGAGGTACATTGACCTGGACGTTCTGGGCTGCCTCTGCGAGTTCTTGTGCCTTTGTAAACCCTGCGCGGATGTTCAGGTTTGGTGTCCCTGGCGCCTCTTCATCTATTCTTTCTTTTTTCCCCAACAATTCCTCCATCACATCCTGTTCCCATTGTTCTGGGATCGTATCTCTCCCGTAATCATCTTCAGTAAAGATCGCCGTTACCTCCGAACTCCGGTGGAAGGATCGAATAGGAATTCGACGGCGTCGCCCTGCAATTTTTGGTTGGGCAACTGGTTTGAATTGTCCCACTGGTTCTAACCATCTGACTTGGTAATCCTTGTGATGGGTTCTTGGATCGATGACTGTAGATTTCGAGGATTTAGTTTTCAAATGGAGAATGGGAGGTTTTGCTGTGAAGCATGTTTCTGGGCATCTAGTCATGTCTACCCGTGAGTCCGACCAGTCTATATCTGGATTATGTTCTTCCAGCCAGTCGGTACCAAGGATTATATCGTGATCCCCGATGTCCATTACGTAGAACTCGGCCGTTTCTTCATGGTATGCCTCGCCATCTCGGGAATAGATACGAAGATTTTGGATCGTGTATTCTCGCACCCATCCCATGGTGTTTTCGGAGCCGTCGACGTTTCGAACTGGGAACGGGTTTTTAATAGGGAGGAGGGTGAGTTGATGTTTTTGTGCGAATTGGCCGTTGATGATTATGCCTTCTGCACCGCTGTCTATTAGAGCGTCTGCGTCGATTTTTCTGCCAGTAACTTTGCCGATTAATTCAGTTTTGAGTGTGATTGATGGTATCTGTCTGTTATGAGTGATTGCTGACATTCTTATCTCTGAAGGAAAGATTTGCTCACTAGAGGGATATAACACACTATATCGATTGTTCTTTAACTGTCCGGTGTACTGTTCTACTCCTACTGACGATGTAGCAGAGGAGTGATTCAAAAATCCAATTTAGACATGATGTCTTTTAAATAGACGGTTGCTTGTTCCTTTTCTTCTCCTTCCAATGCTTTAACCCTGTTAACCATGTCGGAAATGTCCTTGATTGTGTTTCTGGATGAGGATGCCTGAGCCACTGTTACCGGTGGTGGAGATGCGGTTTCGACTGTTCGGACAGTATGAGAGGGGAAGGTTCGGGAAGTGTTTTGAGATGACGTCCTCGGGAATGTCGGACATTCATTGCTCATGTGTCCAGTTTGTCTACATGTGAAACACGCTCCTGCTTTTCGAAGTCGATCCCTTTCATTGGGTGTCAGTTTAGGCAGTGGATTGAAAGACGAGTTAGCACCTGGTCCCATAAGCGCATTAACGCTTGCTACCGTTCTTCCCTGAGACGGGCCTGGAGTACTTTTCGACGTTGAAGTAGTTTTCCAGCGTCCTTGTCTCTCTCGTTCCTTCAGCCACTCTAAATGAAGTTCCACAGCTCTTTCCTTGTACTCCTCAAAGTCATCCCACTTTGGATACGTTCTTCCAATGGCTTCTCGGAGTTTGGGTGGAAGTCCATCCTGATAAAATTCCAACAACGCTGCTTCTCCGAATTCAGACTCTTCTCCGTATGTATCGAAGATGCTGTTGTAGCTGCTAATATCCGTCCCCTTCATTCTGGCAAACTTGATCTTTGTCCTTGCCACATCTTCCGAGGCGAGAGCTTTGAAATCCTTTTTGAATCTATCATGTATCTGTTTCAAAGTTATCCATCTCCATTGGTCTGGTGTACTCGCCAAGTCTTCATTTTCCTCATCTTCATCTTGTTCTATTAATCTCTGCGTTGCCCAGTCTCCTCCTTTTTCTCCCGTAAAGAACGACAGGAATAGCGAGACCTGACTTTCCTCGGTCGGGTACTTGCCTTTATTCATGCGTAGATAGTTATTGAATAGGGCCAGCCATCGTTTTGCCTCGCTACGTTCTCCATTGAAGGCGTCTGGTTTTCTTCCTCATTCGGAAGTACCATTCGACCCGATAGGAGGTGTATCAGCCATGACTGAGTCGTTTGGGTTGGACGGATTTGGAGAAGGAGGTGTAGGAGGACGACGAGGGGCTACAGATGGTCCTTCGGCGGATGGAATGGTGGGCGAAGAAGGTGGGGAAGTGGGATCGTTTGGTTCTGATGGGTTATTGGGAGGGGTTTCTGGTACTGGGTCATGTTCGGAGGGTTGGTTGGTAGGTGTAGAGGTCCCTTGGCGCGATTCGGTTTTAGGTTTTCGATGTGCTTTTTGGATTGCAAGTTCTTGGAGCTGGGTTATAACGTGTAACCAACTCGGGAGTTCTACGTTAGTAAGTCGTTGAGTGTTGTATCTGTTCAGACACGGTTGTGTGGTGCACGGAACCCAAGGATCGTCACCGTTTTCAGGGATATAGCAGGCGTCTTGGTTTGATGCGGGATGGAATACGTGTGGTCGGTTGGCACAATGGAGGTTCGGGTCTGCAGATGCGGATCGTCACTCGGTCATACACTAATTTTTTACGAAAGGTAGTTGGGCCCTAGGATAAAGAAAGATGCTAGACCGTATTCAGGGGAAGGTGATGATGGGGAATAGTCGATGTTTTCTCTGAAGAATAGAGGTCCTTCGATATGAACCACCGTTTCTCCTGTATTGAAGTCCTCTTTCACTGTTATGTATGAGAACGTTGAGAGAACCACGTCACCTGAGGTAAGTTTCCACACCCAACGTCTTGTGCAAACGAAGTGTCGGTCAAAGCTCCAAGGGTCCGCTCGTATATTTCTTCCGTGGGAGACCAGGTATTCGGTATGCAAGAGGTAGCAAGGGAGAGGAAATGGAACCCGTTCGTAGTCACGAGGGGTTATAGTGGGTTCGATACGAATTCGGGGATGTGGGGTAGACAGAGTGAAGAAGGGAGGGTTTGTGAGGTGGGTGTATGGGAGTTCATTCAAGTGTCAAGGTTGTCGGTACACTCGATAACCACCCAAGTCACACAATACAGAAAAGTCAGTTGCAAGAGAATGGATTGATCAAGGGAAATAGAGAGATAGAGAAATGAAGAGAACGTAGGCTGACTAGGCTCTACACTGCGTAGTGAAAGTACGGAGCGGAGACGAAGTGAACGAACTAAGGAATAGGTTACAAGGATCACAGGTATATAAGTAAAATATGAACAGATGGGAAAGAGTAAGTAATAATAGACGGTATCATGTGGAAATGTCAAGGGCGAGAGAATAATGAGTCAAGTATGGATAGATGAAGGTACTGGATCATAAGGAATGATTGACAGTGAGAATGTCCATGGAGATAGGAATCGGAGGAGATAAGAGTATGAGTCATAGATCTATGGAGATGGTAACTATAGACGATGATGGGAAATGGTAGACGTTTATGGGGTTAGAGTGGGAAATAGGTAGTAAAAGGAAAAGAATAGAAAGGAAAATGAATAGGCGGGGAGCGATTCGTGACACACCCCATGCAAAAACGCTGGCGCTATGAGTCATTCCCATTATATGAAGACATTTTCAAGCTCATTAATGGTGTCATGGCTACAGGCCAGGGTGCCTTTCACACTGGTACCTCTGATGACACCCAGGTTGCCTCTACCATGGTTACAGTTACTGAAAACACTCAGAGGAGGATAGCACTAGTGTTGAGGGCAAAGAAGGTAATGGAGATGGAGACAATGACACTGATGTTGAGCAAGTGGTAAGTCTGTGTTGTCTATTTTTATTATCTTTTCACTCAAAAACAATTGCACAACCTCTTCCTAGTCTCCTTCTACTCAGACCCCTGCTCGATCTCGTAAACGCGAACGGGCTCCTTCAGAAACACCTGAACCATGGTCCTCAGCCTCTCATCCTCCAAAGTCACATCGCAATGCTGAGGCTGGAGACAACGTAGCTGATGCTATTTGTGGCCTTTATGGTATTATGAAGAATGACCCACCAGCCTCTGTGATGGCGTTGTCAACCCCTGAACATCATAAGGCTGCGGTTGAGCTCATGGAAGAAGATGGTGAATTGTCAGAGGACGAGGAGGTTCTTGCTCTAAAGATGTTTTCTCGTCATAAAGAGGTTGCTGATACTTTCCTGTCCACTAAGAAAAAGACTCTTCGTACTGCATATTTACAGGCTGAAATTTACAACTAGATTACTCTATCCCTAGCTGCAATAATTATTCTGCTTGTTCTTCGAGAACTCTCTGGTATTGCTCCTACATTGCCTGAGCAATTTGATCCCTTCTTGCAGTGGCTGCTTGTTTCTCAGCAGCAGAGATATCCTGGCCCAACACTCCTGTCTCCATTGTACCCAATGTTGTCCTCCAAATCTCATTCTCTCTCTGTCTACCTGCCCCATCAGCACTGTAAGCTGGAGGTAAAATATCATGAGGCCTGTGAATGCAAATATAGTTGTGGATTGCAGCAAAAGCACATATGAATTGGGATTGGATCATTTCTGGATACTCTGAAGCTCGTCCAAGTAACCCAAAGCATCGTTTGAAGACTCCAAAAATCCGTTCAATGACATTGCGCACTTGTGCATGTTGCAAGTTGAATAGTTCCTCCTTAGTTCGAGGTAACAGTAAAACAACAGACAGATGTGCTATGTCACAAACTTTTGGCTGGCATGACCCCATTCTGCCAAATGGTATCAGACACCTCGGTAAGGTACAAGAAGAGAATTGCATATAGGAAAGCCAGCATCAGCTAGGTAGTATTTCCCAGTGAGCGAGCATAATCCCAGATGGCTGAATCAGATGCACTGCCCTCCCACCCTGGTAGCACATACAGGAAACGCATCTCGAAATCACAGATTGCAAGAACATTCTCTGAAATACCGCCTTTACGATTCCTATGGCTAGCAATAGCTGCTTCGTGACACCACTTATCAAAGTGCAAGCCATCAACACCACCCAGTACATCTTTTAAAAAAGGATACAATTTGAGATCCTTACAAATGTGGGGGGGAGTATCATTGTTGCTAGATGGGAGCTGGACATACTTTGCATAGAATGCAGAGACAATGATTTTGAGAACTTCATTGACATACCTGAAAGTATCTGAATCAGAATAGATATAGCATCAGTTTTAAGAGAAAACTCACTGGGAAATGGTTGCGCCACTTCGCTGGAATCGCTCCTGTAGCACCCGATTGGTGGCACCTGTCCTGCCAAGGTACAGGAAGATTGCAAGTTTCTCCTGAGCACTGACATGTTTGCTATCACTGAGCCCATATTCCTTCTGGAGCTCTAGACAAAGCTTGTTGAACAAAGATTTGGATACCCCTAACTGCTCCTGAAACTGTTCTGGATTGGGGCAGTTCAGAAGTTCATCAATCCAGGCTTCCCCAGTCAAACTTGATGTATGTTTTGGAATAGGTGCTGTCTTGGAAGTAAATTCCTGGACTACTGCAGCAGCTCCAAGAACAGCCCCAAGTACAGCCAGTTTGCAACGGTAATGTTTAGAGGTAGACTGAGAAATGTTGTGTTGCCCAGCTCAGGCATGGGCAGTATACTGGGAGACCATGGAAGAGGATTTCTTCACAAAAAATCAGTAATATACCCCTATATACCCCTATCTACCCCTATCTACTACAATGTGACTCTGCGTGACAACGTCTCACACGATTGCCATGGACGCTTCCTGCTTCCACATGGTTACGCCATAATGTACACCTCCACCTAAGCCTAAGCGAAACGCTTGTGCACAAATGGGCCCTTAGGTGCTACAAGTATCATTATATGTAACTCACTCTGACTTTAAGCTTGTGGATGTAACTGGAACATCTAATAGACATGATGGATGGCTTATTGTCTTTTCAATAATACTAAATGAAGGAATACAAAGTATGACCATCTAGGATAACCTGTGGAATAAGATAGGCCAGTAATATGGTCCAAAAAAGTGCTATTTTCGCTCTTTTGAAAATAAATTGGTAATTGAGTCCTGTTACTGGAAGATATAGCAGATATGATAACATATTCATGTTTAGGGCATTGAATAACACTTACCTACCTACCCACACAATTTTATAAGATCCATATTTTCAGGTGCCACAGATACCTATGCTTAGGGGTAAATATCAAATAGCAGAATAACCGTGAGAGATATGGACTATCCGAGTGGATATTCGAACTCAGTGACCCAAAATACCCCATTAGACATATCCACAATTATATTGAATGGCATAGTATGCTGTGTTCGTGGTCATCCCAAAATTTGCCCTTTTCAGACATTGATTAGAGAATAGCTCCTCAGGATGTAATTACCTGGGATAATAAACTATATTCCCATATTCAGGGTATATAAATGTGCTATACTACTAGCCTACACCCAGATTAGAGCTGATTGGATGCAATGGCCAGTACCTATTCTGCTCTTTTACTATATTTAGACAGTATTTTGCCCATATCTTTGTAACCAGTGCAGATATTGCAAATCTAATTTGATATTCGGATTCAGCACCTCAAATTACACCCTCTTACCTACCCATACCATTTTTCATTGCTGGCTCTGGGAATTTATTTTGCATTTTATGAGCCAGCCACAGCCCCTACCCCTATTCCAGTTGCAGATTCTGGACCTCCTAGGGATCATGGGAAAAAAACCTGACAGACCTGCGCCTAAGGCCCTGCCCACTGTCCCATCCAATCCTGCCCACTTTTGCTAATGTGGCAGTATTCTGGACCCTATCAAACACCTGAACCTCCTAGGGGTCATGGGAAAAACCTGACAGACCTGCCCCTAAGGCCCCGCTCACTGTCCCATCCAATCCCACCCACTTTTGCTAATGTGGCAGTATTCTGGACCCTATCAAATGTCTGCACCTCTTAGGGGTTGTGGGAAAAACCCACCAGACCTGCCAGACCTGCCCCTAAAGCCCCGCCCACTGTCCCATCCAATCCCACCCACTTTTGGAGTGTGTGCTGCAAAAATTGTGCTCACATTTGCAAAAGTACTCAAAACATGCTCCCAGGGGCAGTGCTGGGATGCCGTGAGTTCTGCTTGCTTGCTTAATGCAAAATAATGGCCACTGGGCCCAATCATACCATATTTAGTAGGAGAAACTGGGCCTGGAAGGCTGCCACCAAAGCTCCATAACTTTTGCAAATCTTGTGTGGAAGATAGGTCCACTACTTTTGCTTTAGTATTACAGCATCAGCCATTGTTTAGCCTCATCTCACTCTCCAGTGAAGGCATCAGGTTTCCTTCCCTGTTCAGAAGTACTATTGGAGTCATTGGGGACCATGTCAGCCATAACTGAATTGTCTGGTTCCAATGGTTCTGGGGAGGTGGGAGGTGGATGATGAGGGGCTACAGATGGTCCTTCAGTGGAAGGAATTATAGGAGAGGAAGGATCATCTGAAGGATTTACAGGGGACGAGGGTTCAGGACTTGAATTAGGTGGGGGTGCAGATGCAGAAGGTGTATTGGATAGGGAAGAGGGTTCTGGGTTCGGTTGAGTATTTGTGGGAGTAGATGTCCCCTGGTTTTGTTCAGTTTCAGAGTTGACTACCAGATGTGCTTTTCAAATTTCAAGTTCTTGGTTTTGTGTTATGACTTGGAGAAAACCTGGAAGGACTATTTCGGAAGGGAGTCTTTGAGTGTTATATCTGTTTAGGCATGGTTGATCACCACAAGGCACCCAAGGGTCACTGGCACCTTCAATAAAATAAGTGGCGTCTCAGATTGATGGAGGGTGGAAAACATGTGGACCATTTGCACAAGGAAGCGTTGGATCTGCAGATTCGGTTTGTCGAGGTGGCATAAACTGAGTTTATTTCAAAGTCAGAAGGAAGGTTCAAGAATAATGGAGGAGGGTATGTCATATTCTTTGAAGAACAGAGGTCCAGTAATCCTGACAACAGTCTCCTCAGTATCAAGGTCGAAGGTGACTTGTAGGTACAAATAGATAGATAGGATGACATCACCTGATCTCAGTTTCCAAATCCAGCACTTTGTACACACGAAGTTTCGATCATAATCCCAGGGATCAGCCCTAATACCCTGTCTGTGGCTGTACCAGTAACAGGTGTGTGGTAGATAGAGCAGAAGAGGGAGAGGAGGTTGGTCATATTCAAGTGGACTTTGAGGAGGTTCAAAGCAAATACAAGAGAATGCAGTAGCCAGAGTGAACAAGATACATGGAAGGGGTATGGAGTTTGCCAGCCAAGCTAGCTAAAGTTATAGTTACAGCTGAGCTGTAACTGGGGTAGAAACGAGAAAAGGTGGGTGTAAGAGAGTTTGTTCAAGTGTCAAGGTTGCTGGTACACTCAATAACAAACCACCCAAGTCACATAGAAATGAAATTGATTGAGAATAGAGAGATAGATAGAGAGGTAAGAGTAAGCACTCTACACTGCATAGTAGTAGTACAGAGCAGAGCCAAAGTGAACAAACTGGGGAATCAGTTACAAAAGATCACAAGTATATATGAGAAAGTCTAAGGGATGAGAAAGAGTTAACAAAAATAGAATAATGGCCATATGATGTGTCAAAGATGAGAACAATAGATCAAATATGGATATATATAGGTACCAAATCATAGAAGAATGATTGACAGTTATTATAGGGTTTGACAGAAGTTATAAGGTTCACTGAGTATGAATCTGAGTATAAATTAATGAGGGAAAGCAATAGACGAATGATGAAGGAATTCCAGGTTTAAGGAGGACAGAGAACTGTAGCAGTTTGTGACACCTTCTGTGCATATTTGAAGATTCCTCCCTTTATCTTGAACCCATATTATTTGTATGCATTTCTGCTTTAAGTAGTAACATTTCTCTTTATTGTGTCAAAGCCTCTCAACTACTTATTACATTCTTGCCATTTATGCACTTCTGAAAGACTTATCTGCCAGCATGACTGGTATTCCCTCCATGGATTCTTTTTGTATCTATATTTCATCTCTTGGCCTGACTGGTGCTTACTACTGACTCTTCGTGACTCAGATTCTTTGTATATAACTCAATAGTTATACATTAATAAGTACATGCAGCTTCTGCCACCCACTTTCAGCCCATTTTGATTTAAGTACCTATTGTTTGATTCTCACCACTATCATTTCCAATCAAGACTCAGGCACCCAGATCAACAGCTTAGCTTCTCGACATTCTCATTTTGTTGTGTAGAGTTTCTAGACTCTTCCTTTAGTCTCGCATCAAAGCAAGGGTTATATATGACTGAAACTACACCAAACTATTGCTCCACTTTTGAAATAGGGAATATTTTAGCACCTCCACATCCTCATTTGTGAAGATTTACTTGTATCACTTTTTGTGGGGTCTTACATTCATTTAGCTCATAACTCACCACAAGGATCTCATTAACTATGTATACAAATCTGACTGAGTCCATGCTTGAATTTGTTTGTCTGCAATGACAATTAGTTATTGTCAAATCCTCTTATTATTCAATAGCACAAACCAGAACAAATTTGTGAAGATGTGAAATCAAATTTCAACTTAAATGCAAACATACAAGGAAATGTAGATAAGCTCAAAATTATTTACATAATTTGACAGCACAGGATTTCTGAGTTCCAACCTCCCCAGAGCATCTCCACATTAACCTTACCAAGGACACTTGTCAGTCAACAAACCACAAAGATGAGTATGTATCCCCAGATGACCCTGTGGTTAGAGCAAAAGAAGAAGGTTTTGCGACACTGCACCAGGATGGTCAGCACCCACTGCTTTGTCTGCATTGGATATCACTAGGGCTTAACAATCACCAACAGCTCAAACTCACCAATCATCCTTCAGTCTATTCAGTAAAGCTTTCTAAGCATAAGAACAAGTATGGGGCAACATTTTGCAGTGTGTAGGAGACTACCATTTTCTTGGCATATGGCCAGTCTCAGTATATCACTGAGTCAAGTACTTGAGACATGATTTCTTTACTGGTGAATACTCAACAGCCAACAGCATTCACATACAACCAGCACACACTGACAAAAGGAGGGGTCATGTCATCTCTGGGCACTCTGACACAGTGCTAGTTCATGTTAATGACTCCAAGTCTGATGTGGGCAACAGTTCACAAGGTAAGCATGCTATCTATTCCTCAATTCATCAAACTGATTAGTATGCCCATAGATACTCATGTAGCATGAGTGAGAGTTGTCTTCTCATTATCAGAGAAGGATTCTTCTGTGCTCTTCCATTTGGTGCCTGTCACGAACTGCTACAGTTCTTTGCCCTCCTTCCTCTTCTACTTTATTATCAAACCCTTTCTCTGATCATTCGTCCATTGCATTTCTTCAATAAACCCTTCAACCTTATACTTCTGACTTTGAACTTTATAAAAACCTGTCAAACTCTATAATAACTGTCGATCAATCTTCCTATCTTTCTTATCTCGTATCCATACTTCCTATCTTTCTCAACCATATGGTACCATTCTATTGTTATTTACTTTTCCCATCCCTTCACATTTCTCATATATACTCGAGATCTCTTGTAACTGATTCCCCAGTTCGTTCACTTTGTCTCCGCTCCATACTACTACTACGCAGTGTAGAGCCTAGTCAGCCTACTCGTCTATCTTCCTCTCTACATCTCATTTACATCTCTCTCAATCTATCTGTCTATATCTGCTCTCTTAAGTGTGTGACTTGGGTGGTTATTTGAGTGTATCGACAACCTTGACAGTGCCCACAAGAGATAGACCATCATATTTGGTGTACATTAAGTGGTTCACACCATTCACAGCCTATACAAGGTTTCTCAATGTAATGTAGAAGGTGGTTAATTGGCTAGTGTGTTAGATGTTCAAGGTTTGTTCAGAGGGGTACATCTTCTACCAAATTTTGATGTCATCACTCCAAGGGAGTGGAGAGCTGGCAGTCATTCTATGCCAATACTTATAGTAACAATGATGTGTACCAGCTCCTCAACTAAGTAGTAGCAAGTAGTACATTGTACTATGTGCAATGATTTTGGGAATTTTAGACACTTGGGACTTTTGGCAGTGTTAGAAGTAAATGGGGGCAGAATTACAAATTACTTTCTTTGATGTTGCTCAGTATATATACATTTTACATTGTTCAGCAGGGACAAACATAATTTTTCAAAATCAGTATTAAATTTTGAGGTTAGGTTTTTCCTGATGCCATTGATCTGCCAGGGCATCATTAATCTGCTGAAGGCTGTCCTCACAAATAGCAACTCCTTGTGGGATTTGAATGGCTTTAAAATGTTCCTTTGCTTGTTCAAATTTTGCTTTGGCAGGAAAGAGATGGCCTTCATCATGATCAACCATTCCAAGACTGTACAAGCATTGAGCTGCTTCCAACCTGTATCCATCTCCCTCAAATTGCTCTCTGGCTTGTTCAAGCATGACCTTTGCATCCTCATATTGGCTTAGCATCCTGCATATATTCCCCAGGCTTTGCAAGCATTGAGCTGCTTCCAGCCTGTATCTATGTCCCTCAAATTGCTCTTTGGCTTGCTCAAGCATGACCTTTGCATCCTCATATTGGCTTAGCATCATGCATATATCCCCCAGGCTTTGCAAGCATTGAGCTGCTCCCAGCCTGTCACCAACTCCCTCAAATTGCTCTTTGGCTTGCTCAAGCATGACCTTTGCATCCTCATATTGGCTTAGCATCCTGCATATATCCCCCAGGCTTTGCAAGCATTGAGCTGCTCCCAGCCCATCACCAACCCCCTCAAATTGGTCTTTGGCTTGTTCAAGCATGACCTTTGCATCCTCATATTGACTTAGCATCCTGCATATATCCCCCAGGCTTCGCAAGCATTGAGCTGCTCCCAGCCTGTCACCAACCCCCTCAAATTGCTCTTTGGCTTGTTCAAGCATGACCTTTGCATCCTCATATTGGCTTAGCATCCTGCATATATCCCCCAGGCTTTGCAAGCATTGAGCTGCTCCCAGCCTGGATCCAACTCCCTCAAATTGCTCTTTGGCTTGTTCAAGCATGACCTTTGCATCCTCATATTGGTTTAGCATCCTGCATATATCCCCCAGGCTTTGCAAGCATTGAGCTGCTCCCAGCCTGGATCCAACCCCCTCAAATTGCTCTTTGGCTTGTTCAAGCATGACCTTTGCATCCTCATATTGACTTAGCATGATGCATATATCCCCCAAGCTTCGCAAGCATTGAGCTGCTCCCAGCCTGTGACCAACCCCCTCAAATTGCTCTTTGGCTTGCTCAAGCATGACCTTTGCATCTTCATATTGGCCTAGTATCCTGCATATATCCCCCAGGCTTTGCAAGCATTGAGCTGCTCCCAGCCTGTCACCAACTCCCTCAAATTGCTCTTTGGCTTGTTCAAGCATGACCTTTGCATCCTCATATTGGCTTAGCATCCTGCATATATCCCCCAGCCTTTGCAAGCATTGAGCTGCTCCCAGCCTGGATCCAACCCCCTCAAATTGTTCTTTGGCTTGTTCAAGCATGACCTTTGCATCCTCATATTGGTTTAGCATCCTGCATATATCCCCCAGGCTTTGCAAGCATTGAGCTGCTCCCAGCCTGTCACCAACCCCCTCAAATTGCTCTTTGGCTTGTTCAAGCATGACCTTTGCATCCTCATATTGGCTTAGTATCCTGCATATATTCCCCAGGCTTTGCAAGCATTGAGCTGCTTCCAACCTGTATCCATCTCCCTCAAATTGCTCTTTGGCTTGCTCAAGCATGACCTTTGCATCCTCATATTGGCTTAGCATGCTGCATATATTCCCCAGGCTTTGCAAGCATTGAGCTGCTCCCAGCCTGGATCCAACCTCCTCAAATTGCTCTTTGGCTTGTTCAAGCATGATGTTTGCATCTTCATATTGGCTTAGCATCCTGCATATATCCCCCAGCCTTTGCAAGCATTGAGCAACTCCTCTCATATCTCCAACTTTCTCATATAGATCCTTAGCCTGTTGTACCTTCTGCTTTGATTGTGTATATTTTCCCTGAAAATAAAGGATCTCTCCTAATCTTATATAGCATTCTGCTTGTATCTGTTCAATGGTGTTGTTCCTAGATGTACTGCCAGTGCTTGTAACCACTTCCACATCACTTGTCTCCTGATTTATTTGATGCTTATATAGCTCTTCCACATCATGAATTATTTCTATAGCCTTCCCATATTCTCCCATGAACCTCAACATATCTCCTTGCATGAACATCACTTTAGTTTGATCACTCAAATTCAGCTGTGACTTCCATCTCAAATATTTTGTAACCAATGGCACAAGTCCTGCAAAGTATTCTGAATAATTACACAATTGCTGTAACACATTCATATGTGATCTTTCAAATGACCTATCAATCTGTATTTCCACAATTTTGTAGACATTTCCAATATGCAGTCCAAGTTGACCATGTTCTTCACTGGGATTCTGAGCTAAATTGTCTATGAATGACTCATAAAATACCCAGACCTGATTTTCAAGATGGTCTCTTTCCTGAAAACTCTTCATAATGTATTCCCCAATTGGTGTCAGTATTTTGAGTGTCTTGTCTCCTGTTTCATAAATAAGGCATGCCTTTTTCAAGATAAGAGCCTGGGTTGTTGTATCATCAAGCTGCATCATTGCATCAGGAAGCATTTTGGGCAAGTTTTCCAACCAATCTGGGATACCACTTGGTAGTAAAGAAACAAGCCTCAAGACATTTTCTCCTGTTGGGGAAAGCTTTTCTCTGACAATGTTGAGAGTCAACTTAATTGAAACTTCAATACTTGTAAGCCTGTTCTCCTGCTCTCCCAGTCCAAATTTCTTCAGCACTGCTGTCTTCTGGTGATTCCACCTTTCCATTATGTCCTTCAATGGCCATTCTCTGGCAAGCTGTGCCATGAGCATAATAGCCAAGGGCATACCATCCATCTGAATTAACAACTTTTCCAAAATGGGATCCTCCTCCTCAACTGTAAGGTCTCCATCAGAACAGAAAGAACAGAAAGCCTCCTTGGCTGCACCAAGCTCAAGAGCAGGTAATCCAGATCTTCCTCCAAGTTTGTGCCATTTGATTTGTCCAGGCCCCTCAGTTCCTCTCATAGTCACAATCACTGAGACTGACTTGCATCTGCAGATCATTTCAATTAAATTCTTGACTTCAGTCTGGCCCCTGCTACTCCAGGGTGTCTCAAAATTATCCAGAATCAATAAGACCTTTTGGTCACCTTTGAGATAAGCCAGCAATACATCCAAAGGTCCCTTTCCTTGGGTTACCTGCAGTCCACTGGCCTGCACCAATCCCTGAATAAGGACTGTTGCATCTGGAAGCATTTCACAAGGGATGAAGTAGCATCTCTCTGCAAATTTCTCTTTGATCAAGGGATCTTCCATGATATGCAAGGCAACAGATGTTTTGCCTATTCCTCCAGCTCCAAGAATGCCAATATGGACCTGGTTAGTTCCACACAAGATGTTAACTGCTTCTTCCACAAGCTTGGATCTGCCAGTGAATACAGCTGGAACTTGAGGTGTTTGAAGACGCAGATCACTGAAATAATGAAAATTAAATCAAATAATCAAACATACTAGGATTTTACATACTCTGCTGTGATTTCCTGAATGGAAAATGTTGTCAGAAATTGAGTTTTGGCGGAAAATTGTCAATTACCTTTGGTTTGTTCTCTGGAAAATCTGCCAATTGTCTAAGTAACTTACTTATATGGAAAACAGAGTACTCACTGTTGATGGTTATGTTGTCACCAACCCTGTTGTTCACAGTTGACTCCACAAAATTCATGTGGTGAGCCCCAGAAAAAAACATCCCCTGGTTTCCGGTACCAGTTTGATTAGGACCATCATCAATTGTTTCCACATCTGGAACTTCTTTTGCTTTCTTTTTCCTTTGATTTGTCCTTCAGTCATCAAAAATATCTCGAGTCTTAGTTCCAACTCACCTCGAAAAAACTTTGCGTAGGCGTGCTTTCATCACAAAGGTTGAAAAGTGTCTCAACCACGTGATCAGAACTTGAAGAGTTGCGCTTGAAGCCATCATTTCAAGATGATGACTTTCTACGCTTGATAAGCTAATCAGCACTCAAGGACCGGCAACGTGTACAGCACACCTGGATCAACGGTGTGACGGCAGTGGCGGCACGGCGGGGTTACTATATACGAACTATGAACAGTGCGGGTAGGGCTCTCCAGTAATACTGGTACACCCGTATTTTTTACGGGTCCAGTACTGGTATGGTGTACCCGTCTCCGTATTCGTACGGGGACATCTGGAAGCTTGTACGATACGGGACGGGTACTGATACGGCAGTATTACGGGTTAATACGGGTATACGGGTCTTTTTGCTAGGAAATGGCCAGGAATCTGATTTGAAATAGACTTATTGGGACTTATTGAGAGGAATTAATGCGAGAAACAATTTGAAGTAGTGCACCGCTCAACGTTAACAGTGCGTTCGAGATGACTTTGAGGCACAAGCATTTCGGCAATACTTCGGCAGGTCTCTACGCACCTTTTTTGGTAAGTACATTTTCCTTTGATGTGATCAAGCATCAATTTTCCCAAGATTTTCCGCCGCAAACTGCTCAGTATTTGACGATATTTAATTTACAGAGGTAGCGTATGGCATAAACACAGAGAAAAGCCTTCGCCGATGCATGGCCGACCCGTATACCGTACAAACCCGTACGACGGCCGTAAAAAATACGGTCCAATACCTGCACCCGTATTGGACCCTGCAGCAGCCTTGTACGGTACGGGACTGTATCCGTCATACGGTACCAGTACAAACCGTACAGTACTGGTACGGCGCGGAGCCCTAAGTGCGGGTTACTGTTACATGTACTCGGTTCTTCACTCGTCCTCTACTTAATATTCAGGCTAAGTAGTGCTCATACAACTAGTCTCTCCTAGTGCAGATGACACGAGCAATCGTCATGTAGGTACCAAGTTCTTAAATTCTTATTGGCAATTAGGTCGTAGGCCGAGCTTGTTTCCGCCGTGGCGCAGCCCTTGCTCGAACTTGGTCTATTATTATTCTCACGACTAGATCTTTATTTGCACCTTCGTCCCTTGTCCCGTGTCCGTCTCGTCGACACTCGATTTATTCGCCTGACTCGAATTGTTATTCTAGGTAGGGCACGCTACATAGTATGACTATGTACTCTTCCTCAACAAATAAGAGTTGAATAAGAATCCCTCGACCCCAACCCCATACCTATGATGCATCAGGTCTGGCATAAGTAGTTGTTGCATAGTTCTTCTACTTTGGTCTCATGGTGGGGATCAGGTGTGCGGGGACGGTACCCTTAACTCGAGACGGGTTGTAACTTGTGACGGCATCGCAAGGAAAGGACCGTTGTGAATATGAGAAAATACAGGCTCAGATTCATTATGAAGGCTTTTCATTCAAGAAGAACCTTGCCTTCCTTGAGTTGCGTCGCAGAGAGTCCAATGGCAACGAAGCTCTTCTCGTCAACCTTCCCTGCCGCTTTACGATTTCCATTCACCTCATTGATAACCCTGAATCCTTTTGAATTGCCCTTGATCAAATGATTGTGGTGGACCTCCGAGTCCCTTTCAACATCGCCGTCCCCAAGCCGTCTCCTTACGTGGTCAACAAGGGGCTTTATTGATCGCCCACTCCAGCCAGTCCATCTGATACCCCTTCCCAGCCTCTTCCCAGGCAGTAAAAAAACGGATAAGGAACTGCGACTGCAAATGTCAAATCAACGGTTAAAGGTATTTGAAATGCCGGTAGGCAATGATAAACAAATCTCTTTGAATGCTCAAAACAAATCAACTCTTTGCCGTCTTTCGCCATGCCTTCTAACAATCTCTCTCTAAAGTAAGCCTTGGTTGCTCTCTCTTATCTCCCGGCTCTCCTCATATTCAAAATCTCGACAGAAATCTCCTCAGTCCGAGAAGAGCCAAAGCTTTTTTTACTCACATGAATGAAAGTAACGAGTTGGAGGTGGATGGCTAGAACGATATTCCAGGCTGGGGTACATTTTGAGTGAGTCGTCGTCGCCTTGACTGCTTTCAAAGTTGTCATTCTAAAAACCTGATCCTTCTTCTGTTACTAGAACGTGTCTAATGTATGGTAGAGAGTTTTAACGGTCTATAGGGTGGTAATGAATGCCTCAGCAATGACAGACCCCGACAAAGTCAACTGCGGTCTCTTGTTATCGTACGTAGTTGCCTTTACCTTTTACGCTCGCTTCATTTATAGGCGTACCCTTTCCGATCTCAACCTCTACAGTAGGAACGACAAAAACTAACGTTTTCTTTTGGTAGTCGAAGCCGACTACACTGTGGGCTTTTTCGCAGCTGGAGGTAGACATACGCCGGGATGGAATTGGGGTTGGAATATCGCAGTTTGAATAGGAAGTATCGTAGGAACCTTAAGACATCGGTGCGTATTTCTCTTCTCATACCCAACGGCATTGCACTCATCTCTCTCAGGCTCACCAGTACTCGTCATTCTTTTCGAAGGTATGCCTCGTCCTACTCCTTTTTCCTTCCAACCATCCATCTAATTATGGCTGATGCGTCATGTGCAGTGCTATTCTCACTGGCCACGGAGCCATCATCTCTCCCAAATTCTTCCGCTACCTCGACTAGTCATCTGGGTACCCCTAACCCAAATTGCCATTCCGCCCGTCGTGTATCAAGAAAAGCAACACGAGGCGAAAATTGCTATTCCGAATATCCATTCTTCACCTTCCTTGTCTGCTGCATTCGGCGTCCCACTTGAGGACATCATGGGCCCGGAAGGCGAAAAGGTCCATCCCCCGTGTCATCCGAGACGGTATCCAATACCTCTGCGAATCTCTGGTCTCAACGACGAAGGCCTCTTCCTTCGTTCACCATCTTCTCAACTCTTACGCGCAGCTCAAGAAGCTTACGAGTCAAGTCGTTTCATTGGAAATCCGGGAAGGAGCTGGAGGAGGACCTCATTTAGCTGCGATATTGTTGAAAAAGTATTTGAGAGATTTACCGGAACCGGTGTTTGGAGAGGACATGCACGCGATTATAAAGAGGTGTCCGATGCCGACGAGTGATCCGGGGTATGTAGAGGCGGTGAGGTATATGAGAGAGGTGGTGTTGCCAAAGTTGAAGCCGTGTGTGTATATTTTGTTGAGTCATTATTTGCGTGAGTGGTTTCTTTTTCTCCTGCTTTCGGTGGAACTCATTTCTTCTCTTTCCTTTTCTCGTTTTCTTACTTTGTTCCCAAACGACTCTCGCTTTCGCCCGTCCTTTTTCACCACCTACCAACATAGACCTAATGCACAAAGTCCACCTCTGCTCAGCCTCCAACCGTATGGACGCACACAACCTCACTGTCGTCCTTTCTCCCAATCTCGTCAAAGGAACGAACCCGATTAGGGACGTACAGATGTGTCTCATACCGACTGTTGGAGGGACAGGGCCAACGCTGGGGATGGGTGTTCCGAGGTCTCCTCTGGGTAGCCCGTCGCCGTTACCATCACCTGGACCGAGTTCGCCGATTTCTCCTAGCCCTGGAGCTGGAGCTGGAGGTTTTGCACAGAGGTATAGAAACCGATTCTCGCTTGCACCTCCGACGTCTATTAGGCGACTCCGAGCTCGAGTGGGTTATTGTCGCCAGCTGTGCCCACCTTTCCCAACGCTCCTCGTAGTCCCGACTCCAACACTTCAAACTTTCCCCCTAACCCTCCATCACCGACTTTTGTCCCCTCTCTGTCAACTACCAACCTAAACACAAAGACGACGAACACAAACCCAGCCAACACAACAGCAATAACAGAAAACAAGACGACGTTGGAGATGGTCATCAAGTTGTGTATACAGAGATATTATGAGGTGTTTGATGAGGTTTTGGATCGGACGGAGATTGGGGGGTTTGGAGTGGGTGGGATGGGGGTGGGCGTGTACCCAGGGGATAATTTAGGAATGGAGATGGGGATGTATCTTTTGTCGTCGAAGATACAGTCCCAAAACGTGAATGAGGATAGGAGTAGGGACACGAGTGTCAGTGCTAGTGTTGAGGGAAGTAGGGAGGGGAGTGTGGTTGTTGTCGGCAGTGCTAATGGTGGTGGTGGTGGTAGTGGTGAGGGGCAAGGGCCAGTTTCTCTCAGCTTTGGAATTGGCGCTGCCTTAGAATCAGATGCAGATGTAGATGCACGACCCGAGTCCGAGTCCGAATCCAAACTGAAGCTCAAGCCAGTCCCGACAAACGGGTTTGCGAGTACCAGTGGAGCGTTGGGGAATGGTTTGGGGAGGATGGGGATGGGTAATGGTAGTGGGAATGGGAACGGGAGTGGAAGTGGTGCAGCAGTCGCTGGGTCTAGTACGAAACCCAAACCTCTCCAGTGTGGAGCTGAAGCTAGTAACGCAGCTGGAACTAGGTCTCCTACCGGACGCCCTATCATCGTCTGTCCCCCACGTAAAGACTCCCTCGGCGTCCCTACCTACCCAGTCCACCACCGACGAAAAAGCTCGGCGTTGAGTGGAGTTTCGGATGCATCAGAGGCGTCGAGTATTGATGATGAGATGCTGGTGATGCCTATTGGACCTGGGTCGTTTTCGTTTACACGACATGGGCATAAATATAGTCAGTCTACGCCTTTGGTTCCTTCGACGCCGAATAGTCCGAGTTTTGCTGGGATGCAGAGTGGGACGGAGACCAGTGGGGGTGCAGGCGTATCTGGTTGGGGGAGTGGAATAGCAGGAAGATCCACATTTCGCCCTTCGAAACACCGAACAACCTTGTCCAGTGGGTCTACCACATCCAGAGGCTCCAGTGCAAGATCTCCGACGGTATCCAACTTAATAGGACCATGAGATGGAGCAGAGGGCCTAGAAGCAGGAGCAGAGTTAGGGTCTGAGTCGTTGTCGAGACGAACGTCTATCCTCAGGAAAGACCAAGAACTTTGATTATACATACATAGAACTTGAGATCTACCTACCATGATCAGTCTTCTAAGTCTTAACGTGAATCAAGTAAAGACCTTTACACACTTTCAAGAGTATGGTCGTGAACAATCAAGGTAATTTGATATCTGAGGTCGGTTCCCATTCAAGTTTGATTTCTACATGATGTCAGTGTCCTTGTAGTCTGCTTCAGCTTTCTCTGTACTTTGTATAGGCTGTTGTATCAAGATTTTCTCCCTCAGAGGTGACTGTCGGCAGGGTGAGATTGATAAGTGTACACGCAGGACATGGATTTCGGACGTTTAAGTGTACAACCACTGAATGTCGGACATTCTATTTTTTTTTTACCAAACGGCGCCTCATACGTCACGGTCGAGAGATTTTTGGAGATTTTTCCCTCAATCTTGAAAGAACACCGACTCTTACTGGTTAAAATGAACACCGAGGTCAGAAGCCCAGTCGCCTGACTGAAGGTCACCGAAGGTGATTTCTCAATGATTTCTAATGCTTTACCGCTGTTAGCGGTTACGGGCTACAGCGGGCCGTGAGCTTGCGACAAGGCACTACCATTCAGTGGAAGTAGGGATCAAAGGGCTTGAATCACCAAGCACGAATGGTGAAGCTTTGACCAGCTTTAGCACCAGCAAAACCTATGGATCAAATTTTTGAATAATGCGGAAAATATTGGTCTGTTACGATAATAAGCAATGATTATGGCCAAATCATTTGAGGTTATGATGACAAGAGAATGTTTTGCCAATGTCATTTGATCTTATGGTGATGACCCATAATTGTGCAAAATTATGTAGTGTTATCGTAAGACACCAAAATATGCACTAAGTTATAGGATCTCATCATGATGAGCCAATTCTTTGCGAGATTTTTGGTGGCGAAGTACCTCAGTAGAACCGCAGAAATGTCTGAACATGCGTTAACACGACGCGACACGTACTTCATCAGCTGATTACACCAAGCTTTGCTGCTGTTCAGCATCAAATATTCATGTTCAGATTATGATGAGTGTTGGGTATTTTGAATGAAAGGGACGCATAAAAGGAAGGTATGGGTATTCTAGAGAAATATGGAACGAGAAGAGAAATGAAATGAAATAGATCAGTAAGTAGACTCGGACTCACAGGACCCCTCATCAGGTATCACCTCCTTAATATGCTGATACATCGCTTGAGTCACTCTTGTTCTTTAGGGTACAAGTATCAAGGCTGGCATGGTCAGGACCCATGAAAGGTGTAGGTTGTTGTCTGTTGTGAGCTAGGAGCAGAGCACTGTCCAACGGTCAGGAGATGACTACGAACGATCGAACGATCATAAACGAGACAAACGCCTTGAGATGGACCAGAGTAAAACGGACCACACACCGCATTAGACCGCTGACGGAAAAAATGGGTCCGCGAACTGGCCCGTGCACAATTTTGCATGCGCTGCCAACACGCCGGAAGTATGTTTCTATCGGCTCGACGGATAGATGAGCAGATAGGTGTACAGAAGTAGGATGTATTTGGAGTTCAGATATATATACAAATAAATGCTATATTTTGACTCTAAATATTCGTACAGAAAGAACGTATATCTGGAAACCCCTAATTACACTTGATAGGTAAACAAAAAGATGGCACATGTAATCTATGTAAAGATGTACAAAAAGACGCCTAATTTGTATAGCTATTTGAACAAAAGAAAGATAACCTTTTAAAGCTCCGGATACATGTCCAGAAATCCCGTATATCTGAAGCACATATACAGGTGCAGATAGGAGTCCAAATGGACCATCTATCCAGAGTTCAGATAGGTCCGCAGATATATCGTATTTCCGGAGTCAGAATAGGATGCAGGCGCGTCAGTGGCTTGACGCATCTGCGTGAAAGAAACACATAGTTTTCGTGGGTGTACACCCACGCATGTATTCATGGCCTGCCAGTCATCGTCATCGCCTTCATCACCAGAATCAGATCCAGACGGTGAAATATCTTGCTTGTGAGGACTTTTAACTTGTCACTCAACAGAAGGACGTCGGGGAAGCTTGAAGCGGGAGGATACCATACCTCCTCTGCCTCGACTTCAGCATCTGAACTTCCAACCTCATCAACGTCACCCTCAGGCTCGCTGAGCTCGGAGAGATTTAGGCCACCTGGACCTGGATTCTTGCTACGGGTACGACTCTGACCCGTCTGCTGGGATCCCGGCTGAAAAAAGATATCTTCTTCGGGAAGAGCTAATTTCGGAGCAGTCGGCAAACTTGAAGTGATGATGATGAATGTGGTAGTAATATTAATAGTGGTAGCGGTGGTACAGCTTGTTGTAACTGCGACCGCGACAAATTTAAAGTCCTTCCAGGGACTATCTGCGGCTTCTCCAGTGTGGCCTCTACCAAAGTCACCACCAAATCCTTAGGCTCTGTTTTCACTACTGGCTTGACGGTCTTCTCGACCGCGACCATTGTGGTCTGAGACCTCACCTTGGGTTTAAACACCCTCGTCATGCTGACTTCTCGGCTCAGAACGCGTTTCTTCACTCCTCCGATTCCGATGCTATCTGCGCACTGGTGTTGTCGTTCTTTGGCTTCCACTGCCTTTTGATGCTCCTCTTCTGCAAGAGTGACAGAAAGCGAGCGAGAACGGGAACGTTCTAGAGGATGAGACGGATGTCTTTCACGAGTGTGAGAGGTACTTGAAGTGGCGGACAAGGCAGGAGATGGGTGTCTAGTTGACGAAGAGGACGATGAGACACTGAGGTGCTTGGAAAGTTTGGAGGAGTCGCATTTGATCGAGATCTTGGCAACGGAGACACTAGTTCGTGCCCGTTTATGGTGTCGTGTGTCAATATCCGCGGAGGCGTCATCTTTGGCTGCCTCCTTCTCTTTGTCTGAGAAAGGTAAATTTGGAGACTTTCGACCGGAGAAGTGAACAGAGTTCCGGTAAAGTAGATACTCTCTTCAATTCCCAACTCTTCTGCTTCTTCTTCGTTGCATATCTTATCCAGGAGGCTCGGAAGTCCACGGTATTTGTCAGTTATTGACCGCGTAGTAAGGACAAGGGGATCGAGTAGTGTTGCTGAGGGTCTTCGTTGCGATCGAGCACAAATGGGTAGTCTCTAGTGAGAGACTTTTCCTGGTTCTCTGTCCATGCGATTTTGGGCTTGATGTCGAGTGCGAGGGAGTAGTTTGAGACGACCGCCATGACAGTTGTGAATTGGTTTGTCACAGACTGATTTTCTACACCCAAGAATGTACATACAATGCAGATACGAAAGCAAGAAACATGATAGCAAACAGAAAACAACGACGCTAAAAAAAAAAGAGGAAAAAAGCCCCAAGCACTCAGCCAACAAGTTCCTTCGCCATATCAACGGCGTCGCAGGCATCTCTCAATCCAAATGCTGCTTTGAAGACGAATTCCTCTTGGTGCTTTGAAGAGCAATTCGGGCAAGCGCCATTGCTTTTGTGGGTATATTTGAGTACTTGCTGATGAGCTTCGTGTTCTGAAACATTTGTGAGTGAAAAGACTGATGGATATACCGAACATTCTCTCTTCGCTGACCCGGACCGAATATACCAGTTTGAATCCCTTCGACTTGTCTTTGCACCTCCACTCCTGCAATCTGCGTCTCGGTGTGCGACGGGTACAGCCGATTTTGCAGGCTTTGTCGTTTCTAAAGGACAGGACGTACACCCAAGCATCCCTCTTCACCCTAGCGGAAACTGGCCTAACCACCCAGTCATGGAAAACCAGAAACTTGCGGAAACAGTGAATGAACGATATGTAGAGTAGCATATCATGTACCACCATGAGTACGTGAATGTATTTGGGGCTTTGAGGACGTGTAGGCCCAGGTGGCAATGACAGAGGCGGGAGGCGGTGACCAAAGCGTCGGTCGCGTGATTATTGCTCGCGTCAATTCCTTCTCCCAACTCCCTCTCATTTCCTTCCTTTCCCTCTCTTAAAACTCGAAGGCACAGACTTCTCTTTCCTTTCTCCTTCTCCTTCTCCTTCTCTTTCCCCTCCGACCATATTACTGGTCTTACATTCCCTGACTCCGAAACCAACCGTCGATCCACACTAGTCTTAGTCTTCACCAAGGATGATGCTGGCAGAGATATTTTTTGGCGGAAGCGTGTTGCAAGGGATGGTTGCACTGGGAGTAGCAGTGATGAGGCTGTGGCTTTGGAAGGATCGTTAGGCACAGGCAGCGGCTTGACGAAAGCGTCGGTCGCGTGATCCACTTCATTCTTCACCTATTCAGCTCGTCTTTCCTCTCCTCCTCCTTGCCTCCTTGCCTCTACACGAATGACTGCGTGAAGGAATCAAACAAACGGCTTCACTGGGCAGCTTGAGATTGAAGGTTGGTATTGGGTACGGACTGGAGTTGGGATGAACCTGGAGTATCGAGAAGTTGGCTCACTTCAAGGTGCGGCTTCCAAACCGGGTTCCCTGACGTGATACCAATACCAGAAAAGCAGCAGTAGCAAACGTCTCTCAATCCTGGTGACTCTTCTATGCCCAGCCTATGGGAAAAGAAATCCCTCGTATTCAAACTCTTCTCCCGGAGTCTCCACCTCAACTTTCCAACTTTTTGGTGATCTTGGTTGGACTATCCGAGTGAGCTGAGGTATTTGCCGAGATCTCAGGATAATAATCTTCGGGGAGATATCTGTGCATTGAGCATGGCAGGACCAAGGGTTGTTGAAAATGGGTCATCTACTGCGGCTGACCTGACCGTCACATAAAAAATTTTAAAATAATATGTATGATATTCCCGACCCATTCTCCTGACTATCCATTCTATTGTATCCCCGAGAAAACCATGTCAACGACACCACGGCGTCGATATCGATCGACACCTTCCAATATTGGTCCCCAGTCATCGAGTTGAGGAGGATGGGTGTGGCCATGCCGAAAAGACAAAAATATCCGCTCGACGGATAGATCACATCACTACTACTGATATAAGATATATCTGTAGAAAAGTGTGTTTCTGTACGCCTTTCTGCCAAGCGGATATTTTCAGCGTGTGGGGATGAGGGGTTGAGTATGACCAGACCTAGGTCGATGACCATGAGGAATATTGGGAGATTAATTCCTGGTGCACATAATACGGGTGATCATGGCAATGAAGAACATGGATACCCAATCGTCCACTTAGCGACTCCACTCCAATCACCCAGTCTTTCACTGCCTTCACCACCAATTTCATGCCATTGCTTTCAGTGAAATGGGGAAAGCATCACCAGAGATTCCTGCGCAGCGGGCATAACAGCTATTCATTTTGGTGCTTTGGACGACCGACGATGAGGAATAGCTGAAAATGGGACATCCACTGTGGCTGATGGCCTCATTACCAAATAGTTTCGGTAAAAGATATTAAATTTCCGACACGTTCTCTCAACACATTCTCTCGACAATCCATGCTATTGCACCCCCAAGAAAAAACCACAATGGCACCGGCGACGGGATCTAGCATCAGATCGAGATTTTTCGTATATTGGCCCCCAAGTGCCACCACATCCATATTTCTCTAACTTTCCATCATCTCGTCATATCCTCGAGAGAACGAAACCCATGCAACATGTATCCCCATCTTATCATATCCTCGAGGTCAATGGGAGCGATGCAACCCGTATCCCTTCCAATAACGGGTAGAACCACCCATAACCCCATACGTATACAAGACACTATGCCACGCTGAGAATACCCAGCCTATGCCACCACCGATCATTTAGATGCCCTCGACTGACGATCTAGTCCAGATGAGAGTCCGAAACCCCAAATCCAAGTTGAAAAAACCGGACTGGTGAACAAGCGGGAACGTCACGGTGATGAGTGCGTAGTGGGTACCAGCTGGACAAAGTCCAGAGAAGATGATCGCTCTGTCCACCTGATGACAACGTAATGCTAAGGTATAGGAGATAGCGACAGTGGCTTTCTCAGGGAGTGGAGACGAGAGGCAGAATATTGTCCAAGAATAATAAAGGAGCTATGGGAAGAGTCAGGTAGGATTCTAAACTGCATATCATTAGTAAAAAAAAATGCAAGAATGACCAGTACGCTTACCCTGATTTCCCTCAAGCTCTAAGCAGGAACCCTTTGACAATTGCCATGTGCGGCCACCACATAGACGCAAATTCTATCTGTATCAGAAGACGAAACAAGTTCGTCTTCAAGGGACGGAAATGATCGGTCTAGAATATTCAGCGTCTTTTAGCGCGTGAACGACTCTACCAGGCATGTAAATAGTGATGGGATGGTAGCAGCAATGAAAACAGCCATGCTATGGGGTAGCAGGCAAAAAGGGCCAGTTTTGATGAAGCAAGAGCCAGGACGCAAAGTTCATGAGATGCGATATCTTCCATGCTAGTATTTTGAGTACCAGCTGGGTCGTCGAGGAGTAAGACGTTGGCAATGTCTTCAGACGACATTCCTTCGAGCCCGTCCCACTAGCATAACCAATACGAATATCAGAGAGTCACTCCACCGCTCCTTTCAACAGCAACAACAGAGCGATCGTTGACTGTAACGCTTGTATGAATGGAATACATGTATGAATCGTCGAGTTGAATCGTCAATAGTACCGGATTCCTTCTTCCCTGCATCTGGGAGGTATTTCAGTTGGCTATCGTGTTCACAGTATCAGACGACCCATGTACAACAAGTAAAAGCATTCCCATTGCCAATCTGTAGGCAAAGACTTGCAAAACGACTCTGGTAGGATCACCAGTGCCCGTCCAGCATTTTCATTGTTTTGCTAACACTGTACACGGAGAAAGAAAGACGATTAGAAGTCTTCAGTATAAGGAGAAAGAACACCCACATAAACATACATGACCAGAACGTACAGAGAAAACAGTCCCAATGCCCATTCTCCTATCTTCTCATCATGTCATGTTGAAATTGCGCGACGTTAGACTATTTCGGTGACCCAGTGACCCAAAGCCTTGCGAAATCGATGATGTGCATGGCCACCTGGAAGAGGAAATACAACCCAACGAGCCCCAGGACCCAGAGTCAGTTGCGATAAGCTATAAAGAATGAAAAAAGCGTACCCGGTTGGGATATGCGAGCCTCCAATGCACACCATAACCACCAGAGCTTCACCAATCCGTGCCAACCAACGAGTTCTCAGCTCCAGGAAACCCCGATAACGACGTCGGAAAGGTACCAACCCAACGAGAAACGGCCAGTGTCATATGTCTTGGTTCTGGGAGATTGATGAGCTGGCAGGTATTGATCGTTCTGGAGAACGTCTACAGGGACTGGGGTAGTCGGACTCGCGTGCGTTATCGATAACGACCTCGGAAACTAGGTAGAGAAGGTCCCAAACGTTGGAAAAATTTCCAGAATAAAAATCCGCATGTACGTCGAGGACATAATGCCCTCAACGCCCAAACCACTGAGACCAGCACCAAGCTGTGCCCATCAGCGGATTCCTAGCCCCAATAGACTTCACTAACGAAGCCCGAAGCATTTCAATCCAGCCGAAAACGACTTGGCACGTATGTCTTCAGGGTCTCCGTATGAGTAACTGTCTTCAGAAAGATCTTTACTATACACTGACTTCAAACAGGGACTCCAAGACTTCGTCTACCGAGTTTGCAAAGCCTGACAGAAAAAAAAATCAGATTACGATCATGAAGAGACGCCACCGCAACTCACTGAGAGATCCAAACTCCTTCCTCAATTCCCACATCCAACGAGTCACATACTCCATTACGGACCACCGCATATGCTTCAGATCAATCCTCAACAATCTATCATCCTCGTTCCATCTATTCTGTGTCCATTCTTCGTCTCCCAAAAATCCTCAAAGTAGACCGAACGAGCCCGTGGAAGCCGTTCAGAGAAACAGAATTCTTTCCGGGCTAGTAGTATATCAGAGATCATGACTTTGGATTGAAGGGAATAATGACATACATCTGACCTGACCAAATTCTTCAATTTGGAGGGGCTTGGATTAGCCTTTGATTTGCGAGAAATGGTCCTCTTCTTGCTTGGAGTCTCGACGAGGTCAATGAGAGCACTACTAAATCTATTGACTCAGAGCGTGAGATGCAGCAAAAGTGAACACGCACTCTTGCTTGGGCTTGTCTGTCAAAAGGACAAAAATGGTTTTCCCAATCGGAGGTGGTCTAAAAAATCGTATGAATTATAAGTGTCAGCATTGAAGAACGCCCCCAGTCACAAGTCAATGCACCTGATATTTAAGATACAAATCATCCATGAAAGTTTTCCTTGCTTCCGGTTTCCAAGGAATGAGGAACCTGGAGTATAAGCGTCAGCTTGGAAAGAAAAGGAGGAGGAGGAGGAGAAAAGAACTACCTTGCTACTGTACTGCAGATCTTCACACAACGGTGTCTCCTTCGCGAAGAAAGACCGATGTGGCGATAGAAGCGCATTCTATCTGCACCAGAGGACGAAACGCATTCGTCTTCAGATATTGTAGCACCGAAACGAATTCGAATGCTAGAGTGGGGGAGAGAGAGAAAGAGCGAGAGGAAGTTCAAGATGGGAGTCAAGACAATAGATTAGACCTGACGCAAGTTGATTACTTCTTCACACACGTGACGCAGAACAATAACGCAGAAGTCTTAGTTACTAATACTATTAGTATTAGTACAATAACACAGGCTGTATCAATCACAGTTGACGCTCTTGGGGCATGGTCTTCATCCAGAAGACCATCTAAATAGTAAGACGTACAAGAGAGAGACATGATAGGTAAACTCGTAGCTAAAGCTTCTTAAAGAGAGAACGTGGCATTGTCTATAAAAAGGAGTCAAAAGTAGAGGAAGAGGATGTGCTAGTGACGTCAAAAAGGAGTCAACTTTGCTAACAACTAATACATATTTGTTCGTTTTTCTAGTCAGACGGTAAAGTTGCGATTATTTGTAGCACATTATTGATTGCCCGTGCGGCTAGTTTTTTAAGTTTGTGTTCAACTTCGCCTTCCCAAACTTTCAAAACATGCTCCTGCCACCTGTGTAAGAAAGCTGTGAACCAGCTAAAAAAGTAGAGTATCTCATCGAAATTATTCAAAGATGAAGAGGACTTCCACTTTCGAGTAATTTGAAAGCCTTTTGTCTAACTGACTGTCAGTTATTGGGGCAGTGTAGTACGTGTAAAACTCACTTTGCTGAACTGAGCCGTGTAGACAAACCAGTAATCCAATGTAATGACAACACCAAAGAAAGGCTGAGTGATCGTTAGGTGATGGTAGATCACAGCTCCAACAAGCAGAGACAGGTACAATTGATTTTGAGCCTGTTGTAGAGCATAGGTCTTCCATTCCAACACAAACAGTGGAATCCAAAGCTCCTGCTCAGGCCAGTTGCGCACGCTAGAAAAAATTGCCTTGAGAAAATCTTGGGTCTTTGGGTTGACATTGTTTAGATGGAGTATACTCCAGAAGAAGACATCCGGTTTGAAGCAGTCTCCCGCTGGGAATGATAGACCTTCGATAGGCTTGAGTGCTAGAAATTGTTTCTCAGCAAAGGCCCAACTGGTTGCTGTCAGCATGACATAGAATCATCAATGATTCAACTTACCTATAGTTTCCTTCTCCCAAATGTATTCCGACAATGTCCCAAATTGCCACATCAACATCAAGCCTCATCTCCCCTTCATCCATCTTGTCATGCCATCTTGCAGTATGGCTGTACACTTCCATAGCTTTGATAAATGATATTTGTTCACTGCAGCAGAATGGTCTAGAGAAGTTCTCTTGAGGGGCTTTCTTCTTCCAATAATACTCAAGGATGTAAGCATACGCAGTCGAGGTAGGTATATCAGGAATATCGCCAAATTGTTCAAAAAATTCACTAGTGAGGCCATACTGTGTCGCGAGTACAAAGTTTCTGAGTTGCAGCTCCCCCAAACTGAATCCGCCCCCCTCCTCCCCAGAACTGGTGCTGCCTTCCTCCTCCTCAGAATTGGGCTTGCCCCAGGTCCCGTTGAGGTGCTTCACCTGATCTGCGATTTTGAACTGTCGGTCAGATGTCATTTGAGCAAGAGCGGGAGAAATTGAGTTGTTGAGGTGTTGGTCCAACACCTAAAGCCTGTTAGTACTTATAAATAAAGCGCAAAGAAATTATCTACAACATACCTTCAAAGCTGTGTACCGAGGCCACTTCTCCCAAATTAGGGTATTTGTCCAATGAACATTGACCTTGATCTTGAGCTTCCCCAAGTATTCCTCAAAATGCTCTGAACTATTCGCTATCCTACAAATTACTTTGAGCATGAAGAGAAGAAGAGAAGATAGGGACCAACCGGTCTACTTACAGACTCTATGCATCTCCCATTATGAGAATGTCCCCGGATGCTGGTTCTCCACGCTTGCCTTTGCGGGACGTCTGCTGCTTGGGAAGCCCATGGTTGTGCCTTTGTTCTTCAAGTAGCTCATCAGTGCTGGATGATGTGTCGGCTCGGATGGAGGAGGATTGACTCGTCGTTGTCGTGTGTTCTTCATAGCTACTCCCATCATCAGTCTCTTGATCAGCGCTCTCTTGATCACTCAGCTCCTCTTGATCACTCGGTTGGCCTGTCGACATTGGACTGCCTGGCTTTGCGACAAATGACATTGGAGCTGCTGTTCTCTGTCAGTATTAGGCAACGAGAAAATGTGGACGCCGTGAGTGTAAGATTGGAGTAGAAGGAGGGGAGTTAGAAATGAATGACGGTGACGCACATGTGGTTTAGACAAAAGCGTTGACAAAACGCTAGCAGGCCCTGGGTTCCACAGATAGAAGCGGATTCTAACTGTACCAAAGAACGAAACAAATTTGTCCCCGAATCGTGTCGCACTGAAACGTATTTGAATGCCAATGAGATGGAGGGGGTGGGAGTGAGAGCCAAGACGACAATTGACCAAGTTACATAAGGAACATAATAAGTGCGCCTAATTAGATGGTAGACTGCCTTGATCGATAGCCGAAAAACGAGCCTCAGGATGGTGTAATCAGCTCGAACGCATAAATTCAGTTACAGTACCTCAATGCTATGGGTCTCTAAGCTCTAAGAGTGGACAAGATACTACTACAAAGTGTTTATAAACTACAATGTTTCATATCGTAATGAAGAGAACATATCATGACGCAAACGTTTATCGCAAACGTTTATGTAGTGTCTATAGGTTGAGTAACCAACCAACGATTTTAAAAGAAAACAGCGACCTATTCTGGGCACATCATGGAAGCCCACGTAGCCTTGAAACGCGGTCACAATCTCCCATTGCGATCCTGCTTTACACTGCCGTCGTTGTCGTCGTTGTCGTCATCGTTGTCGTTGTCGTTGTCGTTGTCGTTGTCGTTGTCGTTGTCGTTGTCGTTGTCGTTGTCGTTGTCGTTGTCGTTGTCGTTGTCGTTGTCGTTGTCGTTGTCGTTGTCGTTGTCGTTGTCGTCATCATTGTCGTCATCGTCCTGCATTGAGAATCCCCTGTTACAATAACTGTTTATCCCCAAGGAACACAAATGCGTCGTATAGTAAAGACTTACAAATTCACAGCAGTGGGAGACGGACCATCAACTGTTGTAGGCGAAGCATTCTCTGTTGGGATAACAGTATTCTCTGTCGAGGACGAATCATTGTCCTCTGATGAGGATGAATCATTCTCCTCTGATGAGGACGAATCACTCTCTGCTGAACGAGTGGGGCGAACAATGAAGTTTCGAGACTGGATCCTGACAGTAGGCATGGGTACAACAATTCTACCATGTTTGGTGATGGTGACAATGTCAGGTAGCTGAAAATGAATATCTGGAAGTAGAACATTGTACGGCAGTCGTTTAGTGAAGTGATTAACACTTGCGTCGCGTGCATGAACGAGGACACTAGATTCGGGGGAGACCGTGACCACGTCAGAATCCCATGAGGGATGGGCAACGAAGCCACAGGAGGGATCAGTTGGTATAACGGAAGAGTGTGGGATGTTGTCTGCGTCCTTTTCAAGCTCATCATGCGGACTTCCTCCTTCAGGTGTGCTGGCTCTGGGTATAGATTGGTCAGGACGCCGCGAGTGACGGGGAGCGACATCGCCGGGGATGTTGTCTGCGGCTTGGTCAGGACGCTGTGAGTGACGGGGAGCGACGTCGCCGGGGATGTTATCTGCGGCTGGCCGATCTTGTCCTTCAAGCTCATCATAAGAGCTTCCTCCTTCACATGTGCTGGCTGCATGCACCTGTACCTCGGTTCCATTGAGGCCGCTCCTTCCTTTTCCTCCAGATGGCTCACCACCAGGGAGAACTGGGGGTACAGATGCTGTGGGTGCAGATGCAATTGACAAAGGGTCCTGGATGTTGGATTGAGACAGCATAGGTGGAGGATGAGATGTCTGAAATAGAGCGTCAAGTGGCTACGGTGGTTAGACGTAGCAGCTTTAAAACGTACCCTTAAGAAATTTACGTTGTTTAACAGTTGGGATTAAGTGAGTAAGCGATACAAGCGAGATACAAGTACAAGGAACGATGGCGTTCGAGGATAATGCCTGTGTTGTCATGTGATTCTAGATCCAGCCCTACGCGCTTTGTAGGGGAGGATGTGCCAGAAGGGGTTTTGTGATCAGAGGAGCGCATTCTTTAACCGGTTGCTCAGAAGGTGAGTTGTTGAAGAGGCGAACTCTACAACAAGGTGGATTGACAGACGAGTCTATGTGGAATGACAAAATAAATACAGATGTGTAAAGGAGGGATATTCTAGAGGTGTGAAGAGTCTATAACGACTAATCACGGGAAAATAGAAAAGAGACCGTTATAGAACCCAAAAGTACCGACAACGAGTACAATGAATAAATGCCTAAGAGAACCACAGTACAGCAGATCAAGCTCCAAGAGTCCTTAAGAATAATGGGATTGTTACTATCGGGAAAAGGGGAATTGTCTGACTCGTCCTCCTCTTTTACATTTGGAGTGTCCCCATCAACAGCCCCATCAACAGCGGGGTCCAGGAAGACGGGGACGGTGGAACTGGAAGCGACGACAGTGTCTTCTAACTCGACGCCATAGGATTTAGAGTTAGGGAAGCTGTCACTGGCCACAGTGTCATCTTTCTCGGCGTCAGGGGATGATTTGGAGTTGGGGAAGGCGTCATCGGTGAGAAAGGTATTGTCATTGTCATTGTGGGAGGGAGAATCGTCTGGGACAACATGGCAGGATGTTTGGCGGGATGTTTCATGTACCCAGTCTACTATTCGGTCGCTTGCAAGAGAATTGTCTGAGCTATCAGCGAGAGCTATTTCATTTTGCTCGTGATCGGCTTTGACGTGGTCGACTTCGACTGGATCGGCTGGTTGATAAGGCAAATCTGGAGTCAATGATATCAGACGAGCTCAAAACTGATTTACCTGAAATTTTACCTGACTTCATCCAGGGCCTTTTAATATCCCTATCTTTCAAATTCTCCAACACCCAGTCCAGTGCAGAAGTTTTGTTTTGAGAATCTTGTATGTGTTTCCAAACATGGTTATTGAACCATCGGGCATGTGCATCCAGAGTGGAGACATAGTTGAAATAATTAACAGGATCAACCAGAGGTCCCCACTCATGGACCCTCTGGATTGCAAACCGCAGGTTGCCGTCATCTTTCTATAGTATCCATCAGTGACTGGCTAAAAGACCTGGCATATATAGAGACTCACGAATTGAGCACGAGCCACAAAGAGCGCGGATATGTGCATACTGGTAGCAAGACCATAGAGCGGATACGGTATGTTGAGGCATGCATAGACGGTGGCACCACTGAGGAGACCGGCACAAACCTGGTTCTTAGCGACCTCAAATTGGGCTACATGGAACTCCTGGACCAAGGCAGGAATGTCGAGGTTATGCCCGCGCAATGGCTTCGGAATTCGTTCTTTAAGCGTAGTCCAGTCCAGAAGAGTCGTTATATAAACCAACTGTTCTTGTGTAAGCGTTGGCCCAATGGAAAGACTGATTATGACGTATTGATCGGCTCTGGAGTATTCGCTCAGCCCAAGGTCCTTAGAGCTGTTAACTACTGGTCGAATGAGACGCTCCACAAATAGTTGAACTCTGGAATGTGTTAGTGGTAGGGTCACAATGTAGTGATGGAAGCACTCACGGTAGTCCATGTGATGTCCAAATGTCCTCTACGACGTTATCCAGAGGACGCCTGAACGAAGACTCTAGGGGTAGAAGGCCAGGTTGTTTGCGGGCCAGATCCATGATTTTGTCACGCCTCAACGGGTAATCACCAGCAGGCTCCACTTGTGCTCTTAAATCGGCAAGAGTCATCCATGTGCGTGTTAACTTGGAGAAGACCGCGAGATAAGAATATCGTAAGATCTTCTCCGAAGGAGAGGGCAGAGCGCAAAACAAATTCCGGTGATGCATGGTAAGCGATTCACAGCAGATGTGGAAGATGAAGGGTTTGACATGGTGTGTCAATGTCAGGTCAACAGCGATGCGCATGGCGAAGACTTTGGAAACCGCGGCATGATGGGCAAGCTGCTTGGACGCATCTCGGCGGGTTTGATACCACCCGGATTCAGTCAAAGTTTCAGTTAGTTCTGCAACTTCTTTCTTCTCCTTTTCCGGGAACGTGTCAAAGAGCTTGTCCAAGTCCTGGCTGCCCTCATCTTCAATTGTCTGAAAGGAAAATTAGGTCAAGAAGATGAAAACACGCTTTGGAAACGCACCTTAAATATACAGAGAAGATTGTAGCTGCAGCATATTTGCTGTGACTCCAAGAAGTTATCCCAATCGAGCACCTGTTGAATAGCCAGAATGGGTATATGAAGAAAGCTTGGGACGTTGTCTGTTCCGTCTGCCACTTCCACGCTGGCGAGATAGGCGCGGAACTGGTTCTCGTTCGCCGCGAATCTGGCGCATGCTAGTAAGCTTCAGCGTAAACGAGTCAATGAGACAGACATACGTTGATAAGGATGATGTTTCGTTCGTGTTTCCAGATGCCGGTGTTCTCTTCGCCGATACGTCGGTACCCGGCGTTTCAGCTGATCCCGATAGTGCAAGCGTCAAGTTTTGAAGACTGCCGCTTATACGACGCATGTCATCGTAGTCGTCGCTGTCCGTAGGGGTATTATTGCTATTGCCCATTTTGGAACGTTTGGTGGGAGACCGCTCTTTATGACTGTGAGATTGGTCTTTTCGGGGAGAAATAGAACCTGTCCGGGATGACGAAGGTGTTGAAACCAGGTGGTAGGATGATTTGGTTACAGTCTGTGACCTAGTTTTAGGGTGCGTGACGATCGGACGACCACGGTAGGTCTGTTGGTCTTCCTTGGAAGGGGAAGGTCTCCGAGGTGAAGTTCGCTTTAGAGGGGAGAGTGGGCGAGGTGAACCACTTTGCTGGGAAGTGGAAGATGCAGAGAAGAGGGGGGGAACGTCTACGTAGACGGTTCGCTTTGTAGGGGAACGACCTCGAGGGGAACGACTGTCCTTGGAAGATGAGCGACGTCGCTTTGTAGGGGAGGATGTGCCAGAAGGGGTTTTGTGATCAGAGGAGCGCATCCTTTAACCGGTTGCTCAGAAGGTGAGTTGTTGAAGAGGCGAACTCTACAACAAGGCGGATTGACAGATGAACTGTACCATAAAGAGTTGTGCGTTTGTCGTGTGTTTCGGGAATATGGTATTACAATACGAATCTTTCAATTAGCCAAGCGCGGCCCAATGCACGAGAGTTTTTCCCACCAATAGTCAAAAACACAATAGCCAAACGTTACGTCCCTTCACGCCCTTACTGTTCTTCACCCACCCCCATTCCGCCCCATTGTCGTACGTGCCACCAGGCATCCGAATCCGTTTCGGTGCTTTCTACAGGACGAATGTGTTTCGTTCTGGTGCAGCTAGAATGCAGTTCTACCTGCACTTCACGTCCTACAGTCTGGTCGACTCCGACTATTCCCCCAGATATAGTTCGGCTCATCTGGTCGCATAAGTCGCTCTTCAGATGCTTGGAGAGCATTCGTGAAGTACAAGGTATCTTCCACTCGAATCCTTACTCCTGGCACAGGCTAATGGGATTATCTCCTTCCATGTTATTCCAACCACGGAAATGGGATCATCTCTCCTTCCAGGCTTCCAACCACGGAATACAAATGTATACGCTTAGATGGGAAGAAGGATTCGGACGGGAAAACATAAAGGGAGGGAGAACAAGAATTAGGGAGAACTAGGCTCCTGGTTTCCAAGGCAAACATGCCTACGACTTTATTGTTCTGATGCTTTTTATACCAATGATTCACAATTTCTGCAGCATTCTCACTTCGCCATGTTCTCCTCTCTTACCAGGGGTTTCAGAGGATTTTCCGTATCCCCAGGTCCTGATGTGTGTGAGGTCTTTCTTGTACCACGGACATCTGTTGACTGTTTTGCAGGTTGTTTCCGGTGACTCGACTCAAGAAACCTCTCGTAATGTCAGTACCCGTTCAGCAACAGCATTTCCTCAGCTGAAAAGTTTTCAGGCAAACTCGTCGCTTCCCTCTGAACTCCTCGACGGAATGGGTTCTCTCAAGCTACAGGAGGAGTTGTTGGTGAGTCCCAGTCACACCACAGCCTTGTCATAGACTTAACGTTGTATAGTCTCACTCGTCGCACTCGTCGCTACCAGCTGAGGGTATGGGAACCCTCAATATGGCTATGGGAGCCCTCAACATTGAGGATGACAATGCCATGCCGGGATCTTTCTCGCCAAGGATAATGAATTCAGCTGTACGCCCAGTTCTTGTTTCATCCTCAGCGTCGGTCTAATCTATTGTGATAATGCCTCAGAATGATCAGACGTCAAGCAGTAGCTGGTTCGACGACGATTTGGTGACTCTTCTCACTGCAGCGACCATTACCGCGACTCCTGTGGATGGATCCTCGCACAACAAACTATTCTCTTCATCGTGCGAAGCCTACCAGCAGGCCAGCACTTCCTCCCGTACCTATCGCCCCTTAGAGATGTCTGATGTCGTCGAGGGTCTGCAGGCTGCCGTTGCTGCACGCAGCCCTGTCTCCTCCCCGTCTTGGCGACCCGGACGTCAGTTTGGTTCAGCTGCTGTGTATTTGCCTCAACGACCGTCAAATCAATCTCCAGCAGGTTCTCCACAGCCTACCACACCAAATTTCCTTACTCCACCGGCTTCAGATCCAGCGACTACACTTCGTGATCAGAAGGAACACTTGGCATTGGAAAATATGAGTAGGAGATTGGCGGAACACGAAGATATGCTGTTTGGTGATGCATTCTTGTCCTTGGATGCTGAACAGCAGGATTTGAAGCTGGAGTTGGCGTGTACTTTCTTGAAGAGCAGTCTAGGAGAGATTACGCAACTTCTTTCCAATGCACATCGCAGGCAGAAATCGGCCGCCCGTCGCAGTAGCAGTGATTCAGCCTCGAAGGTAGAGCAGCTCAATAATCAGAGAAAGGCCTTGCATGAACGCCTTCGAAGTCTCAGCGTCAAGATCGCTGCTTTGGACGCTTTCCGTGTTCCCAAGGCACCGGTTAGAATCAATGCAGGTAAGGTCTCCTTTTTTCCTGTTCTGTGTTATACATTCTCATTTGTCCTCAGATTATGTCTACAACTCGGACTTCCCTAAATTAGATCAAATCAACCAAGTTTTGATTCTACTTGCTGTCATTTGCAACATGGTCATAGGTCTATCCATCACGCAATGCAACTTCCTCGTTGGGGTTGTGGTCTTGTTGGTGAAGTTGGGCATGTCCACGGGAGGGACTCATGACAGCAGCATCTCGTATTCCCCCACACCTTCCCAGAACACCATCATCTTGGATATGCCGACATCTCTTGCCGACGCTCTGAAAAAGTTTGGAGTTGAAGGTTCCTTTGATATGTATGCAGCATGCCCCACATGCAACTTCACCAACAAGGCAACCATGTTAGACAACAACGGCCAATCTCATTATCCCGAGACATGTGCCAACCTAGTTGTTGGCGAGAGTGGGAAGTCGATATGTGGAACTGGACTGTTGAATCGCCGTTCCAATGGCACAGCCCATCCAATCAAGCCCTACCTTGTCAGTTCCTTTCACGACTACCTGGCCCGTTGTCTTGCTGATCCTACCTACCTTGGGCTCTCGAACAAGGCAGCTGATGATGCTTATGAAGCCATTAATAGTGGAACCGCATGCAATGACGTTCAGAATGTTTTCGAAGCGAACTTCACTTCTGACTTCAAGGGACCAGACGGATCATTATTTGTGAACCGTGGAGCCAAGATCCGTCTCGCATTCTCCATTCACACAGATTTCTTAAACCCTAACAGCATAACTCATCGTGGACCCACTCAATCCATTGGCGTCATCTCCTGTGCCAACTTGGCCCTGGATCCTTCCATTCGCTATCTTCCCGAATACATGTATATTGCTGGCATTATACCCGGTCCAAAGGAACCGAACATCGACGAAATGGATCACTTTGTGCGCCCGGTCATCGAGAAGTTTGCTACAGCTTGGAAGCCCGGTCTGAAGGTCTCCCAAATGGCTGAATCGGAGTTGGAGACGGCGGTGGAGACGGGAATTTTTCTTTCGACTAATGATCTTCCCGCTGCTCGAAAGGTGGCTGGATTTCAGGGCATCAACTCCGAGTTTATATGCACCGTGTGTCAGTTACGAGGAAGGGAACAGGTTATGAACACCAATCACTCACATTGGCCAACGCGAGATGTGAATGAACTACGTCGTCTGGCTGAGCAATATCGGGATGCTCAGACTGTTGCACAACGAAAGTCGCTTTTCAAACAGCACGGAGTTCGTTGGTCATCGTTCTGGATGCTGGAGTATTGGGACCCAACCAAGATGCTAGTCATCAATGCCATGCATTGCATCCTCGAGGGCATTGTTCATTACCACTGCCATCATGTCCTCCGACTGGATACTAGTGCCTCCAAGACTAAGACCGATTCGGAAAACTTCAAGTATGCGTATGACTGGCCATGGGTAGATTATTCGGACGACCTCGGCCCCCCAGGTCGCACTTTGGAGGAGAAGGACGTCCCATGTGTCGTGAAGGTTCAGCAAGCCCTTTGCATTTCCCTTCAGGGCGACAAGTCGCTCACGCTGGAAGGATTGTGGACCCGGTTATACAACAAGCCCAACTTAAATTCATTGCACTTCGTGGTGCACAATTTAGGGCTTTCATTGGCGTTGAATGATATTCGGGAAGAGGTCGCCGACCTCTACCTGAAGCGAGTCACTCAGAAATCGAAGTCGAAGAACCCCGAAACACGGTTTCCTTTTCATAAAGAGGCAAATACAAAGTCTCACCTCGTCGCAATACTGATCAATTGGGTGAGATAATACTTCAATCTTTTTTTCCTGCAGTCTGATCCTTCTCGCAGAGATTGAAACAACCCATGCACGCAAGCCACAACCTTCCTGTTACCGGTACCCACGACACCCTTGCCCACATCCGCCACATCATCGCCACGACTCAGACCCCATCATGGGTCAACTCTGTGCCTAAGAACTACGGTGACGCCGACGCAGGCACTCTCAAAGCTGACGAATGGAGGACCCTCAGCACCATCTATCTACCCATTGCACTCGTGACGTTGTGGGGAGACGAACACTCTCCACTGAGTCAAGATCCTGCTGTTCTACAGAGTGTTTTGGATCATACTATGTGGCTCTTCCAGGCAGTAATGATAGTTTGCCGGAACACAATGACGACTGATCGTGCAGATGCATTTCGGGAGTTCGTTGATAAATGGGTCAACAATTTGCGTAAAGTACATCCTCATACAAGAGAACACACTGCTCGCCCCAATATTCACGCAGCCGGTCACATATATGACTTCCTCATACGCTATGGACCCATACTTAACTGGTGGTGCTTTCCGTTTGAGCGTTTGGTCAGAACTTTGCAGAAGATTAATACTAGTGATCACATTGGTGGTAAGTAGTGACTGTTTTCAGTTATTGTCCTACTCACATTGTTGTCCAGGCGTCATGGAATCCACGATCATGAAAACCTTAGCGCGTACAGCCAACATTTGCCGCTGGCTCAGACGTCCAGAGTGTCCTGAGGCAGTGAAGCAGCTCAAAGTTCTTTTCGACAAATGTTTCGTTCTGGCAAATGCTCCTCCTCCCCAGGAGGAGAACCATGAGATGAAAGGCAATTTCCGTGCATATGCGAAGCACAAAGGCATCAATTTCTCTGGCGTGCATACACATTCCGGGAACTCTCATATCATTTATCGACCAGTCGGGAGTCCGTCAGCTATAGCTGGCCAAATAGAAGTCATTGAAGACATGTCCGCTGAACGTGGTACACCTATCCTCATCCATGTCCGACCCTTTCTTCCGTTGGTGAAGCCGCTATCTGACCCTTTCCTCCGTTATCCCCACTTCCAGGCCACGACGTACTCTTCTCAGCTCAGCGACGAGAAAGATATCATTGGTCTGGATCGTATCATAAGCCATGCCGCTCGTTTTGATTACTCTTATGGGAGATCAGTTCTTGTTGATCTCTCTAGGGATTGAAAATTTAGTCATCTCTGCCTCTGTTTTTGAGAAGTGGGTTATGGGAGGAAAGCTGAGGCAATGATAATCGTTGGTTCTGAGGCAGTGTCTGATAACATTGAAGGCAGGTTTTGGTGGCTCTCTTCCTCATCACGTTGATGAGGAGCAGCGGACAGGGACATTAGTTACGATAATGTGGACTATTATATGACTTATCGCTATGTAGAGTACTTAGAGAACCATGGAATTTCCTTCTTATGCCATTTCCGCCTACGCCTCCACACACGAAGTTTGACCAGGTTAAAGCGTGTCCAGGCCCTTGCCCTCTCTTGGATCTGACGTGACCGCCGGCCTTGCCGATTGCCCTTTGGGCCAAGTCCTCAGACTTCATCTTTCCTTTCTTCACATACCGGGAGACTAGCTTATTCTTCTTGTCTAAATGTTTGTCACACATGTTTAGAACAATAAAGAGAATGTACAAATTCATAATAACCAAAGTCTGAGTAGGGATATGTATCAACACATAGCAAAAAATGACTACTACAAGCGGTATGGGATAGATGCTGCTCTGAAAAAATACATTGAGGAAAGAACTGGTATAGTAAAAAGCAAGGTCTCTTTCAATCTGGTCAAGCCGAGTCCCAAAATTGTGACCACTCATATCAACCGGAAACCCAGACAACAGCACACGAGGCTTCGGTCCACGCCAGGTAGTCATGATCTTGTGAAGAGCCCCCAAGATCTGTGACCTTTTTGTGGGATCTGTGGAAGCTAACCCATCTTGCGCCTTCTGACAGTCAGTGTACTCTCTCGCTCCAATCCAGCACCGGTCAAGAAGATTCTGGCGTTCTGGCAGTGACATATTGCTCTCATCGAGCTGGGCATCCAGCGCGACGAGATCCTGCCGGAAGTTGAGCTCGTACAGTTCCCAGATGATCTCCTTGGTGATGGTTGGTGGTACCTGGATACCATCAATTGTTTCGCCGCGCCAAGTCACAGGAACAGACGATAACTGATCAAATTGGACGGTATTCCTGCTCACCATACTCTTCAACAGAGTCTGCATCTCCAGTCGCTGCTTCCCTGTGCGTGTGTCGGACCTGATCTCCTGCTCCTCATCAATAGTGAGCAGCTGTCGCCATTGTTTCTTTGAGTAGCGTTTAGAGCTATACGAGAGACGGTAAATGAAGATATCCTTCAACTTGAGGTAGTTGCGAAAGAGGGTAGCAGCGGTCGACGGGTTACCGGTCGTCACAAATAAGTCTGCCGGCGGAAGAGCATAACCACGGTTTACTCCCTCAGGGGCAGCGAGAGACTGATTGTGGGTTGCAAGTTCCTCTAATGCAATTCTCCAGTTGTCTATTGATTGCGGCATAACCGGGCTGGAGGGAGTCATGAAAGTATTGTTGGAGCTGTCAGCGAGTTGCTTGGCTTTCCCTCCTCTTGTATCTATAGAAAACATGAATCAGAGAGAGAAATAGGGCCATTGAGCAACCTTACATGGGGCATATCGTCCTTGGGAGGCAGAGGAGGTGGACCTGGTGGGAAGGGTAGATTTAAAAGGAAGGCTGGCCTTTTGCATGGATGTCGAGCTTTGGGGTGTAGAGTTTCCGAGTGGAGAAGGATAATCCAAAAGCGAGATGACGTAGTTGACCATTGTCACATATCGCTCAGGATTTTGCGCAAGGCCAGTGAAGATAACGCGGTGCAATGGGACTTTGTCAGACAAGTCAACCTCAAACCCACTGTGCAACTGGGATTTTTGGTTAAGAGGGAGAAATTGTTGCAGCTTGTCTATCCGAGCGTTGCCCGCACGAGATAGAATGCGAACATAGTAAACCGGGATTTTGGCACTGAAAGAGATTCTCGAGAACGTCTAAATCATCGGTGAAGGGCCCCAACCAACGAAGCATCAGCCATGCTTGGGTGATCCACACTAGGTGTTGCTCCATATCTCTCTCGAAAGGTTTTTAATCCACTGAATTCTTGCATCCAATTCCAGAAGATGGCACTGAGCACATTGGAACCAGAGAAAGAGATCATCCATGGGGGCAGATAGGTTCAGGCAGTCCATCAGACGACGAAGGTGTTCACGACTTTGAGCGAATGTATGGGTCATCCTCTTGCCCATGTGGTATTGACTTGAAGACGGTATCGCTCAAAGCAACAAGCTTGGAACGAAGACGTCTATCTAAGAAGCCGAATCCGACGCAGAATGTCTGAGTGGAGAGCTCGAAATGAGAATCATTGAGGACGATCCAAGCGACGGCGAATGGGTGATCAGGTGAGGGTTGGGGGGCTCTGATGACGGCAAGATGGGCAGTTGGACGATGGAATGGCTGAGGAAAGTACAGAGGGTCGTCTGGGCCAAAATGACCATCTCTCCTCATTCGGACGGAGCATTGGTTCAGAGGAGGGA